>CM038145.1:203567955-203888978 GCA_021437245.1 Aegilops speltoides
CATAGGTCTTTCACAAACACATACCTTGATAAGATTTTGAAGAGGTTCAAAATGGATCAGTCCAAGAAGGGTTCTTGCCTATGTTACAAGGTGTGAGATTGAGCTCAGCTCGATCGCGACCACGGCAAAAGATAAAGAAGAGATGAGTGTCATCCCTATGCTTCAGCCATAGGATCTATTATGTATGCCATCTTGTGTACAGACCGATGTAAACCTTGCCGTAAGTTTGGTAGCAAGATACCAAAGTAATCCGGCAAGGAACAACTGGACAGTGGTCAGAATATCTGAAGTACTGAAAAGGACAAAGGACATGTTTCGTTTATGGAGAGGCGAAGAGCTCGAAATGAAAGGATTACGTCAGCGCTACCCGACTCGAGATCTGGATGACTCTAAGTCACAAACCGGATATGTGTATATGTTGAATGGTGGGCGATGGTGAGTGCATTTGCAAGCGGAGCGTCGTGGCGGGATCTACATGTGAAGCGGAGTACATGGCAGCCTCGGAGGCAGCGCATGAAGCAACTTGGGTGAAGGAGTTCATCACCGACCTAGGAGTCATACCCAATGCGTCGGGGCGATCAAACTCTTCGTGACAACACTGGACCTATTGCCCTTGCCAAGGGCCGGGTTTCACAAGAAGACCAGAGCACATCAAGCGTCGTTTCAACTCCATCCGTGAAAATGTTCAAGATGGAGACATAGAGATTTGCAAAGTGCACACGGATCGAATGTGCGAGATCCGTTGACTAAACTCTCTCGCGTGCAAAACATGATCAACACGAGAACTCTATGGGTGTTCGATTCATCACAATGTAACTGGATTAGTGACTCTAGTGCAAGTGGGAGACTGTTGGAAATATGCCCTAGAGGCAATAATAAAAGATATTATTATATTTCATTGTTCATGATAATTGTCTTTTGTTCATGCTATATGTATTATCCGGAAATCGTAATACGCGTGTGAACACATAGACCACAATATGTCCCTAGTGAGCCTCTAGTTGACTAGCTCGTTGTGATCAGCAGGATGGTCATGGTTTCTGACTATGGACATTGGATGTCGTTGATAGCGGGATCACATCATTAGGAGAATGATGTGATGGACAAGACAATCCTAAGCATAGCACAAAGATCGTGTAGTTAGTTTGCTAGAGCTTTGCCAATGTCAAGTATCTCTTCCTTCGACCATGAGATTGTGTAACTCCCGGATACCGTAGGAGTGCCTTGGGTGTATCAAACATCCTGGCATGCGGGTGACTATAAAGGTGCATTACGGTATCTCCGAAAGTATCATTGGGTTGACGGATCGAGGCTGGGATTTGTCCTCCGTTATGGAGAGGTATCTCTGGGCCCACTTTCGGTAATGCATCATCATAATGAGCTCAATGTGACCAAGGTGTTGTACGGGATCATGCATTCTGATGCGAGTAAAGTGACTTGCGTGCGAGCTGAACAAGGTATTGGGATACCGACGATCGAGTTCGGGCAATAAGCGTACCGATTGACAAAGGGAATTGCATCTGAGGTTTTGATCGAATCCTCGACATCGTGGTTCAACCGATGAAATCATCGAGGAACATGTGGAGACAACATGGGTATCCAGATCCGCTGTTGGTTATTGCCAGAGTCGTCTCGGTCATGCTGCATGTCTCCCGAACCGTAGGGTCTACACATAAGGTTCGGTGGCGCTAGGGTTAGTAGGAAGACTAGTATGTGACTACGAATGTTGTTGAGTCCGGATGAGATCCGGACGTCACGAGGAGTTTGAGAATGGTCGGAGGTAAAGAATAATATATAGGAAGTGGTATTTTGGCCATCGGGAAAGTTTGGGGTCTCCGGTAATGTCTGGGACCACGGAAGGGTCCCGAGGTCCACGGGTGGGGCCACCTATCGGGAGGGCCTTGGGCTGAAGTGGGAGGAACCAGCCCATAGTGGGCTGGTGCGCCCTAGGCCCCCCTGCGCCTAGGGTTGAAACCCTAGGGGTGAGGGCACCCATGGCAGGGGCACTCCACCCCCTTGGCCGCCGCCCTCCCTTGGAGATTGGATCTCGAGGGCAGGCGCCCCTGAGGGGCCTATATAAAGGGGAGGAGGGGCTGCTGCCCATCTCAAGCGCAGCCCTCCCTCCCAACACCTCTCCTCCTCATAGCGCTTGGCGAAGCCCTGTCCGAATCTTCTTTGCCCAACACCTGCCGCCGTCGTCTTTGCCGTTGGGCGAGCTTCCTCAACCTCTCCTTCCCTTGCTGGATCAAGAAGGAGGAGGCGTCTCCCGTCCGTCGTGTGTTGAGCAGCGGAGGTGCTGTCCGTTCAGCACTTGGACATCGGTGATCGGAATCACGTCGAGTCGACTCCATCATCACCTTGCAAGCTTCGCGCGATCTACAAGTGGTATGTAGATGCAAACTCTCTCCCAATACTCGTTGCTTAGATGAACTCATAGATGGATCTTGGTGAAACCGTAGGAAAATTTTAATTTTACGGCGTTCCCCAACAAACATGCCCCGCAAAAACAAGTTAGGCGTCCTCTACTTTGTTGCAAATTTTTGGCTTTTCGGGCTTAGAAACCGTTCACCTGCATCAAAAACCCAAGGAAGTTGTAAGTTGGTGCTGTTTTAACCCCGGGGGTTTGAACCGATTCAGCTAAAGTAGAGAGGCGACACCCCGTCACCTTTAACCGAGTGCCTGCAGGAAACCGTCTCCGTAAGCTCTGGCTTGGTCGGGCCTTCATCTCCAAATACCGCCCGAACCAAAGTATGACATCGGTAGCGTATGACTTTATCGCCCCAACTCACTTGTGTTCTACCTCATATAACATACGCATAAAACCGACTCAATCCCTGTTGGGGAGCGTGTAATTTCAAAAAAATCCTATTCCCGCAAGATCATGGTGATGATATAGCGAGAGGAAGTGTTAGTCCATGTACCCTCATAGCCGTGGCGGAGCGTTAACTGTTAGATTGATGTTGTCGTCTTCACGATCAGATCAAGCGGACGTCTGGGCCTCGAGTTAATGCGTTATCGATGGCGATCTCCGGCCCTCCGATCAGCAAAGGCTCGGAAGATGAGTTCGTCTCGGCGTGGTAGCAGTGATGTTCTACCCGGGGGGGCGCCTAAACTCCGATGATATGACCGAGGTGGAATATGGTGGAAGGGGGGCCACGGCTAAAATGATCTGATCAACTTGTGTGTCTTTGGGTGCCCCCGTATATAAAGGGGGGGAGGGGCGGCCTGGGCGCGCCAAGGGATCCTACTCCCAGGGTAGGACTCCTCTTTCCAAGTGGAGTAGGAAGGGAAGAGGAGGAAGAGGGGGAAGGAGGGGTCCCCTTGTCCTATTGGACTAGGAGGGGGGGACATGCCCCTCGCTCCTTCTCTTTCTCCCTGGATTAGGCCCATTAACCCCGGGGGTTCGGTAACCCTAATCCGTAAAATGCGATTTCACAACTATTGATGTCAAACATAGGCTTTATATCAATCTTTATGTCTCGACCATTCGGACTCCTCGTCATTCTGATCACATCGGGACTCCAAACAAACGGTACATCAAAACATAAACTCATAATAAACTGTCCCGAAATGTTAGCGTCACGGACCCTACGGGTTCGAGCTATGTAGACATGACCTAAAACCATTCTGGTCAATAACCAATAGCGGGACCGGATGCCCTATTGGTTCCTACATATTCTCGAAATCTTTATCGGTCAAACCGCATAACAACATCGTTGTTCCCTTTGTCATCGGTATGTTACTTGCGGTTTGATTTATCAATACCTATTCAATTCGTTACCAAATCTCTTTACTGTTCTAATCATCATCTCATAACTAAGCGGAAGGGCCGAGATACCTCTCCAAATCGGGTGACAAAAACCTAATCTCGAAATCGCCAACTCAACATGTACCTTGGAGAACAGTACTCCTTTATAATCACCTTTCGTTGTGACATTTGTTAGCACCAAAGTGTTCCTTGTGGCAGGAGTTGCATAATTCTCATAGTTCAGGAAAATGTATAAGTCATAAGAAAGCAAAAGAATACTAAGCGATCATGTGCTAGGCTAACGGGATGGGTCATGTCAATCACATCATTCTCCTAATGATCGATCCCATTAATCAAATGGCAACACATGTCTATGGTTAGGAAACATAACCATCTTTGATTAATAGCTAGTCAAAGAGGCATACTAGTGACTATATGTTTGTCTATGTATTCATACATGTATCATGTTTAGGTTAATACAATTCTAGCATGAATAATAAACATTTATCATGATATGAGAAATAAATAATAACTTTATTATTGCCTCTAGGGCATATTTCCTTCAATGCCTCCCACCGCTCCAGCGGAGCGTACTTTCCCTCAAAGGGAAGGAACGGTAACATCCTCGTCTTCACGAATCCACTTGTGGTGTATCATTTGCTTGCTTGTGTTGTTGTTGTTGCTAGCATCATATAGGTTGTTCACCTAGTTGCATATCTAGACAACATATTTGCCTAAACCTAATTTGTTGAAAAAGCTAAAAATGGTAGTTGCCTATTCACCCCCCTCTAGTCGACCATATGCGATCCTTTCACTTAGATGGTTTAAGACATTTTTCATGGGTGTAGGGTCTTTCTATCAAACGGTTGGGCGAGAGAAAAAAAATCTTAGCCTCAGTTCACTTGCTGAAGTGTAGGATCAAAAGTATGTCTAGAGGGGGGTGATTAGACTACTTGACCAAATAAAAACTTATCCTTTTCCCAATTTTAGTCTTTGGCGATTTTAGCTATCTTAGCACAAGTCTAGCAATCTTAACACAATTCAAGCAAGCATGCAAAGAGTATATGAGCAGCGGAAAGTAAAGCATGCAACTTGCAAGAATGTAAAGGGAAGGGTTTGGAGAATTCAAATGCAATTGGAGACATGGATGTTTTTGTGGAAGTGGTTCCGATAGGTGGTGCTATCGTACATCACGTTGATGGAGACTTCAACCCTGACGATAGCAGTTCGTGAGTCCAGGAGGCTCCACCCACAAAGGGTCCACGAAGAAGCAACCTTGTCTATCCAC
Source organism: Aegilops speltoides (assembly GCA_021437245.1). Lineage (NCBI taxonomy): Eukaryota > Viridiplantae > Streptophyta > Magnoliopsida > Poales > Poaceae > Aegilops > Aegilops speltoides. Next base: position 203,572,992 of record CM038145.1, read on the forward strand.
CATGGTGTCGCCCGAAGGACTTGCCTCACTAGCGAGATCTTCATGAAGTAAGCGATCTCGTTGCCCTACAAACTCCTTGGTTCAACTCCACAATCTTGTCGGAGCTCCCAAGTGACACCTAGCCAATCTAGGAGACACCACTCTCCAAGTAACAAATGGTGTGTTGACGATGAACTCCTTGCTCTTGTGCTTCAAATGATAGTCTCCCAACACTCAACTCTCTCTCATAGGATTTGGATTTGGTGGAAAGAAGATTTGAGTGGAAAGCTTGGGGAAGGCTAGAGATCAAGATTCATATGGTAGGAATGGAATATCTTGGCCTCAACATGAGTGGTTCTCTCTCGGAAACAACAAGTTGGAAGTGTAGGTTAGATTCGATGGCTCTCTCTGCGAATGAGGAGGAGGTGGAGGGTATATATAGCCTCCACAGAATCTAACCATTACACACAACTTGCCAAACTTCGGTGGGACGAATTGAGAAACTTCGGTCGGGACCGATTCAGCAAATCTAGTGACCATTAGGATTTTCGGTGGGACCGACATGCCTTCGGTAGGACCGATATGATTATCGTTAGGGCATAACGTAATCTCGGTGAGACCGATTACACAAACTTCGGTGGAACCGATTTTGGTAATAAGCTAACGGAGAGTTGGTCGGAGTAAACTTCGGTGGGACCGGTTAAGCTCATTGGTGGGACGAAATGTTCGAAAAAGGCAGAGGTTTACATTGCAATCTCGGTGGGACCGATCGCTCATCTCGGTGGTACCAAAACATTACGAAGGAAGCGGAGAATACAATCCCATCTTGGTGAGACCGAGATCCCTATCGGTGAGACCCGATTTGCCTAGGGTTTGTGGAAGTGGCTATGACATCGAACTTCGGTGGCGCGGATAGGAAGAATCGGTAGGGCGGTTTGACTTTGGTTTAGGTCATATGTGGATGTGAGAAAGGTAGTTGAGGCTTTGGAGCATATCACTAAGCACTTATGGAGCAAGAAACTCATTAAGCAACACCTCATCCCTCCTTGATAGTATTGGCTTTTCCTATAGACTCAATGTGATCTTGGATCACTAAAATATAAAATGTAGAGTCTTGAGCTTTTGAGCTTGAGCCAATCCTTTTATCCTTAGCATTTGAGGGGTCACTTTTCTCATCCATGCCATGCCATTCATTGAGCTTTTCTGAAATATTCATCTTGGAATGATGTTAGCTCAATGAGTTATATGTTGTTAGGAATTACCAAAACCACCTAGGGATAGTTGCACTTTCAATATCCCCTTTTGGTAATTGATGACAACATATAGATCAACTTCGACAAATGATAATAAGAGTGAAAAACATTGTGCGCTTTGAGAAGTATGTGATAAACAGAGCTCCCCTAAATTTGTGCATAGTTTAAGATTTGCTTTGAATGCAAATGCATAGAGTTAGGCTCATGGGTTACTCTTCCATGTCACATACATCTTGGTGGAAGCTCAAAATGATAATAATTGAATACATGCACTCATCACCAAGCAAAGTGAATGATCAGATAGAGATAAAGGATAATGTCATCAACAAGCATTAATGTAGCATATGATCAAACACATGATCATCCAAGTATCCACAGACATAAAGTATCTCAATCAAGCAAATAAAGTTCAACCACCAAAGCAAGAGAATAAAAAGCAACCTCCAAAGCCTATGATCTATACATTTTTCTCCCCTTTGGCAACAAGTTACCAAAAGTTCATAGAAAAGCATAGGACTAAATCGTCTCTCGGGCTTGATCTTGGTGGTGGTGTAGAGATGGCTCCTTGGCGAAGACTTGATAGATGTGGATGGAGGTGGAGGAGTAGTCTTTGGAGTTGGTTGCACTAGAGCATGGTGGTGCGGATGAAGTGGCTCTGGTGTCATCGCAGCCTTTGGTGATCTCAGGCTCTAGGCACTCAATGGCTCTCGATGGTTGTCTTGCCCCTCTGCATATCATCTGGCTGCTCAGCAACAAGGCTGGATCTCGATTACCTTCACATCAAGTCATAGAACTCTGCTCCATGATCCTCGCCAGGCTCTCTGGTTTTGAGTCAAGGTGGCAGCCCTTCTCAATCCTCAGTGGATGCAATCAAGTAGCCAGTGATCTGTTTGCTCTTCAAAAATCTTGAGATGCCTCTTCCATTGTTGGCATCTGGTAGCCCTCTCTGTCCTTGCCTTCTCCTTCTTTGCATGTGCTTGCGAGAGAGATGGTTCATCTTCATCCATAACCACTTGGTTGTCCTCAAAGTCGGATAGATAGGCATGTGATCCTTGTCCAACAAGTATGTGCGGTGCCTCTTGGAGCTAATCAGCTCTGGGATCATGGGGCATACCCACAACTTCTCTTTTGATTGACTACTATCCTCTTGATAGTTTCAACTATAAGGCTCATGACCTTGAACTTTTGGGCACATCAAATAAGTGTATGATTATTGCATGGCCTCGATCATGTTGTGATCACGACTTGGGCAGAGAGTGTGCAGGATCCGAGTTGATGGTGGCATCTGACGAGGAAGGTAATGTCTTGATCCAGCTTATGTGTTTCAACAACGGCATCTGGGATCTCCTTGTACATATGTGCCATAGAGTTGTGATCCATCTTCTTCTTGGCATAGACATCCAAGTCATCCTATTTCTCCTTAGGTGCATTGATCAGATTTTCCATTCTTCAATTGATGATTGGTACCTAGTACCTTGAGACATCCATATTATCCTCCATCTGGATAGAAGTGTCTTGTGGGTAGAATTGCATTATGAGCTCATCATTCCACTTTGTGAGCTTGCTTAACAAAGTCTGCCACTCCACAAGCACTAAAGTTGTCATCCACACGGATAGTGTTCTTCATTCTCCTTCATGTACTTCCATCAACCCACCTCATGTCACACTACTTCTTGTCTGGCAACGCACAGAATCATAGAATTGTTGTTCCTTTGTGTGGAACCTATAGTCAACAAGTTCTCCTCCCCGTTGCATAAGGATCAGACAACCTCCACATCTAAGGCTGCATCCTTTCTCTTCATGTTCTCAGCACAGGATGAGCATCATATAATCTGGAATTTTGGCTTCAATTTTCTCAGACATGCTCTTCATCATCTTCCTCTTGACCTTGATTTGAGTTTGGGGCCTTGTTCTTCTCAGCAGAGATATGTTCTGGTATTCCTCTTAGAGTACAGTCTTGGGCTTGGAGGCAGCCTTGGTGATTCTTTGGGCTTTGATAAAGCGGCGACACGACATCCGCCCCTTCTGAGCCTTGGGTGCTTGTCGAGGCGGCGCGTCTCTGGGCCTCGAACACCTATGAATTGGGGCCCCTTCTAGTTCGACAGGGAGCGGGGTGGTCTTGTGAGCGGTCGAGGTCGGCCTTGAGGGGAGGCAGGCGATTTTACCCGGCCGGGGGCTCGGAGAAAAACCCTCCTGCCTTTTTGCTTGTTATTTGATCTTGCTCGGCGTCGGCGTATGGTGGTGTCCTAGGTATCGAATGGATCCAACCCCTTCTCGTCGCTATGGCCTCCCTTTTACTCGAAGGGGGATCCAGTGGCGGCGTAGGAAGAGGGAATGAAAGAGTAGTGCGGTTGGTACAGCGATTGCTGTGATGCCCTTTGTGACGAGGGACAAGGGCATTAAATGCCGTCTGGTCATGTGATGTAAGCGGCCGTTAGGTGAACTACGGTTGCGATGGCGCCTCTGTCATTCCGTTTGCCCCTCGCTCTGCATGGCTGTGTAGTGCCTCGCCACGTGCCCGGATGGCCTTGTGATGGCGTCCTTGGGTGCGGGTGGGTTTGGTGGCAGCCTTGTGCGAAGTGCCTTGCAGCGCCCTTCTTTGTTGTCTTGGCAAGCTGCTTGAAGCGTCAATTGGTGGCCTTGAGCGCCAGCGGCAAGTCTTCTATGATGCCTTGGTTGGCCTTCCGCAAGCTCCTCTTCAGGGGCCTTTCTTTCTTGGTTAGTACTTTGTTCTTGAATGGCAATGTAAGGGGCGGTGGAGGGGCGCGGCGGTAAGCAAGCCTTGCGGGATGCTCTGTTGCCCGTGCACAAGTTCGAGGTACTAAGGTACCCCTACTTTAGTATGCACAGCAGGTTCCCGAACTGGCCATACAGTCTTGCGGCGTTGTTGGGCCAGGCCCAAAAGCTGTCTGCGAACGCAGCGTGGCACAGGTCCGCTTATAATTGGGCTCCGTGCCCACGGCTCCCTCGCAACAACCGCAGCGTCGATTGCGGCGTCGTGGGAGGCGATGGGCGTGTGCGGTCTTTAAGGCATCCACCCGTGATCATGGTGCGGCGAGGTCATTTCGCTGGTCGCTCGACTCGCTTTTCCTGCGGCTCCCATGCATGGGGGGTGTGGTGGCGAAGGTGGGAACAGCCGTCCGCAGGCGAATGGCGAGTCGGCCCGCTCCTCTGCCCTTGCTCCCCGATTGGCTGGCCAGTGGTGAGCCCCCACCTCGCCCTATAAAAGAGGCGGAAGGGAACCTGATAGTCTCGCACTTCCTCTTCTTCCTTCGTCTTTAACTCCCTACTCTTCCCACACGCCATGGAGGAGAATCCTGTCCTTCCAGCGGTGGCGGCGGGTTGCCTCAGGCGGCCTCTCCCTATCCAGCGCCCGTGTGTGGCCGACCACTGAGGAGAGGAGGAAGCGCAGACGAGGTCGAGGGCGTGGTGGCGCTCGGGGGAGGCAGGCGTCGCCTCTCCGTCTCCGGCGGCTCCTTTCTCGGCCGGTCCACAGGGCGACCACAGGAGTTCTTCATCAAGGCTGCCTTAGAACCTCGTCGCGTCTCGACTCCGGCCCGTTAATGCACGATGGAACGGATCCGCGAGATGTTGGAGTTGCGCTGGCTGTGGGATCGGCGGCTTTTCGAGTCGATGTCGTATCCCGCCCCGGCGTGATAGCCGCCGATCGGTGGAAGCGTTCGCGCATCCTGACTTGCGGCGGGGTTTACCCTCCATTTTAAGTTAATGGAGGCGACCTTCGCCGTCAAGGTCTTGAGACTCCGGCACCGGGCGAGATCTTTGTGACTCCTCCGATGTGAAGGCCCTCCTCGGCGAGTGGCGAGAGGAGGCGGCAACGGCGATGAGATGGCGGGTCCGACTAAGCGTCGGGACGGCGGCCTCGCGCCACCGGCGACCCATCATCCGGTCGCCCGACGCCTGGCTCCGGGGCCGTCTCCTTGGGCGGTGGCGTGGGAAGGCTGCGGAAGAAGAGGGGTGGCGGCAAAAGCCGTCAAGTCGAGTCGGTCTGGCGGCGCCCTCGGCGGCGTCTTGACGTCCCCCCCCGTCTTGAGCTCGCCCGGCCTCCGTCTCGCCAAGCTCTGGCGGCCCGGAAGTTCTCTTGGTGTCTGGCGCCGTAGCTCTCTAAGCGCCTTTTGCCCTTCGGCAAGCTTCTCTTGCAGGGCCTCCTGACCTACCTCTGAGCAGGAGAAGCAGGAGAGGATTCAGGCATCTTATCTTTCAATTTGTAAGCCTTAACGGATAGCTGTATTTGTAATCCTCTCTATCATGTTTTTCATCTTCTATGGACTTGTACTAAGCGGGGATGTTTTTAATGAAAAAGGGGAGCTTGCGGACTAAGTCCTTTACTTGATTTTGTGCCTTATGCGTTCCCCTCGCTTCTAGGGAACTTGCCAGGAACACACTGCTGAGTCGCGGGACATCGGCCCTGCTGGCGGGTGTTGCTTCCGGCAACAACCTTGCGGGAACGATTGCGGCGCTTGTGTTTGTTGGCGGACTCGGAAACAAACCAAGGCATAACAGCCCTGACTTCGCTCCTCAGCCGCAGGTTCTACAAGACCACGCTCGTTCAAGGGCCAGCGAGCCTTCCCGATCCATAGGAGGATGCATGGCGAGGATGAAAAACTTATCGACTCGCAGCCCCGGTGACATTAGGGAATCTTGGCCACCAGCGTCTGGCGACTCTGGCTCCCAAGATCCAGTCTTGGTGTGCCTTCTTCGCCCTTATCGCCCGATGCGCGACCTCGGGAACCTGGCCCGTCATGAAGAGCCCGGCGCCGCACCCCAATGAAAGCTAACTTGCGGGGCCCGTCGCGCCGCGCTCTTAAGCTTCTCCTTGTCTCTGTGATTATAGCCACGAAAACAAGCTGGAATGGCTGTAATAAGCTATGCTTTCATGAATGCGACTACGCGCGCGATGCCATACTTTGCCTTTCGTATGCTTACTCTCGCTTCTAGGGAACTGCGGCGCTAACACTTCTTTGGTCTGAACATCGCAGCCCGCGGCGGTGTTGTTTCGCAAAACTTTCTCGGGCTATTGCGGCGCGCGAATTGTTGGCGGACTGGAAACAAATCAGGGCGCAACTCAACCACGAGTTAGTTCCTCGGCGCACAAGTTTCTCATATGAAGGCGCCCTACGGCAAAACTTGCTTCGTTCGCCCTCCATTTCGTTATATCCTTTATGCGTTTTTACCCTCGCTTCTAGGGAACTTGCGGCGCTAACACTGCTGAGTACGGGACATCGGCAGCCCGGCGGTGTTGTCTCCGACAAAACCTCCTCGGGCGATTCGCGATTGCACTTGTATTGTTGGCGGACTGGAAACAAAGGGCCTTAACAACACCTGGTCGGTTCCTAGCGCAGGTCTTGCGTACAAGGGCCGAGCATACGAGAACATAACATAAAAAGCATGAAGTGCTTTCTGTACAAAAACTTCGGGTGACTTAGCTTTTAGTCTTAATCCAATCGAGCCGTGCTTCTTCCCGATCCCCCCTTATGTTTTCATCCTCACGCTTCGAGAACCCCAGCGAAACACACACTTCTGAGTGCAAGACATCGGCCAGCTGGCGGTGTTGCCTCCGGTGGGAAGACTTCGTCAGGCGGTTCTTGTGTATCTCTTTTTTTTTACCGTCGGCGGACTCGAAAGCGGATCAGGCGTAACCACGATTGACCCTCTGGCGGGTTCTTCATACAAAGTGCGGACTTTGGAGAGCACAACAAAAGTTGAAGCTTGCAACTTTCTTTGCCTTCTTGGCTGGCGAGCTCGATGGCGGCGTCCTCGGCAATGGCACTCGGGCGGGGGCTGCGGGAAGCGAACACGAGTCGTTCTTGCGGGCTTAGTCTTTGGTTGGTTTGCCTTCTTGCACTTGCGGCGGAGCTCGATGGAGTGCGTCCTCGGCAGCAGCGTAGTGCTCGGGGAAATCTTGCTGCAGTGAGCATCGAGCTATCCTTGTTGGACTTGGCCTTCTTCTTCCCGGGGAGCGGCAAGTGGCTCGTGCCTGCGTGGTGCTGCTTCCGGTAGATCTTGTCGGCGAGATGAGTGCATCCTCTTATGCGCCTTGGACAGCAATGACACTCATCGGGCGGCATCTTGAGCACATTGTATGCGTGGTGAGAGGCGCCATGAACTTGGCGGTCTTGGTGGCGAGTATCCGTTGTAGGGTAGGGGATATCATACGTCAAGCGTGAACCTCTCGATCACAAGTTCAATTCATTTGCGAGCGTCGCGGCAATGTGATCTTCCTTGGCGGCTCCTTCGGTTTATCCCTTTAAAGGTGCGGTCTCTTCAAGCTTCATTGTCGGGGATCTGGAGCTTCTTGAGTACTCGGAGAAATCAGGTTCGAGCGGCCCGTCAACCCACATCTTCGTGACCTTGAGGTTGCGGTTGTTGAGTGAAACCAACGTCGGCAAGCACCGGCGATGTGCGATCGAGTGGTCCTCAGCGTCGAGCGATGGGCGTGCTGACCACTTGAGGCTGCGGCGCCTCGGGACAACTTCTGCGGCGTTCACTTCTCGCACCCATTGCTTGAGTTGGCGGTGCGAGGTGTGTAGAAAGCCGCCGTCGATGCCTGCACCTCTGTTGCCTTGAAACTCCACATCGGATCTCATCTTCCTCCATCTCATCATCCTCATCTTCATCTTCGTCTTTGTCGCGGCCTGAGGAGGCTGTCTCCTTGCGCCTTAGCCTTGCCATGAGCCCTCCCGGACGGGAAGCTTCTTGCGGATCCTCCGCCTCCTTGGGCTCTCTCCTTGTCCTTGTTCGTATTCACTTTACTGCAGCTCCGCCATCTGCTCCACTTTCTTGCGGGTTTGGAGATCATTGGCCCTTGGTGGTGGATCTTGCAATACCGCTTGCGGAGCTATCACCTTGTCGGCGGCTACCACTGACCTCGTGGTCGTCGGTCTTGGCCTTGCCGGACCGCCTCCGTTCTTGGAATGCTCAACAGCTAGTACATCCTTAGCCTTTCTCTTCCTGTTCGCCTCTGGTTCTTCCTTAGGAAGCGCCCCTCTTGTCGAGATCATACGCTCCGGCAACCTCTCGGGATTTTCTCCTCCTCGGCCCGTGCACACTTGTCGGCGGGCGTAGGCTGTTGACATCTCTGATTTTGCATCGCCATCTCCTCCCTCATCCTGCGATTCGCCGTTCGATGAAGCAATAACATGGCGGGTGAGCGTCACAGGATGTTCTTGTGAATCTTTGTATATACTTGAGGCTCCTCCTCCCACGGGCGAGCAAGTGGAGGTCACTCTCGGCCATGAGGCTTGTGGCCACCCGTGAAGCGCCGACAAAGCTGATGACCTGAGTCCGCCCATGAAGAGATGGAGCCGTCCGGCAAGTGCATGAGCCAAGATCGGCGTTAGGCTTGAGTACGGCGGGAATTAGTTGGCGAGATCTTCTCGTGGCGTCCTCCGACGCTGCACGCGATGGTGTAGATCTTTGAGGAACTCGGCGGATATCCTACCATCATATTTCAGACGCGTCGGCAAGTTCTTGGTTTTGGGCCCTGGACTTGCCACGGCTACATCGGGTGAGCAGCGGGGCAACTGCCACGTCTGACCGTCGCTGGTTCCCGGTGCGTGCGTCGGCCAGCGGGTCAGCGCGCTGGTCGAGATTAGCGTCGCGCTTCTCTCCGGCCTTCGATCACGGTCTGGCGTCTTCGTGTTGCCGTTCTTGGAAACGTGGCGCGATCCGCAGTGAGTTCAGGTCCGGCAGCGGTGGAGTCGGCGTCAAGGTTAATCCGTGGTGGCGATCTTAGCCTTTAGGTGAGGCCCTGAAGCGGCGCCCCAGCGGTCTGTCGCGCCGGCTGCCGCCGGGCGTCTTCAAGGAACCTCGGCAGCGCTCGATCGCCGGGGCTTACGCATTGTTAAGCGAAGCCGATGAAGTATATATGGTCATCCTCGATCGTCGATCTTGTGTGGCCGGAGGTAATCTAAGCGGTGGGCTCGGGCAGCGCTTCCTCTTGTCTTAGGTGGCGGTGGCGGCGAAGCGGCGAGGCGGATGTGCTTGGACTCCCCAGCGGATTGGGAAGCAACACCTCATCCGGCGACCGTACCTCACTCAGCGCCCGGCGTCTTGAGCGTCATCTTGACCTCGGCGTCCGCGACCCACGGCAGCCTTGCTCCAGCGAGCATGGTGCTAGGAGCACCAGGCGTTGACCTTGCACCTCTGGGAAGGGTGCGGCGTCTACCCATCGCCCGGCGCTGGGGGCCTTGTTCTTGGATCTGTGAGCGAGACCCACCGGCGGCACCGCTCCTCGCCGGCGTCCACCTCACCACCCTTGCTCGGCGGTGGTGGTGGATGATGTAGATGGGCGGCCACCTCAGCTTCTTCTTCGGTGGCATGTTGTCGATGTGTGTGATGTAGCGCGTGGAGGCCGGGATCGGATGCTCACGACCTCGGCCCCCCTGGCGCGAAGATGTCGGTAAGCGTCTCTCTGTGGCCTCGAACACCTATGGGGCACTAGCGGCCCCTCCGGTTCGACAAGGGAGCAGGGGAGTCGTCTTGAGCGAATCGAGGTCGGCCGGGAGACAGGCGATTTTACAACCCGGGGCTCTCCGGAAGATAAAACCCCTGCTGCCTTTTGCTTGTTATTTGATCTTGCTCGGCGTGCGTATGGTGGTGTCCTAGGTATCGAATGGATCCAACCCCTTCTCGTCGCGCATGGGCCTCCTTTTATACTACGAAGGGGGATCCACGGTGGCGGTGGGAAGAGGGTAGAAAGGTAAAGTGCGGGTTGGTACAACGATTATATGATTGCCCTACCTAACTTTGACGGGGGACAAGGGCATTAAATGCCCGTCTGGTCGCTAACGGTGTAAAAGCGGCAGATTAGGTGAACTACGGTTGCCGCGATGGCGCCCTCTGTCGACTCGTTTGCCCCTCGCTCTGCATGGGCTGTAGTGCCTGCACCGTGCCCTTGGGATGGCCTTGTGATGGGCGTCCTTTGGGTGCTTGTTGGGGTTTGGAGTGGCAGCCTTGTCGCGGCAAGTGCCTGACCTTCTCTTGTTGTCTTGCAAGCTTGCTTAGTCCATTCTCTTGGGAGACGCATGAGCGCCTTGTGAAAGTCTTCTGGTGATGCCTTGGTTGGCCTTCGGCAAGCTCCTCTTCTTGGGGCCTTTCTTTCTTGGTTAGTACTTTGTTCTTGAATGGCGATAATAAGGGGCGGTGGAGGGCCTTGGCGGGCGCCCGGCAAGCCTTGCTTGCGGATGCTCATTGCCCGTGCACAAGTTCGGGTACTAAGGTACCCCTACTTTAGTACAAGCGATCTTGGTGCAACAACCTCTTCGTCTTCTTCCTCTTCCATCATGGAAGGCTTTCCAATAACTTATGGTCTTCTTGACCCTTTCCTTCCTCTTCTTCCCTTCTGCAGCTGACCTCTTTGGGTTCAGATCATGGCAGTGTGCCATACTCCTTTGAGCACCTTCTTCTTGGAAATCGCCTCATCCTCAGCGCCACATACTCTTCATCATCTCAGTTTTGAGGTTCTCTTCTTCTGGCCACAGTGGTAGCTTTGGGTAAGTTGCTTGGGTGCTCCTACCCTCATCAGAGTGCTAGAGGGACTAGTGCCCTCACTCCTTGAACCTGCTCCTCGACTTTGTTGCAGCTGTCACTTTGATCGGACATATTGCAAACCTGAATGCAAACCTGCGAATAGATATAGATGAGATAGAGTGGATGAGCATCACAAAATCTGAGGTTTTGCAAAAGAATGAGTCAAAACTTAGTTTTAGTTTTCCACAAAAAGCATTTGGATTAACCAATTTGTAAACTTCGGTGATACCAAAGCAGCTTTTGGAACCTAAACTAGTGAACTCGGTCGGTAGAGTCACAGTTCGGTGTACCAAAGGCTGCTAGGGTTTCACAAATTCTGAACTCGGTCACACCGATTTGCAATTCTCGGTCGGCCGAGAATCACATGTGCAATAGCCTTAGCCGTCGGTGGTACCAAGTTCTACAATTCGGTGGGTCGAGATGGTTTGAGGAAACCTAACCCTAAATTTTCAATTCATCTCTAATCTCTGAGTGTTTTGACTAGATAAGATAGTTTCAATCGTGGCAAGATTCATGGCGAACACAATGTGCTAGGAATCAGATGGGGATATGCAGTGATCGAGTCCATACCCTAGTTCGGCGATGAACTCGCTACTGTGACATGGCGGGAGATGATTTCCGATTGGCCCGGAGACCAGTGGTGAGGCAGTGGGAGGATGATCCAGAGGAGGCGAGCGGGCTAAGCGGGCGAAAGAGTTCGGAGAAAGTTTCCAAATTTTTGCCCGTGGGTATATATAGCCCGACCTGTCGGTATGACCAAAGTGGAACAACTCGGTGGCACCAAGATGCATAGCTGGCGGCGATTTAAAGACTCGGTGTGACCGAAAAGTTCAAATCGGTTGCACGAGATGGAAAACCTAGATCGACTTAGTGATCTCGGTATGACGAAAATGGAAGAACGGTCGGACGAAAGCATAAAGAAGTTTTGGAAGTTTAAGTCTATGACAAATCGGGGACTCCGAGTGCTCCTCACAGGTGGTTCGAATTTGACTTGATCAAATTTTGTGATGTAGAATGAATAGAGTTTGAGACAAGAAAAGCATAGATAGCTAGAGAAGGTTCTTAGGCATTCTTGTCCATCCACTTGGCAAAAAGAACCAATCAATCAAAACAACAAGTGGATGTCCTTGAATGAGTAAAATATGTAACCAACATGCTCACACAATAAAATGGCAAATGAAATAATGAAAGCATGCACAACCAATTCTAGCATCTATCAAGCAATTGGCGATGACTAGGTCATCTATATATGAGTATATTGACTAAGGAGTCAAATGAGAACATTCGATCATAGGTCATACTCATCATTTAAGATCAAGTGGGGTTACCACTTTTACATAATGCATTGATGTGTTCACACCATTAGAGTTGCTTTGACTCAATTCTTAGAGTAAAGCTCCCCCTAGATGTGAGATCCCCCCTAAGAGGGATGAACTAACCATGGGTTTTGTCGATGATGACTTCATGTAGGTGTTGAAGATGTGGATGCTCAATGTTGATGTAGATCATTTGGAGCAATCCTTTGGAGTGAGTTGCACTTTCAATACCTACAGGTTAGTCCCACAAGGAACAAACAAGGATATCCATAGACATAGAGTGATGCACACAAGATGATGTCTATGAAAGCATTAGGTTACCTTGTCCCTTTTCTTACCAACAAGAGGTTTGTGACTCCTTGAACTAGTGCAAGATGTGAAAGTTGATTGCACTTGTTGTTGCCAAAATGATATGAGTGAAATATGTTGGCGGTGTCACCCTCAAGAAATCTCTAGTTCTTCTTCTTGGGATCCACATCATCTTGATGGGAATCCTTGGAGTTATAGTCGTACTTGATGAAGTAGAGCTTGAGGTAGTCTTGGGAACCCACTTGACCAAGGCCTTTGGAGCTTCTTCAAATGCATCAATCTCCTCTTGAAGCTTATTCTTGCCTTTTTTGTGGTCTTGTGGTGGAAGATCATCTTGAGCTTGTGTCCCTTGAAGGAAGTAGGATCATACTTCTCTTGTTGAGGAACAAACCGTCTTGGGGTATTGATCTTCTTCAACTCCATTGGCATTGAACTTTCGTTCAAAACCAACACCTTGGTTCTTCGATTGCCTCCCTTGCTTAGTACAATTTCCTCAAATTGCTTACTCCCGAAGGCTCTGTAAACATCTTTCTCTATAATTCCCTTCAATAAGCTATTTTCTTGCTCAAGTGTAACTTGGCTAAGAGAACCATTAGTGGAATCAAGAGAAACTACTAGACAACATTGGATTTAGCATTATTATTGTTACTACTAGAGGAAGAATCCTTCTTGTTCTTGTTAATAGACTTGACTTGAGGCATGTAAGTAGATAGAGTAGCGGCTTGGCAATATAAGAAGAACTTTTCTTGAAGATCATCATTGATTGTCTTTAAGAACTCATGCTCTTGCTCAAGGTTGAGCTTTTCAAAGCGTAACTTCTCATGAGTCCTTACAAGTTCTCGATGACCTTCTAAGATAGTTTCATGAGCTAACTTAAGAGTGTTTAGTTCTTTAGTTAGGAGCTCAATCTTCTCCTTATCATTGTCATTCGTTTTATCTTGATTAGCATGATTAATTGGCATTTCATCATAGTATTCATCACTAGAGTTGTCAACAAGTAAATCATCATCACCTAACAAGTCATCTTCATCACTATTAAAATCAACATACGGGTGTGTTACTTTTGGGCCTTTAGCCATGAAGCATCTTCAAGTCCTTCATTTGGTGAATCAAATATGTCGTGAGGTTGGTTGACACAAGTGCTAGACCGACACCTTCATCTTGAGTATATTCGAGTCAAGTGATAGCTTTTCTCGGAGTGATTGTCGAGTCGGGCGGATACCCATTCACCAACATGAGCTTGATGTCTTCGTTTGTGTAGCTCCTTGATGATTTGTCCTTCCTTTTGAATCCTTGTTTCTCTGGGATGTTCTTCGTTCATAACGATCATCTCTACTCCTCCTCTCTCTTGGTGGTGATTCTTCTTCTACTTCTCCTTTTAGGTGATTCTTCTCTTCTTTTGTAGGGTCCGTACACTCATTGGAATAGTGTCGGGTCTTCCACAGTGTAGCAATGCGCTCTCGACTAGAAGATCTTTTGTCATTGTAGGACCTTGACTTGGAGCTTCTCTCTTTGCTTCTATTCTTGTAGAACTTGTTGAAGTTCTTCACCATTAAGCTCAATTCTTCATTGAAGGTTTGTTTCTCACTTGATGATGTGGGGGCTTCACATGAGGCTTTGTAAGCACCACTTGACTTGTTGTGGAGTTCCTCCTTATCCTTGAGTGACATCTCATGAGCAACAATTCTTCCAATGACTTACGTTGGTTTGAGATCTTTGTAATTGGGCATCATTTGGATCAATGTGCTGCGGTATCATATTTTCGTCCAAAGCTCTTAGGATCTTCTTGATGATGAATTTGTCGGTCATCTCTTCACTTCCTAAGCAAAATCTCATTTGTGATAAGAGCAAGCCTAGAGTACATTTCAGCGACACCTTCACCATCCTTCATTTTGAACTTGTCAAGTTGACTTTAAAGCACATCAACTTGGATTCCTTGTGGTCGATACCTTCATGCATATCAATCAAAGTATCCCAAATTTCCTTTGCATTCTCAAGGCGGCTGATTTTGTTGAATTCTTGAGGCACAATCCGTTGAAGAGGATATCACAAGTTTGGCGTTGTATGCGACATCTTCAACTCTTTCACGCTAGCTTCACGGTTCGGTTCTCTCCATCAAAGAATTCACCTTGCAAGCCAATACACACAATAGCCGGCGGAGTTATGTCCAGAATATGCATTTTCATCTTATGCTTCCAACTAGCAAAATTAGTACCATCAAAGTAAGGACCTCTACGGTGCTCTGGCTCCTTCTCTCTTCTCCCTCGTGGCCATGTAGGCCCATAACCCCGGGGTTAGGTAACCTCCGTAATCCGGTAAAATGCCGATTTCACGGAACTATTCCGATGTCAAACATAGGCTTCAATATATCAATCTTTATGTCTCGACCATTCCGAGACTCTCGTCATGTCGTGATCACATCCGGGACTCCAAACAAACCGGTACATCAAAACTTATAAACTCATAATAAAGCTGTCGCCGAAATGTTAGCGTCACGGACCCTACGGGTTCGAGAACTATGTAGACATGACCTAAAACCATTCTCGGTCAATAACCAATAAGCGGGACACGGATGCCCATATTGGTTCCTACATATTCTCTGAAGATCTTTATCGGTCGAACCGCATAACAACATCGTTATTCCTTTGTCATCGTGTTACTTGCAGATTTGATGGTCGGTATCAATACCTAGTTCAATCTACGTTACCAGCAAGTCTCTTTACTCGTTCGTAATACATCATCTCATAACTAGCGAGAGGGCCGAATACCTCTCCGAGCAATGGAGTGACAAAACCTAATCTCGAAATCGTGACTCAACATGTACCTTCGGAGACACTGTAGTACTCCTTTATAATCACCTGTTACGTTGTGACATTTGTTAGCACCAAAGTGTTCCTTGATGGCAGGAGTTGCATAATTCTCATAGTTCTGAGGAAAATGTATAAGTCATGAAGAAAGCAATAGCGAATACTAAGCGATCATGTGCTAGGCTAGCAGGATGGGTCATGTCAATCACATCATTCTCCTAATGATCGATCCCATTAATCAAATGGCAACACATGTCTATGGTTAGGAAACATAACCATCTTTGATTAATAGCTAGTCAAAGAGGCATACTAGTGACTATATGTTTGTCTATGTATTCATACATGTATCATGTTTAGGTTAATACAATTCTAGCATGAATAATAAACATTTATCATGATATGAGAAATAAATAATAACTTTATTATTGCCTCTAGGGCATATTTCCTTCAATGCCTCCCACCGCTCCAGCGGAGCGTACTTTCCCTCAAAGGGAAGGAACGGTAACATCCTCGTCTTCACGAATCCACTTGTGGTGTATCATTTGCTTGCTTGTGTTGTTGTTGTTGCTAGCATCATATAGGTTGTTCACCTAGTTGCATATCTAGACAACATATTTGCCTAAACCTAATTTGTTGAAAAAGCTAAAAATGGTAGTTGCCTATTCACCCCCCTCTAGTCGACCATATGCGATCCTTTCACTTAGATGGTTTAAGACATTTTTCATGGGTGTAGGGTCTTTCTATCAAACGGTTGGGCGAGAGAAAAAAAATCTTAGCCTCAGTTCACTTGCTGAAGTGTAGGATCAAAAGTATGTCTAGAGGGGGGTGATTAGACTACTTGACCAAATAAAAACTTATCCTTTTCCCAATTTTAGTCTTTGGCAGATTTTAGCCATCTTAGCACAAGTCTAGCAATCTTAACATAATTCAAGCAAGCATGCAAAGAGTATATGAGCAGCGGAAAGTAAAGCATGCAACTTGCAAGAATGTAAAGGGAAGGGTTTGGAGAATTCAAATGCAATTGGAGACATGGATGTTTTTGTGGAAGTGGTTCCGATAGGTGGTGCTATCGTACATCACGTTGATGGAGACTTCAACCCTGACGATAGCAGTTCGTGAGTCCAGGAGGCTCCACCCACAAAGGGTCCACGAAGAAGCAACCTTGTCTATCCACCATGGTGTCGCCCGAAGGACTTGCCTCACTAGCGAGATCTTCATGAAGTAAGCGATCTCGTTGCCCTACAAACTCCTTGGTTCAACTCCACAATCTTGTCGGAGCTCCCAAGTGACACCTAGCCAATCTAGGAGACACCACTCTCCAAGTAACAAATGGTGTGTTGACGATGAACTCCTTGCTCTTGTGCTTCAAATGATAGTCTCCCAACACTCAACTCTCTCTCATAGGATTTGGATTTGGTGGAAAGAAGATTTGAGTGGAAAGCTTGGGGAAGGCTAGAGATCAAGATTCATATGGTAGGAATGGAATATCTTGGCCTCAACATGAGTGGTTCTCTCTCGGAAACAACAAGTTGGAAGTGTAGGTTAGATTCGATGGCTCTCTCTGCGAATGAGGAGGAGGTGGAGGGTATATATAGCCTCCACAGAATCTAACCATTACACACAACTTGCCAAACTTCGGTGGGACGAATTGAGAAACTTCGGTCGGGACCGATTCAGCAAATCTAGTGACCATTAGGATTTTCGGTGGGACCGACATGCCTTCGGTAGGACCGATATGATTATCGTTAGGGCATAACGTAATCTCGGTGAGACCGATTACACAAACTTCGGTGGAACCGATTTTGGTAATAAGCTAACGGAGAGTTGGTCGGAGTAAACTTCGGTGGGACCGGTTAAGCTCATTGGTGGGACGAAATGTTCGAAAAAGGCAGAGGTTTACATTGCAATCTCGGTGGGACCGATCGCTCATCTCGGTGGTACCAAAACATTACGAAGGAAGCGGAGAATACAATCCCATCTTGGTGAGACCGAGATCCCTATCGGTGAGACCCGATTTGCCTAGGGTTTGTGGAAGTGGCTATGACATCGAACTTCGGTGGCGCGGATAGGAAGAATCGGTAGGGCGGTTTGACTTTGGTTTAGGTCATATGTGGATGTGAGAAAGGTAGTTGAGGCTTTGGAGCATATCACTAAGCACTTATGGAGCAAGAAACTCATTAAGCAACACCTCATCCCTCCTTGATAGTATTGGCTTTTCCTATAGACTCAATGTGATCTTGGATCACTAAAATATAAAATGTAGAGTCTTGAGCTTTTGAGCTTGAGCCAATCCTTTTATCCTTAGCATTTGAGGGGTCACTTTTCTCATCCATGCCATGCCATTCATTGAGCTTTTCTGAAATATTCATCTTGGAATGATGTTAGCTCAATGAGTTATATGTTGTTAGGAATTACCAAAACCACCTAGGGATAGTTGCACTTTCAATATCCCCTTTTGGTAATTGATGACAACATATAGATCAACTTCGACAAATGATAATAAGAGTGAAAAACATTGTGCGCTTTGAGAAGTATGTGATAAACAGAGCTCCCCTAAATTTGTGCATAGTTTAAGATTTGCTTTGAATGCAAATGCATAGAGTTAGGCTCATGGGTTACTCTTCCATGTCACATACATCTTGGTGGAAGCTCAAAATGATAATAATTGAATACATGCACTCATCACCAAGCAAAGTGAATGATCAGATAGAGATAAAGGATAATGTCATCAACAAGCATTAATGTAGCATATGATCAAACACATGATCATCCAAGTATCCACAGACATAAAGTATCTCAATCAAGCAAATAAAGTTCAACCACCAAAGCAAGAGAATAAAAAGCAACCTCCAAAGCCTATGATCTATACATTTTTCTCCCCTTTGGCAACAAGTTACCAAAAGTTCATAGAAAAGCATAGGACTAAATCGTCTCTCGGGCTTGATCTTGGTGGTGGTGTAGAGATGGCTCCTTGGCGAAGACTTGATAGATGTGGATGGAGGTGGAGGAGTAGTCTTTGGAGTTGGTTGCACTAGAGCATGGTGGTGCGGATGAAGTGGCTCTGGTGTCATCGCAGCCTTTGGTGATCTCAGGCTCTAGGCACTCAATGGCTCTCGATGGTTGTCTTGCCCCTCTGCATATCATCTGGCTGCTCAGCAACAAGGCTGGATCTCGATTACCTTCACATCAAGTCATAGAACTCTGCTCCATGATCCTCGCCAGGCTCTCTGGTTTTGAGTCAAGGTGGCAGCCCTTCTCAATCCTCAGTGGATGCAATCAAGTAGCCAGTGATCTGTTTGCTCTTCAAAAATCTTGAGATGCCTCTTCCATTGTTGGCATCTGGTAGCCCTCTCTGTCCTTGCCTTCTCCTTCTTTGCATGTGCTTGCGAGAGAGATGGTTCATCTTCATCCATAACCACTTGGTTGTCCTCAAAGTCGGATAGATAGGCATGTGATCCTTGTCCAACAAGTATGTGCGGTGCCTCTTGGAGCTAATCAGCTCTGGGATCATGGGGCATACCCACAACTTCTCTTTTGATTGACTACTATCCTCTTGATAGTTTCAACTATAAGGCTCATGACCTTGAACTTTTGGGCACATCAAATAAGTGTATGATTATTGCATGGCCTCGATCATGTTGTGATCACGACTTGGGCAGAGAGTGTGCAGGATCCGAGTTGATGGTGGCATCTGACGAGGAAGGTAATGTCTTGATCCAGCTTATGTGTTTCAACAACGGCATCTGGGATCTCCTTGTACATATGTGCCATAGAGTTGTGATCCATCTTCTTCTTGGCATAGACATCCAAGTCATCCTATTTCTCCTTAGGTGCATTGATCAGATTTTCCATTCTTCAATTGATGATTGGTACCTAGTACCTTGAGACATCCATATTATCCTCCATCTGGATAGAAGTGTCTTGTGGGTAGAATTGCATTATGAGCTCATCATTCCACTTTGTGAGCTTGCTTAACAAAGTCTGCCACTCCACAAGCACTAAAGTTGTCATCCACACGGATAGTGTTCTTCATTCTCCTTCATGTACTTCCATCAACCCACCTCATGTCACACTACTTCTTGTCTGGCAACGCACAGAATCATAGAATTGTTGTTCCTTTGTGTGGAACCTATAGTCAACAAGTTCTCCTCCCCGTTGCATAAGGATCAGACAACCTCCACATCTAAGGCTGCATCCTTTCTCTTCATGTTCTCAGCACAGGATGAGCATCATATAATCTGGAATTTTGGCTTCAATTTTCTCAGACATGCTCTTCATCATCTTCCTCTTGACCTTGATTTGAGTTTGGGGCCTTGTTCTTCTCAGCAGAGATATGTTCTGGTATTCCTCTTAGAGTACAGTCTTGGGCTTGGAGGCAGCCTTGGTGATTCTTTGGGCTTTGATAAAGCGGCGACACGACATCCGCCCCTTCTGAGCCTTGGGTGCTTGTCGAGGCGGCGCGTCTCTGGGCCTCGAACACCTATGAATTGGGGCCCCTTCTAGTTCGACAGGGAGCGGGGTGGTCTTGTGAGCGGTCGAGGTCGGCCTTGAGGGGAGGCAGGCGATTTTACCCGGCCGGGGGCTCGGAGAAAAACCCTCCTGCCTTTTTGCTTGTTATTTGATCTTGCTCGGCGTCGGCGTATGGTGGTGTCCTAGGTATCGAATGGATCCAACCCCTTCTCGTCGCTATGGCCTCCCTTTTACTCGAAGGGGGATCCAGTGGCGGCGTAGGAAGAGGGAATGAAAGAGTAGTGCGGTTGGTACAGCGATTGCTGTGATGCCCTTTGTGACGAGGGACAAGGGCATTAAATGCCGTCTGGTCATGTGATGTAAGCGGCCGTTAGGTGAACTACGGTTGCGATGGCGCCTCTGTCATTCCGTTTGCCCCTCGCTCTGCATGGCTGTGTAGTGCCTCGCCACGTGCCCGGATGGCCTTGTGATGGCGTCCTTGGGTGCGGGTGGGTTTGGTGGCAGCCTTGTGCGAAGTGCCTTGCAGCGCCCTTCTTTGTTGTCTTGGCAAGCTGCTTGAAGCGTCAATTGGTGGCCTTGAGCGCCAGCGGCAAGTCTTCTATGATGCCTTGGTTGGCCTTCCGCAAGCTCCTCTTCAGGGGCCTTTCTTTCTTGGTTAGTACTTTGTTCTTGAATGGCAATGTAAGGGGCGGTGGAGGGGCGCGGCGGTAAGCAAGCCTTGCGGGATGCTCTGTTGCCCGTGCACAAGTTCGAGGTACTAAGGTACCCCTACTTTAGTATGCACAGCAGGTTCCCGAACTGGCCATACAGTCTTGCGGCGTTGTTGGGCCAGGCCCAAAAGCTGTCTGCGAACGCAGCGTGGCACAGGTCCGCTTATAATTGGGCTCCGTGCCCACGGCTCCCTCGCAACAACCGCAGCGTCGATTGCGGCGTCGTGGGAGGCGATGGGCGTGTGCGGTCTTTAAGGCATCCACCCGTGATCATGGTGCGGCGAGGTCATTTCGCTGGTCGCTCGACTCGCTTTTCCTGCGGCTCCCATGCATGGGGGGTGTGGTGGCGAAGGTGGGAACAGCCGTCCGCAGGCGAATGGCGAGTCGGCCCGCTCCTCTGCCCTTGCTCCCCGATTGGCTGGCCAGTGGTGAGCCCCCACCTCGCCCTATAAAAGAGGCGGAAGGGAACCTGATAGTCTCGCACTTCCTCTTCTTCCTTCGTCTTTAACTCCCTACTCTTCCCACACGCCATGGAGGAGAATCCTGTCCTTCCAGCGGTGGCGGCGGGTTGCCTCAGGCGGCCTCTCCCTATCCAGCGCCCGTGTGTGGCCGACCACTGAGGAGAGGAGGAAGCGCAGACGAGGTCGAGGGCGTGGTGGCGCTCGGGGGAGGCAGGCGTCGCCTCTCCGTCTCCGGCGGCTCCTTTCTCGGCCGGTCCACAGGGCGACCACAGGAGTTCTTCATCAAGGCTGCCTTAGAACCTCGTCGCGTCTCGACTCCGGCCCGTTAATGCACGATGGAACGGATCCGCGAGATGTTGGAGTTGCGCTGGCTGTGGGATCGGCGGCTTTTCGAGTCGATGTCGTATCCCGCCCCGGCGTGATAGCCGCCGATCGGTGGAAGCGTTCGCGCATCCTGACTTGCGGCGGGGTTTACCCTCCATTTTAAGTTAATGGAGGCGACCTTCGCCGTCAAGGTCTTGAGACTCCGGCACCGGGCGAGATCTTTGTGACTCCTCCGATGTGAAGGCCCTCCTCGGCGAGTGGCGAGAGGAGGCGGCAACGGCGATGAGATGGCGGGTCCGACTAAGCGTCGGGACGGCGGCCTCGCGCCACCGGCGACCCATCATCCGGTCGCCCGACGCCTGGCTCCGGGGCCGTCTCCTTGGGCGGTGGCGTGGGAAGGCTGCGGAAGAAGAGGGGTGGCGGCAAAAGCCGTCAAGTCGAGTCGGTCTGGCGGCGCCCTCGGCGGCGTCTTGACGTCCCCCCCCGTCTTGAGCTCGCCCGGCCTCCGTCTCGCCAAGCTCTGGCGGCCCGGAAGTTCTCTTGGTGTCTGGCGCCGTAGCTCTCTAAGCGCCTTTTGCCCTTCGGCAAGCTTCTCTTGCAGGGCCTCCTGACCTACCTCTGAGCAGGAGAAGCAGGAGAGGATTCAGGCATCTTATCTTTCAATTTGTAAGCCTTAACGGATAGCTGTATTTGTAATCCTCTCTATCATGTTTTTCATCTTCTATGGACTTGTACTAAGCGGGGATGTTTTTAATGAAAAAGGGGAGCTTGCGGACTAAGTCCTTTACTTGATTTTGTGCCTTATGCGTTCCCCTCGCTTCTAGGGAACTTGCCAGGAACACACTGCTGAGTCGCGGGACATCGGCCCTGCTGGCGGGTGTTGCTTCCGGCAACAACCTTGCGGGAACGATTGCGGCGCTTGTGTTTGTTGGCGGACTCGGAAACAAACCAAGGCATAACAGCCCTGACTTCGCTCCTCAGCCGCAGGTTCTACAAGACCACGCTCGTTCAAGGGCCAGCGAGCCTTCCCGATCCATAGGAGGATGCATGGCGAGGATGAAAAACTTATCGACTCGCAGCCCCGGTGACATTAGGGAATCTTGGCCACCAGCGTCTGGCGACTCTGGCTCCCAAGATCCAGTCTTGGTGTGCCTTCTTCGCCCTTATCGCCCGATGCGCGACCTCGGGAACCTGGCCCGTCATGAAGAGCCCGGCGCCGCACCCCAATGAAAGCTAACTTGCGGGGCCCGTCGCGCCGCGCTCTTAAGCTTCTCCTTGTCTCTGTGATTATAGCCACGAAAACAAGCTGGAATGGCTGTAATAAGCTATGCTTTCATGAATGCGACTACGCGCGCGATGCCATACTTTGCCTTTCGTATGCTTACTCTCGCTTCTAGGGAACTGCGGCGCTAACACTTCTTTGGTCTGAACATCGCAGCCCGCGGCGGTGTTGTTTCGCAAAACTTTCTCGGGCTATTGCGGCGCGCGAATTGTTGGCGGACTGGAAACAAATCAGGGCGCAACTCAACCACGAGTTAGTTCCTCGGCGCACAAGTTTCTCATATGAAGGCGCCCTACGGCAAAACTTGCTTCGTTCGCCCTCCATTTCGTTATATCCTTTATGCGTTTTTACCCTCGCTTCTAGGGAACTTGCGGCGCTAACACTGCTGAGTACGGGACATCGGCAGCCCGGCGGTGTTGTCTCCGACAAAACCTCCTCGGGCGATTCGCGATTGCACTTGTATTGTTGGCGGACTGGAAACAAAGGGCCTTAACAACACCTGGTCGGTTCCTAGCGCAGGTCTTGCGTACAAGGGCCGAGCATACGAGAACATAACATAAAAAGCATGAAGTGCTTTCTGTACAAAAACTTCGGGTGACTTAGCTTTTAGTCTTAATCCAATCGAGCCGTGCTTCTTCCCGATCCCCCCTTATGTTTTCATCCTCACGCTTCGAGAACCCCAGCGAAACACACACTTCTGAGTGCAAGACATCGGCCAGCTGGCGGTGTTGCCTCCGGTGGGAAGACTTCGTCAGGCGGTTCTTGTGTATCTCTTTTTTTTTACCGTCGGCGGACTCGAAAGCGGATCAGGCGTAACCACGATTGACCCTCTGGCGGGTTCTTCATACAAAGTGCGGACTTTGGAGAGCACAACAAAAGTTGAAGCTTGCAACTTTCTTTGCCTTCTTGGCTGGCGAGCTCGATGGCGGCGTCCTCGGCAATGGCACTCGGGCGGGGGCTGCGGGAAGCGAACACGAGTCGTTCTTGCGGGCTTAGTCTTTGGTTGGTTTGCCTTCTTGCACTTGCGGCGGAGCTCGATGGAGTGCGTCCTCGGCAGCAGCGTAGTGCTCGGGGAAATCTTGCTGCAGTGAGCATCGAGCTATCCTTGTTGGACTTGGCCTTCTTCTTCCCGGGGAGCGGCAAGTGGCTCGTGCCTGCGTGGTGCTGCTTCCGGTAGATCTTGTCGGCGAGATGAGTGCATCCTCTTATGCGCCTTGGACAGCAATGACACTCATCGGGCGGCATCTTGAGCACATTGTATGCGTGGTGAGAGGCGCCATGAACTTGGCGGTCTTGGTGGCGAGTATCCGTTGTAGGGTAGGGGATATCATACGTCAAGCGTGAACCTCTCGATCACAAGTTCAATTCATTTGCGAGCGTCGCGGCAATGTGATCTTCCTTGGCGGCTCCTTCGGTTTATCCCTTTAAAGGTGCGGTCTCTTCAAGCTTCATTGTCGGGGATCTGGAGCTTCTTGAGTACTCGGAGAAATCAGGTTCGAGCGGCCCGTCAACCCACATCTTCGTGACCTTGAGGTTGCGGTTGTTGAGTGAAACCAACGTCGGCAAGCACCGGCGATGTGCGATCGAGTGGTCCTCAGCGTCGAGCGATGGGCGTGCTGACCACTTGAGGCTGCGGCGCCTCGGGACAACTTCTGCGGCGTTCACTTCTCGCACCCATTGCTTGAGTTGGCGGTGCGAGGTGTGTAGAAAGCCGCCGTCGATGCCTGCACCTCTGTTGCCTTGAAACTCCACATCGGATCTCATCTTCCTCCATCTCATCATCCTCATCTTCATCTTCGTCTTTGTCGCGGCCTGAGGAGGCTGTCTCCTTGCGCCTTAGCCTTGCCATGAGCCCTCCCGGACGGGAAGCTTCTTGCGGATCCTCCGCCTCCTTGGGCTCTCTCCTTGTCCTTGTTCGTATTCACTTTACTGCAGCTCCGCCATCTGCTCCACTTTCTTGCGGGTTTGGAGATCATTGGCCCTTGGTGGTGGATCTTGCAATACCGCTTGCGGAGCTATCACCTTGTCGGCGGCTACCACTGACCTCGTGGTCGTCGGTCTTGGCCTTGCCGGACCGCCTCCGTTCTTGGAATGCTCAACAGCTAGTACATCCTTAGCCTTTCTCTTCCTGTTCGCCTCTGGTTCTTCCTTAGGAAGCGCCCCTCTTGTCGAGATCATACGCTCCGGCAACCTCTCGGGATTTTCTCCTCCTCGGCCCGTGCACACTTGTCGGCGGGCGTAGGCTGTTGACATCTCTGATTTTGCATCGCCATCTCCTCCCTCATCCTGCGATTCGCCGTTCGATGAAGCAATAACATGGCGGGTGAGCGTCACAGGATGTTCTTGTGAATCTTTGTATATACTTGAGGCTCCTCCTCCCACGGGCGAGCAAGTGGAGGTCACTCTCGGCCATGAGGCTTGTGGCCACCCGTGAAGCGCCGACAAAGCTGATGACCTGAGTCCGCCCATGAAGAGATGGAGCCGTCCGGCAAGTGCATGAGCCAAGATCGGCGTTAGGCTTGAGTACGGCGGGAATTAGTTGGCGAGATCTTCTCGTGGCGTCCTCCGACGCTGCACGCGATGGTGTAGATCTTTGAGGAACTCGGCGGATATCCTACCATCATATTTCAGACGCGTCGGCAAGTTCTTGGTTTTGGGCCCTGGACTTGCCACGGCTACATCGGGTGAGCAGCGGGGCAACTGCCACGTCTGACCGTCGCTGGTTCCCGGTGCGTGCGTCGGCCAGCGGGTCAGCGCGCTGGTCGAGATTAGCGTCGCGCTTCTCTCCGGCCTTCGATCACGGTCTGGCGTCTTCGTGTTGCCGTTCTTGGAAACGTGGCGCGATCCGCAGTGAGTTCAGGTCCGGCAGCGGTGGAGTCGGCGTCAAGGTTAATCCGTGGTGGCGATCTTAGCCTTTAGGTGAGGCCCTGAAGCGGCGCCCCAGCGGTCTGTCGCGCCGGCTGCCGCCGGGCGTCTTCAAGGAACCTCGGCAGCGCTCGATCGCCGGGGCTTACGCATTGTTAAGCGAAGCCGATGAAGTATATATGGTCATCCTCGATCGTCGATCTTGTGTGGCCGGAGGTAATCTAAGCGGTGGGCTCGGGCAGCGCTTCCTCTTGTCTTAGGTGGCGGTGGCGGCGAAGCGGCGAGGCGGATGTGCTTGGACTCCCCAGCGGATTGGGAAGCAACACCTCATCCGGCGACCGTACCTCACTCAGCGCCCGGCGTCTTGAGCGTCATCTTGACCTCGGCGTCCGCGACCCACGGCAGCCTTGCT
This sequence comes from Aegilops speltoides, assembly GCA_021437245.1. Lineage (NCBI taxonomy): Eukaryota > Viridiplantae > Streptophyta > Magnoliopsida > Poales > Poaceae > Aegilops > Aegilops speltoides. The sequence goes on from CM038145.1 coordinate 203,598,729, forward strand.
CCAGCGAGCATGGTGCTAGGAGCACCAGGCGTTGACCTTGCACCTCTGGGAAGGGTGCGGCGTCTACCCATCGCCCGGCGCTGGGGGCCTTGTTCTTGGATCTGTGAGCGAGACCCACCGGCGGCACCGCTCCTCGCCGGCGTCCACCTCACCACCCTTGCTCGGCGGTGGTGGTGGATGATGTAGATGGGCGGCCACCTCAGCTTCTTCTTCGGTGGCATGTTGTCGATGTGTGTGATGTAGCGCGTGGAGGCCGGGATCGGATGCTCACGACCTCGGCCCCCCTGGCGCGAAGATGTCGGTAAGCGTCTCTCTGTGGCCTCGAACACCTATGGGGCACTAGCGGCCCCTCCGGTTCGACAAGGGAGCAGGGGAGTCGTCTTGAGCGAATCGAGGTCGGCCGGGAGACAGGCGATTTTACAACCCGGGGCTCTCCGGAAGATAAAACCCCTGCTGCCTTTTGCTTGTTATTTGATCTTGCTCGGCGTGCGTATGGTGGTGTCCTAGGTATCGAATGGATCCAACCCCTTCTCGTCGCGCATGGGCCTCCTTTTATACTACGAAGGGGGATCCACGGTGGCGGTGGGAAGAGGGTAGAAAGGTAAAGTGCGGGTTGGTACAACGATTATATGATTGCCCTACCTAACTTTGACGGGGGACAAGGGCATTAAATGCCCGTCTGGTCGCTAACGGTGTAAAAGCGGCAGATTAGGTGAACTACGGTTGCCGCGATGGCGCCCTCTGTCGACTCGTTTGCCCCTCGCTCTGCATGGGCTGTAGTGCCTGCACCGTGCCCTTGGGATGGCCTTGTGATGGGCGTCCTTTGGGTGCTTGTTGGGGTTTGGAGTGGCAGCCTTGTCGCGGCAAGTGCCTGACCTTCTCTTGTTGTCTTGCAAGCTTGCTTAGTCCATTCTCTTGGGAGACGCATGAGCGCCTTGTGAAAGTCTTCTGGTGATGCCTTGGTTGGCCTTCGGCAAGCTCCTCTTCTTGGGGCCTTTCTTTCTTGGTTAGTACTTTGTTCTTGAATGGCGATAATAAGGGGCGGTGGAGGGCCTTGGCGGGCGCCCGGCAAGCCTTGCTTGCGGATGCTCATTGCCCGTGCACAAGTTCGGGTACTAAGGTACCCCTACTTTAGTACAAGCGATCTTGGTGCAACAACCTCTTCGTCTTCTTCCTCTTCCATCATGGAAGGCTTTCCAATAACTTATGGTCTTCTTGACCCTTTCCTTCCTCTTCTTCCCTTCTGCAGCTGACCTCTTTGGGTTCAGATCATGGCAGTGTGCCATACTCCTTTGAGCACCTTCTTCTTGGAAATCGCCTCATCCTCAGCGCCACATACTCTTCATCATCTCAGTTTTGAGGTTCTCTTCTTCTGGCCACAGTGGTAGCTTTGGGTAAGTTGCTTGGGTGCTCCTACCCTCATCAGAGTGCTAGAGGGACTAGTGCCCTCACTCCTTGAACCTGCTCCTCGACTTTGTTGCAGCTGTCACTTTGATCGGACATATTGCAAACCTGAATGCAAACCTGCGAATAGATATAGATGAGATAGAGTGGATGAGCATCACAAAATCTGAGGTTTTGCAAAAGAATGAGTCAAAACTTAGTTTTAGTTTTCCACAAAAAGCATTTGGATTAACCAATTTGTAAACTTCGGTGATACCAAAGCAGCTTTTGGAACCTAAACTAGTGAACTCGGTCGGTAGAGTCACAGTTCGGTGTACCAAAGGCTGCTAGGGTTTCACAAATTCTGAACTCGGTCACACCGATTTGCAATTCTCGGTCGGCCGAGAATCACATGTGCAATAGCCTTAGCCGTCGGTGGTACCAAGTTCTACAATTCGGTGGGTCGAGATGGTTTGAGGAAACCTAACCCTAAATTTTCAATTCATCTCTAATCTCTGAGTGTTTTGACTAGATAAGATAGTTTCAATCGTGGCAAGATTCATGGCGAACACAATGTGCTAGGAATCAGATGGGGATATGCAGTGATCGAGTCCATACCCTAGTTCGGCGATGAACTCGCTACTGTGACATGGCGGGAGATGATTTCCGATTGGCCCGGAGACCAGTGGTGAGGCAGTGGGAGGATGATCCAGAGGAGGCGAGCGGGCTAAGCGGGCGAAAGAGTTCGGAGAAAGTTTCCAAATTTTTGCCCGTGGGTATATATAGCCCGACCTGTCGGTATGACCAAAGTGGAACAACTCGGTGGCACCAAGATGCATAGCTGGCGGCGATTTAAAGACTCGGTGTGACCGAAAAGTTCAAATCGGTTGCACGAGATGGAAAACCTAGATCGACTTAGTGATCTCGGTATGACGAAAATGGAAGAACGGTCGGACGAAAGCATAAAGAAGTTTTGGAAGTTTAAGTCTATGACAAATCGGGGACTCCGAGTGCTCCTCACAGGTGGTTCGAATTTGACTTGATCAAATTTTGTGATGTAGAATGAATAGAGTTTGAGACAAGAAAAGCATAGATAGCTAGAGAAGGTTCTTAGGCATTCTTGTCCATCCACTTGGCAAAAAGAACCAATCAATCAAAACAACAAGTGGATGTCCTTGAATGAGTAAAATATGTAACCAACATGCTCACACAATAAAATGGCAAATGAAATAATGAAAGCATGCACAACCAATTCTAGCATCTATCAAGCAATTGGCGATGACTAGGTCATCTATATATGAGTATATTGACTAAGGAGTCAAATGAGAACATTCGATCATAGGTCATACTCATCATTTAAGATCAAGTGGGGTTACCACTTTTACATAATGCATTGATGTGTTCACACCATTAGAGTTGCTTTGACTCAATTCTTAGAGTAAAGCTCCCCCTAGATGTGAGATCCCCCCTAAGAGGGATGAACTAACCATGGGTTTTGTCGATGATGACTTCATGTAGGTGTTGAAGATGTGGATGCTCAATGTTGATGTAGATCATTTGGAGCAATCCTTTGGAGTGAGTTGCACTTTCAATACCTACAGGTTAGTCCCACAAGGAACAAACAAGGATATCCATAGACATAGAGTGATGCACACAAGATGATGTCTATGAAAGCATTAGGTTACCTTGTCCCTTTTCTTACCAACAAGAGGTTTGTGACTCCTTGAACTAGTGCAAGATGTGAAAGTTGATTGCACTTGTTGTTGCCAAAATGATATGAGTGAAATATGTTGGCGGTGTCACCCTCAAGAAATCTCTAGTTCTTCTTCTTGGGATCCACATCATCTTGATGGGAATCCTTGGAGTTATAGTCGTACTTGATGAAGTAGAGCTTGAGGTAGTCTTGGGAACCCACTTGACCAAGGCCTTTGGAGCTTCTTCAAATGCATCAATCTCCTCTTGAAGCTTATTCTTGCCTTTTTTGTGGTCTTGTGGTGGAAGATCATCTTGAGCTTGTGTCCCTTGAAGGAAGTAGGATCATACTTCTCTTGTTGAGGAACAAACCGTCTTGGGGTATTGATCTTCTTCAACTCCATTGGCATTGAACTTTCGTTCAAAACCAACACCTTGGTTCTTCGATTGCCTCCCTTGCTTAGTACAATTTCCTCAAATTGCTTACTCCCGAAGGCTCTGTAAACATCTTTCTCTATAATTCCCTTCAATAAGCTATTTTCTTGCTCAAGTGTAACTTGGCTAAGAGAACCATTAGTGGAATCAAGAGAAACTACTAGACAACATTGGATTTAGCATTATTATTGTTACTACTAGAGGAAGAATCCTTCTTGTTCTTGTTAATAGACTTGACTTGAGGCATGTAAGTAGATAGAGTAGCGGCTTGGCAATATAAGAAGAACTTTTCTTGAAGATCATCATTGATTGTCTTTAAGAACTCATGCTCTTGCTCAAGGTTGAGCTTTTCAAAGCGTAACTTCTCATGAGTCCTTACAAGTTCTCGATGACCTTCTAAGATAGTTTCATGAGCTAACTTAAGAGTGTTTAGTTCTTTAGTTAGGAGCTCAATCTTCTCCTTATCATTGTCATTCGTTTTATCTTGATTAGCATGATTAATTGGCATTTCATCATAGTATTCATCACTAGAGTTGTCAACAAGTAAATCATCATCACCTAACAAGTCATCTTCATCACTATTAAAATCAACATACGGGTGTGTTACTTTTGGGCCTTTAGCCATGAAGCATCTTCAAGTCCTTCATTTGGTGAATCAAATATGTCGTGAGGTTGGTTGACACAAGTGCTAGACCGACACCTTCATCTTGAGTATATTCGAGTCAAGTGATAGCTTTTCTCGGAGTGATTGTCGAGTCGGGCGGATACCCATTCACCAACATGAGCTTGATGTCTTCGTTTGTGTAGCTCCTTGATGATTTGTCCTTCCTTTTGAATCCTTGTTTCTCTGGGATGTTCTTCGTTCATAACGATCATCTCTACTCCTCCTCTCTCTTGGTGGTGATTCTTCTTCTACTTCTCCTTTTAGGTGATTCTTCTCTTCTTTTGTAGGGTCCGTACACTCATTGGAATAGTGTCGGGTCTTCCACAGTGTAGCAATGCGCTCTCGACTAGAAGATCTTTTGTCATTGTAGGACCTTGACTTGGAGCTTCTCTCTTTGCTTCTATTCTTGTAGAACTTGTTGAAGTTCTTCACCATTAAGCTCAATTCTTCATTGAAGGTTTGTTTCTCACTTGATGATGTGGGGGCTTCACATGAGGCTTTGTAAGCACCACTTGACTTGTTGTGGAGTTCCTCCTTATCCTTGAGTGACATCTCATGAGCAACAATTCTTCCAATGACTTACGTTGGTTTGAGATCTTTGTAATTGGGCATCATTTGGATCAATGTGCTGCGGTATCATATTTTCGTCCAAAGCTCTTAGGATCTTCTTGATGATGAATTTGTCGGTCATCTCTTCACTTCCTAAGCAAAATCTCATTTGTGATAAGAGCAAGCCTAGAGTACATTTCAGCGACACCTTCACCATCCTTCATTTTGAACTTGTCAAGTTGACTTTAAAGCACATCAACTTGGATTCCTTGTGGTCGATACCTTCATGCATATCAATCAAAGTATCCCAAATTTCCTTTGCATTCTCAAGGCGGCTGATTTTGTTGAATTCTTGAGGCACAATCCGTTGAAGAGGATATCACAAGTTTGGCGTTGTATGCGACATCTTCAACTCTTTCACGCTAGCTTCACGGTTCGGTTCTCTCCATCAAAGAATTCACCTTGCAAGCCAATACACACAATAGCCGGCGGAGTTATGTCCAGAATATCTTCGTCGCCCGGCGACTCCGCTTAGCTCCATGAGGCTCCCTCGACATCAGCCGCGCTCCCCATCCGCGGTCGCGGCGCATTTTCGAGGCGTGTGTCGTGGCGTTCTGCTGCAGCAACCATCGACTCCATATCGGTCGACTCATGTGCGTCCTCCCTCCTATCTCCGCTTGGTATAAGCGCTCTGGTGATCGAGGCTTCAGCGATGGGTGAGACGCGCGATGGCTCGCCGGTCAACCACCACCAAGTCGCGGCAATCGAGCCCAGCGAATCTCTCTCGACTGTTCGTCTGTCGGTGGCTCCGTGAACCGCATCAGTCTGCGGCAGTGATGATCCGGCGGCGGAGGTTACGATGGTCAATGGGCCTGTAGCCCTCCGGCTTCCTCGCACTGCTTGAGATGGGGCGGGGGCGACCCTTTCGAGCTCACGAAGAATATCAACCCGAGCCGCTCACTTCTCTGCAGAGGGAAGATCTTCGTCACCGGAACATGGATGCCCTGCATACTCCCATCGCAGGAGAAACTCCCAAGGGTCACACCTTGGAGGAGGCACGTTTGGCCAACTTGGATGAACATACTCGACTGGAGAACCTCTAGCGAGCACTTTCGTGACGTCTTTGACGGCGAGTACCCGACTCTGGTCGGCGTCAACTCTTTCCGCAGCCCGGCTTCGGTATGTCAGACCCGATTCAGAATTTAGCATTTGCAACCCGTATAGCGAGTCAATTCAGCCTCTCGGTCGGAGGCGGCGAGCCTTGATCACGGATCGAGGGTTGCTCAAAGCATGAGGAGATCGAATTCAGGCGTGTCCGCGATCCGTAACAGGATTCACGATCGATCGTCGGCTGCGAATCTGATTCGATCGACTCATAGCCAAAGATCGCCTCCAGGGCGTGAGGGCCGAAGTCGGCGGCGTGACCAATACTGGTGACCGATTCGATCGTGATGATAGGCGTCGAGTGCCCTCCTCTCCCAAGGGGGTGGGTCTTCACGCTCATCGGCTGGCAAGATGACGCCCGGCATTTCGGTGTTAGGCGAAAAGCTCCGGTCGACCCGAGGGGAACGAGCTTTGTAGCGATCCATCATCGTACAAGGCACGGTCGATCGAACGAGCTCATCGAGGTGGCGGGATAGAATCGCCCACTAGCGATCAGTACATGTTTGAGTCTAGAATGTTTCAGCGGGGGCTACTCAGGCCGCGTGATTCCCCCAACCCGGGTTGGCATTGGGAGTAAGTAAGTTCACGGTGAGTCAAGCACGAAACTTGAAGCAACAAGACTACCGAGTGGCGGTACAGATTGGTGGCGGAAATGATGAGGTGGCTATGAAGCATTTACCACTCATGTTGGAAGGTTACGCGAGGCGTGGTTGAATCAGTTAGCTCCTAGCAGCATTTACACTTGGGAAGATCTTTCGAGTGTTCGTCGAGGACATTCGAGAGAACTTACCAGCGACCCGGTGGATTAGTGAGCTGCAAGTGCGTGTGCGGAAGTCGAATGAAACCTTGAGAGATTACATTGAGAGATGGATCACTTTGCATCATCTTTGTGGAAGCGTGTCGATCATCGAGCGATCTGCGCCTTCAAGGATGGTGTTAAGAACGAGAGAGTTAAGTTTGAAGTTTGGTCAAACCGGAGATATGATACGAGTCGAATGATGGAGATTGCCACAAATATGCCAATGGTGAAGAAGAGAGGGCAGGACTCGGCGGTAGCGAAAGTACAAGCCGAGTCGATCGGAGAAGGAAACTCGGTCGGAGCGAAGCGGAAGCCGAGCCGGCTACTCCTAGAGGCTCTAGCCGTGACTCGAGCAAATTCAAAGGGAAGCCCAAAGGATCTTGGAACCCCAAGAAGGTGAAAGATAAGGAAGGAAATGGCGTGATGGATCTGCCGTGTCACATCCACACAAAGAAAAGGCGAAGGTAACTTCATTTACCCGAAACATACCACTTCGCCGGTCTTGGGTCTTAATCCAACGGTTTCAAGGAAAACAGCCCAAGGACAAGGAAAAGAGAGTCGGACAAAGGCTGAGGACAAGGAGGGCGGCGATGGAGGATATCCTCATGTCAATTCCACCACTGATGATTTTTGCTGATGTGGAAGCAAAAATCGATTGAAGGTTATCAACCGTGAGGTAAATATAGTACGCCCATTGACACCAAGCTATCTGAGATGGTCTCAAACTCCATTACATTCGACCATCCGATCATCCGACTCATATAGCCACCCACAGGAGCAAGCTTTGAGTGGTCGACCGGTCGTTGAAGAGCACTCAAGCGATGAAGGTCTTGATGGATGGTGGTGAGTGGGTGAACATATTGTATCTTGAGAGCTAAAAGGAATGGGCATTCGATGTCGGACTCAGCGCTTGACAACATGAGTTTTCATGGAGTTATACGGAAAGAATTTGAGTCACTTTCGGCCAAATAGCTCTAGACATGGTGTTGGTGACTCGAGGCATTTCCATAAAAGAGGTGACATTTGAAGTCGTGGTTTTGGGCGCTTACCACGCTATTTGGGGAGACCAGCTTACATACGATTCATGGCTCGACCATGTTACGTGTACCTCAAAGCTGAAGATGCTGGCCCTAAAGGTGTGATCACTATCCTTTGGCGATCGGAAGAAAGGCGAAGAGTGTTTTCGAGAAGGCTCGAAGATTGTCGATTCCCGGATAACGATGGTAGAGCTAGAGGTACAAGAAAAATGCGAGATCCGAGTGATTTGTTGCGGGCCAAGAAGCCTGCCACAGAATCAGCGTTTCAGTTGTCTGGTGAGACGAAGCCCGTTCACATTCACCCGATCGACCCCAGCACAGCTCCGACTCATATTTCCACAACACTCAACTCTAAATAGGAAGAAGTGCTCATCCAGTTCCTCCGTGAGAACTTGGACATCTTTGCATGGAAGCCTCTTGACATGCGGGTGTTCAGAAGGCTGGCTGAGCATCGCCTTAGAAGTCGACTCAAAAGCAAAACTTGTCAAAAGAACATCTTGACGGTCCGCCATCCAAAGAAAAGCCATTGGCGAGGAGGTGGCTCGACTCCTAGTAGTAGAGTTTATCAGAGAGATATACCACTCCAGTGGCTCACCAATGTCGTCATGGTCCCCAAGAAGGACAAGTCGCCGCATGTGCATTGATTTCAAACATATCAATCGGGCCTGTCCGAAAGATCATTTCCTCTCCCTCGCATCGACCAAATTGTCGACTCATTGCGGGATGTGAGAGATTGTCTTTTCTAGCGCCTATTCCGGGTACCATCGAGATCCGTCTGTATGGACCGATGAGATCAAAACAGCTTTCATCACTCCATTCGAATTGCTTCTACTATGTCACCATGCCATTCGGTCTCAAGAATGCGGAGCCACATTCATGAGGATGATTCCAAAGTGTTTACTCACTCAAATCGGTCGAATGTGGGCGTACATGGATGATATCGTAGTCAAGTCACGAAAGGTTCCGACCTGTTGGTGACCTCGCTGAAACATTTGCCAATCTCGGAGGTATGATATCAAGCTTAATCCATCAAAGTGCACATTCGGAGTTCTGGTGGAAAGTTACTCGGTTTTCGTTTGAGAGCGAGGAATCGGCGCTAACCAGAAAAAGTTGGCAACATACTCGAATAAGCATACATGCGTGTGCATGATGTCGAAGCTTCTTGGATGCTTAGCGCGTTAATTCGATTCATCTCTCGCCTCGGTGAAAAGGCATTGCCTCTTTACCGGTGATGAAGAAAGCGGAACAAGTTGAGTGGCCTCTAGAAGGCGATCACGGCGTTTGTCGAGCTAAAGCTACTGCTCTCCACCAGCCGGTGCTTGCCGCTCCAATCAGCAAAGAGCCTCTTTTGCTTTACATTGCAGCCACAGGACAAGTCGTCGATCTGATTAACTACGGTCGGCGGGAAGAAGAAGGAAAACCTTCAAAGTTCAGCGCCCGATGTATTATCTTTACGAAGTTTTGACTCCATCGAAGCAAAGATATCCTCATTATCGAAGCTTGTGTATGGAATCTACAAGACCACAAAGAATGTTGCTCATTATTTCTCGATCATTCCATTACGGTCATCAATGACGCCCACTTTTAGAATTCTACTAGCTGAGAGATGCCCTTTGGTCGAGTGGCAAAATGGGCGATTGAACTCCTTCCCTTGATATCAAGTTTGAGGCAAAAAGCCATTAAGTCCCCAGCGATAGCAATTTCCTTGCAGTGGATTGAACAATGACGGCCGACTCAAGTTCACTCGGAGCATTGGACCATGTTCTTTGATGGCTCTAAGATGTTAAATGGTTACGGTGTTGGGGTAGTTTTGGTTTCCCCGAGGAGATAAGCTCAAATATGTGCTCGGATCCACTTTGATTCCTCCAACAATGAAGCGAGAATATGAAGCACTTTTATATGGGTTGCGCATGGCCATTTCACTCGGCGTCCGTCGCCTTATGGTTTATGGCGACTCAGATTTGGTGGTCGATCGGGTGATGAAGGAGTGGGATGTTAAAGCCCGACCATGATTTGGATCTTGCAATGATGAGGAAGCTTGAAAAAAGAAATTTGAAGGTTAGAGCTCCACCATATACCCCGGTGAAGAATCGGCGGTGATGATTTGGCGAAGATAGGTTCAAGAGGAAGCCATTCGATGATGTGTTCTTGGAACATATTCATGTTCCATCGATCGAAGATCCTTTTACGAAGAAGCTCCATGGCCAAGAGTATCCACGGATCCGAGTGAAGTTGAAGCTCCAGCGGTGGTCGACCTTATCATGGAAGCTTTAGTGATCACTCCCGATTAGACGATACCATTATATCGTGTATCTTAAGGAAAGAGCTCGGGAGGGCGAAGAAGAGGCTCGACGGATCGTCCGTCGATCTAAAGCCTTCTAGTGATAAGGGACAGGTATGTCTGAGAAAGCCTTGTTGGAGTTAGTCGAGATGCATAACGCTTGAGAGAAGAAGGTCGAATAATCCTTGCGACATCCACTCGGGGACTGTGGCCATCATGTGTCCTCTCGGACCATCGTGGCCAAAAGCATACCGAGCAGATTTTCTTGGCGAGGCGAATGAAATGGCAAAGGAGATAGTCGACAAGTGTGAGGATGTCAATTTTACTCAATATGTCACACAAGCCCGCCTCGACTTTAAAGACCATACTACTCGTCGGCCCTTAGTAGTATGGGGATTGGATATGGTTGGCCCCTTGAGAGCAGTGACGGTTTCACCCATGTCTTTGTAGCGATTGACAAGTTCACCAAGTGGATTGAGGCTAAACCCATCAAGAACCTTGATCTTTGATGCGGTATTAGCTTCATCGGAGAATTGATATTCAGATATGAGTCCGCACAACATCATCGACAGCGGGTCAAACTTGATTCGGAGGAGTTCGAGGCGTTACGCACATCTCGGGGCTGCAGGTCGACTATGCTTCATCGCCCATCCTCGGTCGAATGGACAAGCGGGGGCGGGCCAATGGCTTGATTCTCAAAGGGTTGAAACCCGGTGATCGTGATCTCAAGCATCTGGTGGAGCATGGGTCAGCGAACTTCCCTCGGTGCTTTGTGGGTTAGAACCACGCCTAACGGTCGGTGGGAGAACTCCGTTCTTCTTGGTCTCTGGCTGAAGCGGTCTTCTTGGTGACCTGCTTCTGGCAGCTCCTCGAGTCGAGCTCTACACGAAGCTGAAGCGGAACAAGCCTGACGGAGTTGCGATCGACCTTCTAGAGGAAGAAAGGAGATGGCTCACGATCCGATCGACCATTTATCAGCAAGACTTGCGTCGCTTCCATGCCAAAAAGCGTGAAGAGTCGAGCCTTCCGGGAAGGAGACTTGGTTCTCCAGTGGATCGTGGCTCCACAAGCTCGCTCCTTCTTGGGAAGGTCCTTCATCGTCACCAAGGTTCTTCTAGCGGAGGCGTCCGTCTTTAGCGTCGAGCACAAGATCAATGAGCCCCGAGCTTGGAATGCAGTGCTACTCCACCCCTTTTACACTTAAGTATTCACTCGGATGAGTTGTAATAAAAGTACTTATGTAGTTTATTTATCAAAGACAATAGTGTTATAATTTTCCCAGTGATTGTTGTCACTTTTGTTTGTTCAATAAAATTTCCCCGTAGTAGGTGGCTTAGCTGCGAATCCGTTTCACATAAGTTTGTAAAAAAAATCCTTGCCGAGTGGTGAGTCAGCCTCCCACTCGGGGGCTTAGCTGCGAATCCGTTTCGCCTAAGTACTTTAAAATTCTGCCGAGTGGTGAGTCAGCCTCCCACTCGGGGGCTTAGCTGCGAATCCGTTTCCCTAAGTACTTTAAAATCCTGCCGTGTGGTGAGCCAGCCTCCCACTCGGAGGCTTAAGCTGATCAAGTACTCGCCTAAGTTTCGATAAAATCCTCAGAGTGGTGAGCCAGCCTCCCACTCGGAGGCTTAAGCTGCAGATCAAGTACTCGCCTAAGTTTCAATAAAATCCTACAGTGGTGAGCCGGCCTCCCACTTGGAGGCTTAAGCTGCAGATCAATCTTGCCTAAGTTAATCAAAATCCTACCAAGTGGTAAGCCGGCCTTCCACTAGGAGGCTTAGGCTGCAGTCAAGCACTGCGCCTAAGTTCAAATACAAAGTGCACTCCATAAGAAGATAGAGAGTCAGGTCATTGCTACCCTTTCCTTCGAGCTCGCCACAAGTACAACGTCGCTCCGCCAAGGAAGATGAGGTCTTGGTCATTGCTACCCTCTTCTTCGAGCTACACCACAAATACAACATCGCTCCATAAGGAAGGCAGAGTCTTGGTCATTGCTACCCTCTCCTTCGAGCTACTCCACAAGTACAATGTAAACGCCTTAAGGAGGGCGAGGTGCAGGTCATTGCTACCCTCGTCTTCGAGCTCGCCCACAAGTACAGCGTCGCTCATGAGGAGGATGAGGTCTTGGTCATTGCTACCCTCTCCTTCGAGCTCGCCACAAGTACAACATGCGCTCCATAAGGGGGCGAGGTTGGTCATTGCTACCCTCTCCTTCGAGCTCGCCACAAGTATAATGTGCTCTCCATAAGGAAGGCAGGGTCGATTGATGCCTTATCCCTCGGAGAGGCAGCGCAAAAATCCTCACACAGTGGAGGCGGACCTCCCACTCGGGGCTTAAGCTGCAGCCACAGTGCGCCTAAGTTTTAAAAATCCTACAGTGGAAGCGGATGTCCCACTCAGGGCTTAGCTGCAGCCAGTGCTCACCTAAGTTTTGAAAATCCTACAGAGTGGAAGCGGACCTCCCACTCGGGGCTTAGCTGCAGCCAGTGCTCGCATAAGTTTTGAAAATCCCAGAAGTGGAGCGGACCTCCCACTCGGGGGCTTAGCTGCAGCCAGTGCTTCGCCTAAGTTTTTGAAAATCCTACAGAGTGGAAGCGAGCTCTCACTCGGGGGGCTTAAGCGATCCGGTGCTGCGCCTAAGTGTGTTGAGAACAAGTCGATTGCAATAAGCGCCGCCTAGCACGCAAAATACACCTCAAACCATATGCAAACATATTCAGCGTTGAATCAAGTTGAGATAACACCTACGGAACCAAAAGTGCTCGAGGCGCTAAACTGTTAAGGTTGTCGGTTACAAAAATCACTTTCGGCATCTGAGGCAAATTTAAAGTATCAAGCTCGGGCGTTTTTACCCCTCTGCGGAGGCTGGAAATGCAACAAATTCATCGGTCGATTCCATACGCAATTGAGTGGCGCGGCGATGAAGGTCTCCATGAAAGATCGAAATCATGCTTCTTGGTATTAGCCACCCTAAGGGCGCCCGACTTGTCCTCTCGCGCATCTTTGCGGTGAGCGGGCGAAGACGAGCAACATCGCGCGCTTTTGGCGAAGACTTCTTCCACTCTTGCACTCGACTTGGGACCTCGTTCAGCCGAGTCGCCGGAGACTCGAGGTGAATTGGAGCATCTCTCTTGGCAGTGTTGTGTCAATGCGGGAAGTTGCGACCTTGAGCCTTGCGAGATAGTCGTGACGGCAATGACAGCGAGATTGAGCGGAGCACATTCATGGCGACCTCATCTTTCACAGGAGAGTTGATGGGATCGGGTTTATTTCGGTCGACCGGTCTCCTCTTCAAAGTTACGGCAAAACTTCTGCAAGCACAACACGAGTCAAGACAGCGATCGGATGAAGGGATCCGATTAAAATATGCATTTGATATAAAAGATTACCTTCAAGCATGAGGAATAGGTTCTTGGCGAGTCCTCCCAGATAAGCCTCCAGATCGTTCTTCTTTCCCACCAACTCACTGGCCTTTTCACTCAAGGCAATCTTGTCACTCTTCAGTCGACTGACTTCCTTGTTGGCCGCGTCAAGAGCAGCTTTCAGATTGGTGTTTTCCTCTTCAAGCTTGGTGATTGAAGCCAGCTTCTCATCTGCGAGTTTGGTCTTCTCTAAATCCGTTTTCTGCATCTCAGCCAAGTCAAGGTCTTTATTCTTCAGAGCATCCCTCAGTTTGTCTGCAAAGTCACAGTGAGGTCAGACTCTGAAACAGACGAGAGGCAAAAGCAGTCGTCGAGGTTCTCACCAAACATACCTTTAGCTTCCTCCTTCGACTTTGTGAAGTTCTCCTGGACCAGCTTCAGATCAAGCTCGAGCTGGATATGCTTGTTCTCCAAATCGATTATAACAGTAAGCTTCGCATAAGATTCTGCGAAGAACCAATCGGCGGATGTCAAAGACAGCTCACTTTTCGGTGACTAAGGAAAAATCGTACCATTTCTAAGACTACTGATCGAATATAAACATTCGACCATAGTCTCGGGGACTACACCCAATGGGTGCACTCAGCGTGCCCCCACTAGTTCTTTCGATTAGAGTCGATCGATCGACCAACAAATAGTAAAAAGAGGTTATCTTTAGGCGTAATTGTTGCCCGGTGATCGACCACGATCTCGGGGACTACCGAGGTGGGTGCACTCAGCGTGCTTACGGTCTATGAATCCATTCGACTGATCGAGTAAAGAAGCAGCTCAAGACATAAAGACTATGGTTGTTGCGGCGGTCCACCATAGCCTTAGAGACCACACCCGATGGGTGCACTCAGCGTGCCCCACTAATCCGAATTTCAATCGATGTACCCGGTGGGTGTCGACGGATACTAGGATTTTTCGAGAAGAAGGATTTTCGGTATCATATCCCTATGAGCGGCGGTGACCGACTAACTGAACATTACTCGAAGAGCTGAGCGGCATCATAAGCTGCTGGCTGGCGTCTCGGATTGCCTTCACTTGCTCCATCATGACCCCTGCGGCATATTGCTTCTTTAGCGGCGGCTTGGTGTACGGGGCGTGGTGGGTCGAGAAAAGTGAAGGCTGAGCAGCACTTTCGGCTGACGAAGAGCGAGCACTCGTCAGCACCGCAAAAGGATCTGATAGGCGGCGGCGTTGTCTCCCTCCACGACCAGCGTCTCGGGTCTTTGGCGTCTGAGTCGCCTTGCCCGTGAGGCGCTTTCTGTTCCTCCTACGCCTCGGTGGTTCCTCGTCGTTGTCGTCGGGAAGGTCGATAACGGCGTTAGATGAAGCTGCGAAAAGAGTCAAAATTAGAGACAAGGCCAATCGGTGAAGAGCGAACTATAAAGTCATACCAGGTTTTGAAGTAGCGACATCTTCCATCTTGTGATCTTGACCTACGGCGAGTATCGAGTAGCAGCACTTGCAGTTCGAGTCGGTCGATTAGCTCATCAGTTGACCAAGAATAAGTTCATGTGAAGCGGGAAAACTCAAGTTACACCATTACCTGAGATAGTGGGGATCACCATCTTCATCTTGGCAAGACCTTCGCCCGGCCGGCAGCGCCACTCAGATTAGCGGAGCTTTCTCGGTCGGCACGGAGAAATCGTCCGAGGGCGCTTAGTGGGCTTGACAGTCACGACCCCCTTACCACGCTCGGCCGCTGGATCATGGACAAGCTTCGAGCGCCTTTCCGAGCAAGGAGGTGCAACTTCCTCCTCCTCCTCCTCCTCCTCCTCCTCCTCCTCCTCTTCCTCCTCGCCAGAGTCATCATCCTCATCATCGTCCTTGACATCAAGTCCCACTCCTCGGGTTTCGCCCCCACTTCCTTCCTCCTCCCAGTCGATGCTTGCACTCCATTGGGCATCGAGTACAACTCAGTGGTAGCCTGACAGGACAACAAAACAAGACAAAGGTCAATCGACTAATTCGCAGTGGGACAGAATGAATGAAGTGAAACCACAACCAGGGATAAGTGGTCATACCTTGTCCGGTGTGTAAGAATGGTCGAGTGGTGGGATCCTCCTAGCCCCTTATCTTTATTCCCTGTGATGGCAGCCATCCACCTCTCCAGTGTGGCATCACTAACCGCCTCTGGATGGACCCGAGGGTATCTTCGGTGCCGCAGTACAACCACATCGGGTGGCCTCGGTATTGAAGTGGTTGAATACACCGTCGAAGGAAGACCTCCAGAAGGTCCATACCGTCCTCCGTCCGAGACGAGTTGGACCCGCAGCTCCATCAACATTTTACAGGCTTTCTCCTTAGGAGCACCTTGAGAAGAGGTTTGTTCACTCGGTCCATGGAGAATGGAGGTAGACCGGTCGACTTCCACAGCGTCGACTCGTCTTAGCGATAGAACGGTCATTGCCATCCTCTAACCGACTCAGGAAGGGTCATGGCCGGGAAAGTACTCTTACTCCTCATCTGGATCCCAAGACCCCCACACATCTGGATAACCTTAGTCCTCTCATCATCCGGATTCGCCTTTTTCACCGTTTGTGGCTGACGGTGAATATGTGCTTAAAGACCCAGTGTAATCGGCAACCAGGAAGTTCTCGCACATGGACAGCGACAAGATAGGCAATGGAATTGGGAGTGAAATGGTGGAGTTGCGCCCCAAAAAGTTCGAAACCCTCGGAAGAAAAGACTCGGTGGCGAGAGAGAATCCACGATCTACATGAGTGGCGGGAGAGCACTCACCCTCTTGCGGCTGCGGATGCCACTCGGTCCCGGAAGCCTTCTTGACCCATGAGAGATCAGTCCCTCATTGGGCGGTCGTTGAGGTCCGCCTTGGTGATGGTCGAGCGGATCCAATCCCCTTGGACCCAACCTTGCGGCGCGGGACCTCTACAAAGATCCGCCTCATTGGTGGCTCTTCCCCGCTTTCCCGTCGCCGTCGCCTTCTTGGCAGCGCTCACGCCGTCTTCTCCTTCACCATAATGCGCCAATGAAGCCGCGAGGAGTGGATAGGCGGAGGCGGCAGCGTGGCGGAGGTGAAAGGCGAGAGAGGAGAATGGGGAAACCTTGTTAAAAACCCTCGCCCAGCGCCTTATATAGGGGCGCTTCGAGTGGGCGACAAGTAGGCAGGCGGTCTGTCACATCCGAAACAATCGCGCCGCAGCGTGATCGTGGCGAAAAAAGCGTGTGAAATCGAGTCGTCTCGCCTTATCCCATCCAGTCTGCGGTCGCCCCGCCAGCGCTTCCCAAAATTCGAATCCCACAAAATCCGCTAACAGCAGATCAACCTGTCAGACGGTGGATTTCCTGCGATCCGTCGCTCGGAGGTTCACCAAGTTCAAAAGTTCACTCAACAGAAGAAAAGAATGGATCAAGGAGACTGAAAGAAAAGTTGCTGCCTTTATTAAAAAAGATCATTTATCCAGGGTGAGACATGCTCAGAACACAAAAACAAGTCGGGAGATTATCAACTCCTTCCTCACTCAAACCTCGATCCATTCGGGGGCTAATGATGAAGTCATGTACCTAGGGTAGGGTCACGGGCCTGTCAAAGTACCCTCCCCAAGGACATCTTGAAGAAGCCGCCTTCAATCGACCAGAGGAATCCACTCGGCGGTCGAGGGCACTTTCGACCATGAAGATCCACTCGACCATCGGAGATCAAGAGCCACTCTGTATCCAAGCGATGCTGTAATTAAGTAGTCTTTATGGCAATGATGACACTTTATGTAGGGCGTTACGATAACGTCCATCCTTTATGTACTAAACCTGCATAGCGGGGCGGAGAAGTGCAGCGAGACACTATATAAGCCACCCCCCTCCTCAGTGTAAAGGGTTCGCACCCCTGTAACTTATACACACATAATCCAGTCGACCGCCTCCGGGCTCCAAAACGTAGGGCTGTTACTTCCTCCGAGAAGGGCTTGAACTCGTAAACCCCTTGTCTGTACAACTGCTCCATAGCTAGGATCTTGCCTCTCCATACCTACCCCCCATTCTACTGTCAGTCTTAGAACCACGACACCAGCAGCTTTGAGGTAAGTAATCCTGTTCAGTGTTGGACGAAGCTTCTCGTCGGTGGCACCCAGGTCGCTTCAGTCCTTGTTGCGCACCACACAATCAGTCCGCGGCGAACAGAACGGAGGGGCATCTGGGTCTTGAATCCAACACCAATCACCCCTCCACTCTTCCCACTTGCCGTGCAGCTACCCTCCAAGGTATCCCCAGTCTTCTCTCCTCCCCTGCGGAATCCAAGATATATTCCTTGAGAGGGATTTGTCCTCAGTGCGGGGGATGAAGTGGCGGAACAAACCTACATTGGGAGCAACCCCAATGAAATTTTCGCACATATGGGAAATACAGCCATGCACGTCATCGCATTGGGTGTAAAGTCCAGCATGTGGAGTCCATAGGCGTACATCATGGTGCTTAAGAAATTGGAAAAGGGGGGACAATGCCCGCGGTAAAAGTATGCGTAGAAAAAGGGATACGAGTCTCTGGAATCTTGGGTCCGTCAGGGAGAGCTACTGGTGCTCCATGGCCTTTGGTCTTCCTCCCCCACATGTAGGCATACCTGTGGATCAAGGTGTTGCCATCCAAGCCCGACGGCGAGAAGACCACGTTCTCCCACCGCCACTGGCAAGCTCCTCCGCATCTTTCTTCTTCTCCTCTACTCTCGGGTCCTCTGGCTTGGCCGCCCGTTTCCCATTTACAGTGCTCTTCTTGCACCCCATTTCTTTGTACGGGGGAAGAAGAAAGATCTGGCGTGGTACGGGGCGGATGGTGGCGGCGGGGGCGGTTTTCATCGCAAGGAAGAAGATGAAGCGGGAGGGGAGAAGGGTGTGTCATGCTTCTAAGTCTGACAGTAGAGTGGGGGGTAGGTATGGAGAGGCAAGGTCCTAGCTATGGAGAGGTTGTAAACACAAGCGATGTACAAGTTCAGGCCCTTCTCGGAGAAGTAAAAGCCCTCGTCTCGGGCCAGGCGGTCAGTGGATTATGTGTATAGGTGTTACAGAGTCACGAACCCCTCTGCTGTGGAGGGTGGCTTATATAAGTCTTGGGACCCTGCCGACCCACATAATGAAGGGGTTAAAGTACATTAAGTGCAGGCGTTCTTGGTAGCGCCCCTCATGAAGTCCTTAACTATCATTAAGTCTATTCAATTACAGGCCGTTGCGGTCTGAGTGCCTTGACCTTACGGTGGTCGAGTGAATCTTCATGGTGAGTGAGTCTCCATGGTCGAGTCCTTCTAGCCCGGTCGAGTGGGTTCCTCGTTGGTCATTTGGAAGGTGATCTCTTCTAAGGGTACCCTTGGGTAGGACACCTAGGTCGGGCCTATGACCCTACCTAGGTGCGTGAATCCATCATTAGCCCCGAATGGATTGAGGCTTGAATGAGGAAGGAATTGATGCTGTTTTCGATTGATTTTGGCATCGCGGCTGTCGTCGTTCTTGATCAAGATCTTCTTTGTTGATAACGAGCAACTTTTCTTGATCGATTCGATCCATTCTTGTTTTTCGTCGAGTGATCTTTTAGATTTTGCGGTTCGGCGGCGGATCACGAAATCTCGCGCTGACAGACCGATCTGGCATTCGCGGATTCCACGGGATCTGAAATTTGGGGAAGCCTTGTGGCCGAAACGAACATGGCCTTCGGACGGGACAGGACATAGGCGCCTCGATCTCCACGCCGCTTTTTCCGCATACGTATCGTGTCAATGCAAGCTGTTTGGGATATGATTAGATTAACGGGTCCACTGTCATCCACTTTCGGAAGGATGTTATCATCGACTTGTGAGGTTTACGAGCGGTGCTCCATTCTTTCTCCTCTGCTCTCCTTGTCTCCGCTTGCACTTGCTTTCGCCTCCATAAAACTCTTCTTGGCGCATCTCGCCGCAGCCATAGTCAAGGAGAAAACGGCGGTATTTGGGCCAGCGCAAAGAAAGCGTCGTAGCGGAGAAAAGCGAAGGAGATCCACCACCCTGGCCGGGTCTTCGCCGAGATCCCGCTGCCGAAAAGCTGGGTCGAGGAGATTGGATCGATCGACCATGAAGGAAAAGGATCTCCTCGACATGGCCGACGGCGGGCTGATCCCCACAGCGTCGCAAGGCTTCGGGAAAGGAGTGGCAACCCCAGCGGAAGAGGGTGAGTCGTGCTCTGGCCACTCATGTCGTCGAGATTTTCTCTGCCACCGAGCATTTTCTTTGGGGTTTTGAACTTCTTTGGAGCCCAGCTCCACCACTTTACCCCAAACTCCATCGCGTATCTTGCTGCATTTGTATCCATGTGTGAGAACTTCTTGGGCTGTCGACCGCACTGGGGCTGTTCAAGCACATCTTCACGTGTCGCTCTCGGGCCAGTGAAAGAAAGCGAATCGGCGATGAAAAACCCAAGTTGTCCAAATGTGCGGGGCACAGGGATCCAAGTGAGGAACAAGAGCACCTTCGGCTATAGCGTTTCCCGAGTCGGTCGGTGGCGATCGACTGGTTCTCTTTGCCCGAGCGAGGCGACGCCCGAAGCGATCAGTGGACTCCCTCCATTCACCATGGACCGAGTGAACAAGCCCTCCTCTCTGAAGGTGGTTCGGGAGAGAGGCGATGTGAAGATGTTGATGGATCGCGTGGTGCGGTTGGTTGGGACGGCGTGGTGGTATGGACCTTTTGGAGGTTTTCCTTGGCGGCATATCCAACCTCTCGATTCGGAGCCATTGCATGTGGCTGTCTTTGCGGAACCGAAGAAGACAAACTCGAGTCCACCGAAGCGGTCGGCAGCGCCACGGTGGAAAGGTGGATGGCAGCGGTCACGGGAACAAGGATAATCCCGCGTATCCGGGAGGATTCCTCCACTCGACCATCCTGCGATCCGGACAAAGGTACATTTGCTCATCTTCCATTGTATATCTGTCGAATTTGTTTACGTATGCTCTGCAACTTGGTGATTGATCTCTACCACAGCGTCTTTCGGGCCCTTACGAATTGTATTCGATGCCCAATGGAGCTCGAGCTCCGGTGAGGAGGAGAAGCCAGCGAGGCGAGCCGGAAGAGTGGGATTGAATGCTCTTGAAGATAGCGAGGATAGCGGCAGCGATGATGAAGGCGAAGTAGAGGAGGAGGAGGAGGAGGTTGCACCACGGCGCTCGGAAAAGCGGTCGAAACTTGTCCATGACCTGCGTTGAGCGTGGTAAGGGGTTCTGCTGCCTCGCCTTGATCGACCAAAGCGCCTCGGACCGCTTCTCCGGTGCGGTGAGAAGGTGCGAAGCGGTCGAAGGTAGCTCCGTCGAAGCCAATCAAGCTCTGCCGAAGATGAAGGTGTCCATCCCCACCATATCGGGGTAAACATATTACTTAAATCTTCTTGTTTTGTACAAGCTTTATCTCTGGTTGATACTTGAATTAATTGGTGATTCTTTGGAACTTGGTCTTGCAACCGAGACCTCGGGCAAAGTGAAGACCATGAGATGGAGGGCGCAGCAACTTCAAATCATGGTACTATACTCTTCATTCCGTCTTTAGTCGGTGACTCATGATTTCTAACTTTGATTCTTTTACGAAGCTCGCCCAATGGCGTTATCACCCTTCGATGGCGATGATGAGGATGAGGAACGCTGAGGCATAGGAGGAGCAGGAAGGTGTCCTTGGTAAAGAAGCCCAAGATGTGGCGGCGCCCGAGGCTGTGGTACGGAGGAGAACATCACTTTCGACACACCGTGTCCTTGGCAGTGCCGTTGGCGAGTGCTCGTCCCACTTCGTCGAGTCTTTGAGCAACCGCTCTTCACCACGCACCACGTCCCGAGAGGACCAAGCCGCGCCGCTAAGGAAGCGTCATGGCGAGGATCATGATGGAGCGGTGAAGACCATCCGGGATGCAAGCCGGGTAGCTTATGCGCCCGATTCGCCCTTCAAAGCAATGTTGGTCGATCGACCACCGCTGTTCTGTTGGGATATGCTATCAAAACTTTTCTTTCCGGAATCTATGGCAATCACCCTTTGGGTGTGTCGATAAAAACTCCGTGTTAGCGAAGACGCTGAGTGCACCCCGTGGGTGTAATCCCCAAGGCTAAGGTCATTGCTGGCGATCGGCCTTAAACTTTATAAGTAAAGGTTGTTTGTCATTTGGTGGCGAATGGGTTTACGAAACCAGTGGGGGCACGCTGAGTGCACCCAGGTGTAATCCCGAGGCGTGGTCGATTTTGGCGATTGACTCTGATCTGAAGACTTTTTTTTGGGGTCGATTGGTGATTCTGTTTGAAACGAGAACCAGTGGGGGCACGCTGAGTGCACCCACTGGGTGTAGTCCCCGAGACTACGGTCGAATGTTTGCATTCGACTGTAGTCTTAGAAACGTATGATTTTTCCTTGTCCACTCGGAAGTGAATTATCTTTGACATTATGTCGATTGATTCTCTGTAGAAATCCTGTGACCTTGCGACTCGCTATACGGAACTGGAGCAGAAGCACATTCAGCTCGAGCTGGATTTGAAGCTAGTGCAGGAGAATCTGACGAAGGCGAAGGAGGAGACCAAAGGTATGTTCGGTGAGACCTCGACGACTCCTTTTTCCTTCCATTTGTTTCAAAATCTGACTTTGCTGTAACTTGCAGGCAAGGTGAAGGAGGCCTAGAAGAAGAAGGACCTTGAGCTAGCTGAGAGGATCAAGCTTGCTGACGAGAAGTTGGCTTCAGTCGCCAAGCTTGAACAGGAAAATACCAATCTGAAAGCTGCTCTGGCGATTGCCACCAAGGACGTCGACCGGTGGCCGACAAGACTACTCTGACCGAGAAGATCAACTAGTTGACTGGGAAGAAGAATGACCTGGAAGGCTTCCTGGGTGGTCTTGCCAAGAAATTGTTCCTTATGCTCGAAGGTAATCTCATACACTCGACCAACACCTTCAACTGTGATGCTTCCATTTGACCACTGTCTTGACTTGGCGTTTTGTCCTTGCAAAATTCTGTCGAAACTTTGAAGAAGAGACTAGCCAGTTGGAGCCGAACCTTGACCCTGTCAATTCTCTGGTGAATGATGAAGTTGCCATGAATGTCTTCCATTTGGAGTCAGCGTTGCGGTATCGTGGACTATCTTGCAAGGCTGAAGGCCGCCACTTCTCGCATCGACTTCGATGCTTTGGCCTGTAGCGACACTTGAGAATGACCTCGAGTCGTTGATGGCTCGAATAAACGCGGTCCCCGACCGTGTGCAAGAGTGGAAGAAGTCCTCGGCTCGGTGTGGCGCAGATGTTGCCCTGTGCCTGGCCCGAGTCCACTGCAAGGATGCACGACAAGAGAAGCTGGCGGCTCTCCGAGTGGCCAACACCAAGAAACACGACTTCAGGTCCTTCATGGAAACTTTCATTGCTGCTGCTACCCGGATCGCAGACGGGATCGACCTCGATGAGTTCGTTGCTCCTTCCAGCCCTCCACAGGAGGGGTAAAAAACTTTCTTTAAGCCCGACATTTTAAATTTGCCTCGGTATGCCGAGTGGAATTGTAACCGATAAACCTTAACAGGCTTAGCGCCTGGGCACTCTCGGTTCCTTTAGGTATCAATCTAAACTTGGATATGATTGCTTTTGGCTCGAATTGTCCTTTGCAGGTTCACAGCAAGGTGCTTTCTGCAGTCGACTTATTCCTTAGGCGAGCACTGGGCTGCAGCTAAGCCTCCGAGTGAGAGGTTTGCTCTTCACTCGGTAGGATTTTTTATAACTTAGGCGAGCACTGGGCTGCAGCTAAGCCTCCGAGTGAGAGGTTTGCTCTTCACTCTGTAGGATTTTAATAACTTAGGCGAGCGCTGTGCTGCAGCTAAGCCTCCGAGTGAGAGGTTTGCTCTTCACTCGGTAGGATTTTTTATACCTTAGGCGAGCACTGGGCTGCAGCTAAGCCCCCGAGTAAGAGGTTTGCTCTTCACTCGGTAGGATTTTTTATACCTTAGGCGAGCGCTGGGCTGCAGCTAAGCCCCCGAGTGAGAGGTTTGCTCTTCACTCGGTAGGATTTTCACGTTGTATTTGTGGCGAAGCTCGGAGGAGAGGGTCGCAGTCGACCTGCACCTCGTCTTCCTTGCGAGCACACATTATACTTATGGTGTAGCTCGGAGGAGAGGGTCGCAGTCGACCTGCACCTCGTCCTCCTTGTAAGCCCACACATTGTACTTATGGCGTAGCTCAGAGGAGAGGGTCGCAGTCGACCTGCGCCTCGTCCTCCTTGCGAGCGTACGTTGTACTTAGGCGAGTACTTGGACTGCAGCTAAGCCCCCGAGTGGAAGTCTGGCTTACCACTCGGTAGGATTTTTAGTAACTTAGGTGAGCACTGGGCTGCCGCTAAGCCCCCGAGTGGAAGTCTGGCTTACCACTCGGTAGGATTTTTAGTTACTTAGGCGAGCACTAGGCTGCAGCTAAGCCCCCGAGTGGAAGTCTGGCTTACCACTCGGTAGGATTTTTAGTTACTTAGGCGAGCACTGAGCTGCAGCTAAGCCCCCGAGTGGAAGTCTAGCTTACCACTCGGTAGGATTTTTATAACTTAGGCGAAACGGATTCGCGGCTAAGCCTCCGAGTGGAAGTCTGGCTTACCACTCGGTAGGATTTGTACAAACTTAGGCGAAACAGATTCGCGGCTAAGCCACCCATTGGGGGAAAATTTTACTGGACAAAAATAAAAAGTGATAAAAATTATGAAGGAATTATGACACTATTATTTCGAAATCCATGAACTACAGAAGTATTTTATTACAACTCATCCGAGTGAAAAACTTTAAGTGTAAAACGGGCGGAGCAGATCCGCATTCCAAGCTCGGGGCTCTTCGATATTGTGTTCGATGTTGTAGAGACGATATGCCCCGTTGTGGAGAACCTTGGTGACGATGAAGGGTCCTTCCCAAGAAGGAGCGAGTTTATCTTTGTTTCTGCTGATCCACTCGAGAACTAGATCTCCTTCTGAAAGCTCGACCTCTCACATTTCGGGCGTAAAGCGACGCAAGTCTTCTTTGGTAGATTGTCGGCGGATCGAGCCATCTCCCTCTCCTCCTCTAGAAGGTCGATTCGTCCCGACGCTTGCTTGCTCGCCGTTGTAAAGTTCAATTCGGAGGCGTTATGAAGAAGATCACTCGGCAGGACTGCTTGACTCCATAGACCAAGAAGAATGGAGTTCTTCGGTCGACCGATTAAGCGTGGTCCGCAATCCCCAAAGCATGAAGGGAGTTCGTCGACCCATGCTCCACCGCATGCTTGAGATCGCGCATCGATCGGGGCTTCAAACCCTTGAGGATTAATCCATTGGCTCGCTCTGCTGTCCATTCGATTGTGGATGGGCGATCGAGGCGAGTCGACTTCGTGTGCCTTGGCGTTGCGAAATCCTTGAATTCTTCGAGTCAAAATTCGACCCGTTATCCGTGATAATCTGTGCGGGACTCCATATCTGAGCGTCGGCTCACGATGAAGGAAACAAAGATGCGGCGTCAAGATTCTAGATTGGTTTAGCCTCGATCCACTTGGTGAACTTGTCATTGCTACCGGCACATGCGTGAAACCGCTCCGACCTGTTCGCAAGGACCGACCATGTCCAACCCCATCTTGCAAAAGGCCGACGAGTGGGATGGTCTTGGAGTCGACGAGCTTGTGTGACATATTGGAGTAGAACCGACATCCTTCGCACTTGTCCACTCTTTCCTTCGCCATCTCATTCGCCTCGGCCAATAAAATCCGGCTCGGTATGCTTTGGCTACAATGGTCGAGAGGGCGCATGGTGACCACAGGTCCCCGAGTGGATGTCATTGAGTATGACTCGACCTTCTTCTGGCGTTATGCATTTTTGACCAACTCTAGTCGGGCTTTCTCTATACAGCTGTCCTTTGATAACGGTAAAGGCTTTGGATCGACGGACGATCTACCGAGCCTCTTCCGCATCTTCTGGGAGCTCTTTTCTCAGGATATATGCGATATAGGGAATTGTCCAGTCGGGAGTGACCACTAAAACCTCCATGACCAAGTCGACCACTGCTGGGACCTCAACCTCAGTCGGGTCTGTGGCACTCTTGGGCTGTGGAGCTTCCTCTGTGAACAGATCTTCTTTAACTGACGGAGTGTGTATATGCTCCAAAAACACACCACTCGGGATGGCTTCTCTTTTGGAACCTATCTTCGCCAGATCATCTGCTGCTTGATTTTTGATCGGGGATGTGATGGAGCTCCAACCCTCAAACTTCTTTTCCGGCTTCCTCATCTGCATTGCAAGTATCCGATCGTGGCTGGGCTTCTCACGCCCCACTCCTTCATCACCGGTTGACCACTAAATCTGAGTCGCCATAGACCATCGGTGACGGACGCCGAGTGAGATGGCCATGCGCAATCCATATAAAAGGGCCTCGTACTCTGCCTCATTGTTGGAGGAATCAAAGTGAATCTGGAGCACATACCTAAGCTTATCTCCTCTGGGGAAACAGAACAACCCGACCACGGAACCATTCAGCATTTTAGAGCCGTCAAAGAACATGGTCCAATGCTCGAGTGAACTTCGATCGGTCTGTTGTTGTTCAATCCACTCGGCAAGGAAATCCGCTATTGCACGGGACTTAATGGCTTTCTTTGCCTCAAATTTGATATCAAGGGAAGAAGTTCAATCGCCCATTTAAGCCACTCGACCGGTTGTGTCTCCGTTGTGCGAGAATCTCGATAGAGGGCGTCACGGCAATCGTGATAGAATGATCGAGAAATAGTGAGCAACCTTCTTCGTGGTCATGTATATTCCATACACAAGCTTCTGATAATGCGGATATCGCTGCTTGGATGGAGTCAACACTTCAGACAAATAATACACCGGGCGCTGAACTTTGAAGGCTTTTCCTTCCTCTTCCCGCTCGACCGTAAGCACTGTACTGATGACTTGTCCTATGGCTGCGATATAGAGCAACAGAGGCTCTTTGCTGATTGAAGCAGCAAGCACCGGCTGGGTGGAGAGCAGAGCTTTTAGCTCGGCAAACGCTGCATCAGCTTCTGGAGTCCACTCGAACTTGTCGGCCTTCTTCATCAGTCGATAAAGAGGCAATGCCTTTTCACCGAGTCGTGAGATGAATCGACTTAATGCGGCCAAGCATCCAGTAAGCTTCTGGACATCGTGCACTCGCATAGGGCGTTTCATTCGGAGAATAGTGCTGATCTTCTCTGGATTAGCATCGATCCCTCGTTCGGAAACGAGAAAACCGAGTAATTTTCCACCAGGAACTCCGAATGTGCACTTTGACGGATTGAGCTTGATATCGTACCTTCTGAGG
This sequence comes from Aegilops speltoides, assembly GCA_021437245.1. Lineage (NCBI taxonomy): Eukaryota > Viridiplantae > Streptophyta > Magnoliopsida > Poales > Poaceae > Aegilops > Aegilops speltoides. The sequence continues at coordinate 203,625,397 of CM038145.1, forward strand.
TTGGCAAATGTTTCGGCGAGGTCAGCAAGCAGGTCGGAACCCTTCGCGACTTGCGGCGATATCATCCATATCGCTTTCACATTCCGGTGATTTGAGTGAGAAGACACTTCGAATCATTCGCATAAATGTGGCTCCGGCATTCTTGAGGCGAATGGCATGGTGATATAGCGAAGCACCCGAATGGAGTGATGAAAGCTGTTTTATTTCGTCGGGTCCATCAGACGGATCGATGATACCGGAATATCGTCTAGAAAAGACAATCTCTCACATCCCGCGGTCGAGTCAACAATTTGATCTATGCGAGGGAGAGGAAAATGATCCTTCGGGCAGGCCCGATTGATGTGCTTAAAGTCAATGCACATGCGGAGTGACTTGTCCTTCTTGGGAACCATGACGACATTAGCGAGCCACTCGGAGTGGTATATCTCTCGGATAAATCCTGCCGCCAACAGTCGAGCCACTTCTTCACCAATAGCCTTTCTCTTACGGATGGCGGACCGAAGATGCTCTTTGACTGGTTTTGTTGACTTGTCGACTCGAGGCGATGCTCACCGATCCCCTGGAACACGGCATGTCGGTGGCTTCCATGCAAAATGTCCCGATTCTCACGGAGGAACTGGATGGCGCTTCTTCCTATTTCGGTCGAGTGTCGTGGAGATGTGGGTCGGGGCTGCATTGGGGTCGGTCGGGTGAATGTGGTCGGCCGTCTCACGCACGATTGAAATGCGATTCTGTGGCGGGCTTCTTAGATCGCAACAAATCACTTGGATCTGCGTTTTGCTTGTACTCTTGAATTCGACCATTGTCACTTGGGAGTCGGCAATCTTGAGCCCTTACGAAAGCACTCTTACGCCTTTTTCCGATCGCGGTGATGTTGATCACTCCCTTGGGACCTGGCATTTTCAGTTTGAGGTACACGTAACATGGTCGAGCCATGAATCGTGCGTAGGCTGGCCTCCCCAAAATGGTGTGGTACGCACTCTGAAAATCCACAACCTCAAAGGTCAACTTTTCCTTGTGAAAATGCTTGGAATCACCAAAAACCACGTCCAGAGCTATTTGGCCGAGTGACTCGGCTTTCTTCCCTGGTATGACTCCGTGGAAACTCATGTTGCTGGTGCTCAGTCGGGACATCGGGATGCCCATTCCTTTCAATGTGTCTGCATATAACAAGTTCAGCCCACTACCACCATCCATCAGCACTTTCGTCAGTCAAGTGCCTTCGACAACTGGATCGACCACCAACGCTTGCCTCCCAGGGGTGGAAATATGAGTCAGATGATCAGATTGGTCGAATGTGATGGGTGTTTGGGACCATTTCACATAACTTGGTTTTGCTGGGGCAACCATGTTTACCTCACGGTTAATGACTTTCAGTCGACTCTTGCTTTCCACATCTGCGAAGATCATCAGTGGAGTTGACATGCGGATATTCTTCCTCACTTGTCCTCTTTGTCTCCGGCCTTGTCGGCTCCTTCTCCTTGTCCTTAGACTGTTTTCCTGAAACTGCTAGATCGAGGAGTAAACCTTTGGCAGTGGTGTGCTTTGGGTAAATGATGTTGCCCTCTTTATCTTTCTTCGTGTGAATATGGCATGGCATATCCATCACGTCGTTTCCTTCTTTATCCTTTACTTTCTTAGGATTCCGGATCCTTTTGGCTTCCCTTGAACTTCCCCGAGTCACGGCGGGGCCTCTCCAGAGTTCTTGGCTCGGCTTTCCGCTTTGTTTCCATTGGAATTTCCCTTCTCCGATCGACTTGGCTTGTACTTGCCGCTCGAGTCGGTCCTCTTCCTCGCCGTTGGCGTGCTTGGTAACAATCTCCATCATTCGACTCAAGGTCATGTCTCGGTTCGACCAAACTTGAGACTCAATTCCCTGTTCTTGGCGCCATCTTTGAAGGCAAAGCGCCTAATGATCGATACATTTTCCACGGTATGGTGCGAGTGATCCACCTCTGAATGTACTCTCGGAGAGTTTCATTGGTCTTACGCACAGACTTGCAGCTCTGTCAAACCAGCCGATTCGCTTGCAAGTTCCTTCAAAGTCTGACGAACACTCGGGACAAATCTTCCCAAGTGTAAATCTGCTAGGAGGTGGCGATTCAGCCATGCCTGGCGAGAACCTTCCAACATGAGGGGCAAATGCTTCATGGCCACCTCGTCGTTCCCACCACCAATCTGAACAACCACTCGGTAATCTTCAAGCCAAGTTTCGTGCTTGGACTCCCCGATGAATTCTTGACTCTGTTGCCAACCTGAAATTGGGGGATCACTGTGGCTCGATAGCCTGCTAAAACACTCTGGACGAAGCGTGCACTCACTGCTCGTGGGTGCATCTCTCGGGTCCACCTCGATGGGCTCTGTTCCGGTCGACCAAGCCTTGCACGATAATGGATCGCGCGTCGAAGCCTGGTTCCCTGGGGTCGACTGGAACTCTTCGCCCGTCCGAAGCGGCGCTGTCATCCTGTCGCCGAGGAGCGTAAGACCCTTCCCTCGGGGGGGAAACGGGCACTCGACGCCTGTCATATCGGTCGTGTCGGTCTCCATACTGATCTCGCGGGTTGTCGCGCCCTTCCCGCCGCGGAGGCGATCTGGGGCTGTGAGCCGATTGAACCGTATTCGCAGCGACGGATCGACCGTGAATTGATTCTTGCGATCGCGATACGGATGAGTTCGATCTCCTGCTGCTCGGAGTAAATCCCGATCCGCATCAAGCCTCTCCGGCTTCCGGTGTGAAGGCTGGATGGACTCGCTATCTGAGTTGCTGTTGCTAAATTCTGAATTGGCGCGCGGTATACCTCGATCGGCGTGAAGAGTCGGCGTCGACCGCCGGGAACTCGTTGCAGCAGCATCATCGAGTGCTCGTTGAAGGTTCTCGAGACGAGCGCGTTCAGCCACATTGGCCAAACGTGCTTCCTCCAAAGCGCGGGCCTCGGGGTTTCTCCCGTGATGGGAGTATCTGAGCATCCATGTTCTGCGGCGTAGCTCTTCTCTCTGCAGAGTCGAGTGTCTCGGCTGGTACTCTTCGTGGTCTTGCGCGGGTCACCTCCACCGCTGCTCCGCCCCCATGGGCGGCCGGAGGATCTGGGGACCGTCGACCATGAGGATTTCCGCTTGTTGGATCCTCGCTATCGCATTCGGATCACGATCTCTCACTGAGCCGGTCGGCCAGTTGAACAGCCGTAGAGGGACTCGTCGGGCTCAATTCTGCGACACAGGCGATGGCTGTCTGGCGAGCCACCGCGTGCTTCACCCACCACTGGAGTCTCGACCGACCAGGCGCTTGCGGCTGGTGGGAGACCAGGCGGCGGTCGATAAAGGAGTCAACCGATATGGGGTCGACGGTTGCGCGTGAGCGAACGCCGCGGACACATGCGCTGAAAATCGTCGCGACCATGGACGGGAGCGATCGATGTCGAGTGGAGCCTCCTGGAGCCACGCGGAGTCGTCAGCGACAAAGGTGAGAGCGCTGAGACGGATCTCGCGCCCCTCGACCAAAACTCCAGCAGTCATCATGATGAAAGTACTCGGAAGTACCGCAACTTCTCCACAAAATCGCTAAAACACCTGCCCCACGGTGGGCGCCAACTGTCGTGGTTCTAAGTCTGACAGTAGAGTGGGGGGTAGGTATGGAGAGGCAAGGTTGTAACGCCCTCGATGCGACTATATCTCCCACGTGTCGAAGCACGACTTAGAGGCATAACCGCATTGAAAGCAATGTCGCAAGTGAGGTAATCTTCACACAACCCATGTAATACATAAGGGAAAGAGATACATAGTTGGCTTACAATCGCCACTTCACACAATTACATGAATAAAGCATTACATCATCCAGATACAATCAAGGTCCGACTACGGAACCAAAATAAAAGAAGAACCCCAAATCGACAAAGGTCCCGATCGACCCCATCCTGGGCTCCATCTTTGAACAACTAGAGCGAAACAACACAAAGGGCAAGATCTTCATCGAGCTCCTCCTTGAGCTTGGTTGCGTCACCGGCTCGTAACATAGGCACACCGCAAACTGCTTTTGGAAGTATCTGGTGAGCCACGAGGACTCGGCAATCCCATTACCATGGGTATCAAGACTAGCAAAGCTTAATGGGAAAGGAAGGGGTAAAGTGGTGAGGTTGCGCAGCGACTAAGCATGATATGGTGGCTAACATACGCAAATGAGGGCGAGAAGAGAGACAAAGGAACGGTTGTGAAGCTAGCAATGATCAAGAGGTGATCCGAACACCTACTTACGTCAAACATAACCCGAAACCGTGTTCACTTCACGGACTCCGCCGAGAAGAGACCATCACGGCTACACCGCGGTTGATGCGTTTTAATTCGGATCAAGTGTCAAGTTATCTACAACCGGACATTAACAAATTCCCATCGCCACATAACCGCGGGCATGGCTCTCGAAAGTTTAAACCCTACGGGGTGTCCCAACTTAGCCCATGACAAGCTCTCGCGATCAACGAAGGAATAGACCTTCTCCGGGAAGACCGATCGGTCTCGGAATCCGGTACATCAAGACATTTCGACAATGGTAAAACAAGACCAGCAAAGCCGCCCGATCGCCGACAATCCCGATAGGAGCTGCACATATCTCGTTCTCGTGGCAACACCGGATGAGACTAGCTACGAGTAAAACCAGCCCTCAAGTTGCCCGAGGTGGCCCTTGCAGTAGCTCGATTCGGACCAACACTTAGACAAGCAACGGCCGGGGGCTATAATAAAGATGACCCTTGGGTTAATTACTCCCAAGGAAAAGTAGGTGATGGTGAGGCAAATGGTAAAAGTCAATGTTGGGCCTTCTTTGGACAAGTTTTATTCAAAGCTAAGCTGTCGGGAGGGTCCCATAAATCACCCGACAGCGTTAGGAGCATAAAATCCGGGAACATAACACCGGTATGGCGGAAACTAGAGGCGGCAAGAGTGGAACAAAACACTAGGCATAAGGCCGAGCCTTCCACCCTTTACCAAGTATATAGATGCATTAATAATATAAGAGATATTGTGATATCCCAACATAAACCCTGTCCACCATGGAGAAATCTTCAACTTCACCGCAACTAGCAGCGCTATAAGAGGGCTGAGCAAAAGCGGTAACATAGCCAAACAACGGTTTGCATAGGAAAGGTGTCAAAGGTTAGGGTTCATGGCAATATGGGATGGCTTGACAAGCGGTAATAGGTAGCGCAGCATAGCGATAGAACAAAGCAACTAGCATAGCAATGATAGTAGTGAGATCCGAGTAGCGGTCATCTTGCACGAAATCCCGCAAGGAAGAAGAACGTGTCCATGAAGAAGACAAACGGTCGTAGTTGAACGAATCCTCACAACTCCGGAACGAAACCGAAGCTAACCCGGAAAGAAGCAAACAACATAGTAAACCAACAAGCATAAGCATGGCATGATGCACAAACAAGTATGATGCATGTCCGGTTTAATGAAGCATGGCATGGCAATATGCACAAACAACACTACAAATTAAGTGGAGCTCAATATGCAACGAGTTGCATATTGACGAAACACCACATTCGAGTTATTTAGTTCACTCCCGTTTAGGTACACAACAATGTTAAATGTTGTTAAACATGGCAAGAGGTGAAGCATGACAAAACTACCTATCTAGGCAAGTTTAAATGAGGCCGAGAATAACAAACAACAAGTCCGGAAACTCCTCATATGCATATATTAGGTTTGGTACTGTTCTGCCCTAAACTCAATTTTAGAGTTGTTAAACAGGAAAATAAAGTGGACCATGTTAATCTAGGCATTTTTCCACCCCAAATACATATAAAGTTTGTTTAAAACCGAGCTACGGTTATTTAGTTATGAAATAAATCATTTTAACATGGCATAGGAGCAAATTAATGTAAACAACATTTTAAACATATTAACATTGGATGAAAGTGGCATATTATTAAACTAGACACAATTTTAAGCATTTTTCATGTTTAAATCATTTTAAACCGATGCACCATTTGTGAGTTATTAAATGCATGATCATGAAGGGTTTTTCAGAAAGCAGTTAATTCCTTTGGATAAGGTTAAATTCGAGTCTAAAAAAACAGAATCGGGCGAAGCTGCTAGCCCAGTGCAGGAGGATTTGGCGGTTGCTCACCCGGGCCAAGGCCGGTTCGGTGGATGAGGTTGGCGGGCAGGCCGGGAGGCCCACGCGGCCGACCGGATCGAAGCTCTTTGGCGGCTGGCCATGGCATGTCGCCTTGGCGAGTGCGCTCTGCTCGTCCCAGCGAGACATGGCGGCGGCGGTGGCTGGCTCTCCAGCGAGAAGGCCGGCGATGCAAGGCGAGGGGAGGGCCCGACCAGATCCGGCGGATCGGGTCCGGCGGATCCGTTTCGATGGTGGCGAGCCCGGCGACGACGGAGCTCTGCGGCGGCGAGAGACTCGGCGGCGCAGGGCGCCGAGCTACTCTGCTCGATGCAAACAGCGGCAACTGGGGCGAAGGAGGCCGGGAAGACGGGACGACAGCGCTCGATGAGGACTTGGCGGGGCTCGACGGCACGGAGCGGTGGTCATGGCGGAGGGCTAGCCCGTTCGTCTCTGGCGGAAGAAAAACAAACGAGGAAGGAGAGAGATTAGAGGAGGAAGGAGAAAGGCCGGCAGCGAAAGGGTCTCCGGGACTCATCTCCGTGAGAGCTGCGGCAGCGCAGCGACGAGGTGGTGGCTCGGGCCCGGTGGCGCGTGAGTAGCTCAGGCAGGGGGAATCGGGTGCGGGTTGGTGGGGATGGATCGAAGGTGGTTGGCCGATGGGGATCTGGGAGGATCCCAAGGGAAAAAAACCAGAGGAGCGGCGGCGCCTAGGAGGATCCCTAGAAATTAGGGATTGGTCCGATGATTGCGCTGCTATTTATAGTAGGTGGGTGTGGGTTAAATCAGGGGCTAATACGGTCCGTCCGATCGAAATCGAGCGGTCGAGAAAAAAATAGGTTAGGTGGCCCAAATACGAAAACGGGGATGTTTTGTAGACGTTAGGGGATGATCCGGACCCAACGGTAATGACTGCCCGGGTCGGGTTCGGGGCAAGTTTCGGACACGCTCAAGAGGGGAGGTGTTTGTGCAGAGAGGGTCAAACGGTCAGACAAGAGGGAATCGAAAACCCGGTTAGACTCGGAACGACCAACAAAAGCAAGGGGGACACGGCAACTACGAGCGGATGCAAGTTTTTAAAACATGACGGCAACAGAGTGCCGATGCAATGCGGATGATGCTATGAGATGAGATGCATAACAAAAACAAAAGCAACACGACAGACAAAAACCCAACCACGAAGGAAAAATCATATCGCATCTCCGGAAAAGGCAAGAGTTGGAGTTAAGAATATGGAAAGTCGTATCCGGGGCGTTACAAAGGTCCTAGCTATGGAGAGGTTGTAAACACAAGCGATGTACGAGTTCAGGCCCTTCTCGGAGGAAGTAAAAGCCCTACGTCTCGGAGCCCTGAGGCGGTCGAGTGGATTATGTGTATAGGTGTTACAAGAGTGCGAACCCCTCCTGCTGTGGAGGGGGGTGGCTTATATAGAGTCGCCAGACCCTGCCACCCACATAATGAAGGGGTTAAAGTACATTAAGTCAGGCGTTCTCGTAACGCCTCATGAAGTGCCTTAACTATCATTAAGTCTATTCAATTACAGGCCGTTAAAGACTGAGTGCCTTCGACCTTGGTGGTCGAGTGAATATTCATGGTCGAGTGAGTCTCCATGGTCGAGTCCTTCTAGCCAGTCGAGTGGGTTCCTCGTTGGTCGACTGGAAGGTGATCTCTTCTAAGGGTACCCTTGGGTAGGACACCTAGGTCAGGCCTATGACCCTACCCTAGGTACATGAATCCATCAGGGTGCGAATGAGCAACGCTCCTTCGTGTTGCCTTTTTCTTGGGACCGCGCGAGGGGGCTGGCTCTCCACTATTTCCCCTGCCAAAAACTGCCTTTAACAGGCGCACTACCCAGTAACTCCTGCAAATCCACGATTCCACGACCCACAGTAATTGCGTGGGATGGACGTGTGATTGACGGGTCAGCCAAGTCATTAATACATGGACAGCGGGTTTTCACAGCATGTCGGTGCACTGTTTGGGCCTAACCCAACGACGACCGCGGCATGTATGGCTTAGTCCCGGGGGCTCTTGTCGGTGTGAAAAAGCATGGTTGTTTGTTTCCCTGGCTTGTGATAGACTTGTGCGACCTCCGGGGCAGACTGGCCTTTCCGGGTGCCTCAAGCTCAAGAATTACAAGAACAAACTTACCAAAGAAGCCTTCAGGAGGGTCTCCCTTGATGGGCAGGCGAGCCCGGCAGGGTCAAGATCACACCTACGGGCAAGGCCACGCGACAGGCTCTCCACGGCCTACAAGGCCAAAGCAAGACCGCCAAGTTCAGAACCCGACAGGCTCCGTAACCGGCATAATCACCGCCATGACGCCACCGCTCCATCTCATCGCACGCCAGTCGCTAATCGATGCAGTGTCGAGCTCTCAAGTGGCTAGGTGGATTTCGTCGGGCACGTGGCAACATGCTAGATTAGCTTTATTAACACCCGTCCAGATGGCGTGTCATGCTAATAAGAAGCGGAGAGATAAGCGGCGCAGCAGGCTCACCAGGCTCCGACCTCAGCACGACACCTAGTAGTGCATTTAATGCACTTTGTCCTAACTGCCAGAGTTAGACACGGTTAGCTATCTAATCATACTAAAATGATTGTTTTGCCACTGTGGTCACCCCTTAGCTATAAAAGGAGGCCCGAGGCAACCGAGCAAAGGGTTTGAGGGTGTGTTTGGATGGTGCCCCTGCTGGCCCTGCCAATCCGTGGGCTGCCAAAATATTGGCGCAGAATTCTGCCGCCCCTGACTCGCCAAAAGTTGACGTGAAACTAAACTACCGGTGCTACTATGGGCAGGGCGAGCCAAATTATTGGCCCTGATCCAAACATTCGCCCATGCCTGGTCAACTACCAATTTTTTGGTTGGGCTGTTGTAGGCTGCAATCCAAATAGTCTCTGAATCTTTGATCCCTCAACACTTGTACGCGCGTAGCTGATCTCCCCGAGGCACACTTGCTAGGCTGGAGCGCTCCGTGTCTTCGTGTTCCTCCAGATTAATCCACCGTAGCAGGAGTAGGGTTTTACGCTGCAAAGCAACCTGAAACTGAGTAAAAGAGAGTAGTCCATCACCGTGTTGCCTTGTTGTTTCTACTCTTTGTGCAATGTGATCATCCCCCGCCGAACCACAAAGGGGCATCCCTGCCCCATAGGTGATCGTGCTCCCCGCCGAAACCCAATGTGGACCATCTATTCCCTTTTATCTCTCTCTCTCTCTCTCTCTCTCTCTCTCTCTCTCTTCATCTCCAACAATCATATGCATGTGAAAAACACATAGGAAAAAGTGGGGAGCCTGTTGCATGCACGGACAAATAGAGGCTCAAAGAGGGCATGATCGGACTTTGACACGACGTGTCCACAGACATTTGAGATGCCAAATTTGCTCATTTTGGTTGTAGATGCTCTTAATATTATTATTGTCATCGTTATCATTTATTTGTGAATTAAACCTATCAGAAATTGATAACTACCAACAGTTCCTATCGAGAGCCAGTCCACTCGGCCAATCGTGCTACCAAGTCTACGGAACCCTGCGTAGCAAGTAACAGCGCATGAAGCACGCGAACTCAGATCCACACCAAATCCAAAGAGAAGGAGCCATCCTCTCTGGTGAGCAGTCTCCGAAAGAGGAGAAACAAGGCCCCACGCGTGCTGAAAGCAGAACAGAACGACATTGATTTACACACTTTCTGAGATTCCCTCTTGCCCATTTGGAGTTCCCCGGCAAGCCGGCCCGACAGATACGTTGAGGTTGACCTTCACGCGTTGCGCATCGCGCACGCTTATACCAAATGCGTACGACCTTTTTGTACAAGACCAGCGATGTCTACACTACATCCCCAAAGTGAGCTGCGAGAGCTAGAGGATAATACGTACAGTACATGCGTGGATACGGATCGGGATTTCGGGAAGTCGGCCGAGCACATAGTATTATGCAGTCTACCTTTTTTCCCTAAGATAAGAAATTACTCATAGGTATAGATACAGCGTTAATATTAAACGGGTCAGAAATCATTCTACACCTACGTAAGTACTCCTACATCTACGTCTTCGGCTTGCAATTACGTAGAAAGAAAGAAAGAGGAACGTAAACAAGAGAAAGAATTATAGTAAAAAAATCGACGGGAAACAAAAGACAAATGCAACACGCCCAAACAAAAGTCGATTATAGTATGCGCGCATGCAAACTGTACTGCCAAAAGCTAGCAGCGATTTCATAGCATCATGCCGTCCAAGTCGGAACCCAAAGCGTACACCTTGCCGTCTAAATCTCCGCCGGTTTCTCGTTCGAAGCACGCGCGGATACATGCACGCACACGGCGTTCCATCCGTCTGGATCGATCGAGGCCGGACGTCGTCGTCGTCGTGGTGGTGGCTCTCGACGACGGCGACGTGTGCGTGTGTCGAGCGGTGGTGGTGCACCGATCTGTACAGTCTTTGCGGCGGTGCCGCCCCACTATATCGGCGGCTTGGCGAGGCATATAGTACATTCGTGGGCCGCTGCGTCACGGCCCGCCGCCCGGCCGTCTCTTTCCCGGCAAGGAATAAAAGATCAGGTCCGCATCCGCGCGCGGCTAAAAGCGTTCAACGGGCAGGCCATGAAAGGGTCATATGCGTGTACCGGCCACGGGCTATGGCCAACGGTCGTCTACTACTACCACCTAGTTAGTGGAAACACTAGTAACTAGGTGTCTTTTTTTCGAAAATATTAATGCACACACGTGTGGACGTTTGCATCTCATCCACACGCGTGGATCCGCGTTCATTTGTGGATGCACGAATCTTGGCGTGTTTATGGTGCCACGTAGGACTGGGCTGGTGTGTGGGTATTCACCCGATCGTCCACACGTCCGTTTCACCACACGGAGGGGCCGATGTGTGGGTGTTTAGCCATTCGTCCACACGTCAGTTTTCACTCACGCATAATGGTTGGTGTGTGGGCATTCGCTATCTCGCCTACACGCCCGTCTCCTCTCCCACACCCAAGCTGTCAGTTGCCATGTGTTTTGCACTGTACATGGCAACTGCCCTAGTGTGCTTGTAAGCACATGACAACTTTCTATTTTTTTACCCGAACATGTCAGTTGCCATGTGTTTTGTAGGGTACACGGCAACTGCCCTAGTGTGCTTGTAAGAATATGGCAACTCTCTCTTTACCCGAACATGTTGTTTTGTCATGCCTTTTTGTAGCGCTACACGGCAACTGCCTAGTGTTAGTAGGTGGCAACTCCTAAGGTTTTCAAATCATGGCAACTGCTGTAAACCAGACCATACATGGCAACTGCTTAGTGTTAGTAGGTGGCAACCTCTAAAGTTTTCAAATCATGGCAACTATAGTAAACGGACCATACATGGCAACAATTGCATTGTCCAAAATGGCATCTTGCACTTGACCTGAGATGGCAACTGCGGTTGAGCAATCATGGCAACTGTAGTTGTCCGACATGACAACTGTAGTTCAGCGACATGGCAACTGCAGTTAAACGAACATTGAAAAGGGTCTGGACCATGGCAACTACGGGGATGCGTGCTGACTGTCACACGGGGCGTGCGGGACCGTGAGGTAGGTGGCTGAGAGAAGTCGTGTGGCAATTATCCATTTTGCCCACACGTAGGCGTGTGAGAGGGATCGCAAGAAAAAGAAGAGGCGTGTGGGCGCTAATTGTTTTGCCGACACATAGGCGTGTGGGCTGGTCCTCTTAGACACTACACAAAAATATGGCCAGACCCCTTAACGCCAACACGTGTGGCAGTTATCGTCGTCCTTTTTTTTATAAAACTTCCAATCTATTCATCATCACTCATGATAATACGAATAATAGAAATAATAAAGATTACATTCAGATCTGTAGACCACCTAACGACGACTACAAGCACTGAGGGAGCCAAAGACGCGACACCGTCATCGCCCCTCCCTCACTGGAGCCGGGAAAAACTTGTTTTAGTAGACAATCGGGAAGTCGTCGTGCTAATACCCTATACGACCAGCACATCAAAATAGCAACTGCCACCATTGAGGAGAAACTTAGATCAAGCGCAACCAACCTGTCGACACACGAACATAGACGAACAAATACCGCATCCGCGTGGATCCATCCAAGACAAACGCCGACTGAATCTCGCGAGATCCGCCGGAGACAAACCTCCACACGCCCTCCGATAATGCTAGAAGCACCACCAAGACAAGGGCTAGATAGGGAGAGCAACCGTCGCCTCGTCTCTCTGAGTAGGACACAAACCCTAAGAAAACTCAGAAGAGCATAAAAAAAATGAAGCCCTCCCAATGGCAAAGGCCGGGATCCACCACATCTACATGGCCCTAACGCCATAGAAGACGAGGCAGACCGACGTCAGCGCCTGTGGAGGCAGAAAAAACTCTAGCGGCGGCTGGGTAGGAGCGCTCTTTCTTGGCGCCCCTAGTAATTAGGAGTCATTTTCTACGTGGAAATTAAGTATGATCGTAAGCCATGTCTAATCTGCTACCAGTCCACTAGTCTAGTGGAGTACTACTAGCTAGTAGGGGCTAAGAATATGCTCCACCAAGTCTAATATTTTTTCAACAAGATTAGTGCGCCCTAGATATAGAAAACAGAGTTTTTTAATGGCAATACATGATCTAGTTACTTTGACGCAGTCACGAGTTTGCAAATATCTCAACCTAATAAGATCGGCTTGGAGCAGGAGTCAAATAATATAATTGTTTCCCGCAAAAAAAGAAAGGAAACTCTCACTGGATCTATTCGTGAGATAATATAATGCTCTACATCACGTCGAGTAGTATGTACATACATAAGAGCATCTTCGAGTATAAGAGCATCTTCAATAGTAGATTGATGTAGTAAAACTTATAGCAATGTAAAAAGGATTATAGGGTATGAGAGAGAAGGTTTTTGGGCATCGTGACTGTTGTTGCTTTTTCAGATGGCCCAAAAATGATGCACAAAAAATTGGAAAGCAATTGAAACATGAGATCCGAGGGTGAGGAGGCCTCGTCGGGAGCCAAGCTCGATTTCGACTGGCAGAGGTCGCCCACGCTTAGATGGTTGTGCGTATGATTTTTGAACTATTTAAAATAAAGTGCTCCAATGCACTTGTGCTCCAAAAATTCACACTCAAGAAATAAGTCACTCTAGTGATTTTGATGATGATATAAGTAACAATACGTGAGCTACGCAAAAATGATAAATCATTATTTTGAAAATGATGAACAGTGCATGTATTGTTCGCTAATTAGCAATCATTGTTTTTTTCATTTTTATGTATCTCACACGTTTATTTATTTCATCACTAAATTTTACGTGTAATATACATCCATGTGAACATGCTAAATTGTTTTTCATTTTTTTGTACTTTTAATGTGATTTTTGAACTATTCAAAATAAAGTGATCCGATGCACCCGTGCTCCAAAAATCCACACTCATGGGTTAAGTAGGTACTGATACGTCTCCAACGTATCTATAATTTTTGATTGTTTCATGCTATTATATTACCCCTTTTGGATGTTTATGGGCTTCATTTTACACATTTATATCATTTTTGGGACTAACCTACTAACCGGAGGCCGAGCCCGTATTGCTGTTTTTTTTGCCTATTTCAGTATTTCGAAGAAAAGCAATATCAAACGGAGTCCAAACGGAATGAAACCTTCGGGAGCGTGATTTTTGGAACGAACGTGATCCGGAGAACTTGGAGTACAAGTCAAGAAGCAAACGAGGCGGCGAGGAGATAGGAGGGCGCGCCCACCCCTCCTGGGCGCGCCCCCTGTCTCCTGGGCCCCACGAGCGGCCACCGACGTACTTCTTCCTCCTATATATACCTACATACCCCGAAAACATCTAGGGAGCCAACGAAAAACAATTTCCACCACCGTAACCTTCTGTATCCGCGAGATCCCATCTTGAAGCCTTCACCGGCGCTCCGCCGGAGGGGGAATCGACCACGGAGGGCTTCTACATCACCACCATAGCCCCTCCGATGAGTTGTGAGTAGTTTACCACAGACCTTCGGGTCCATAGTTATTAGTTAGATGGCTTCTTCTCTCTTTTTGGATCTCAATACAATGTTCTCCCCCTCTCTTGTGGAGATCTATTCGATGTAAACTCTTTTTGCGGTGTGTTTGTCGAGATCCAATTAATTGTGGGTTTATGATCAAGTTTATCTATGAGAATATTTGAATCTTCTCTAAATTATTTTATGTATGATTGAGTTATCTTTGCAAGTCTCTTCGAATTATCAGTTTGGTTTGGCCTACTAGATTGATCTTTCTTGCCATGCGAGAAGTGCTTAGCTTTGGGTACAATCTTGCGGTGTCCTTACCCAGTGACAGAAAGGGTTGCAAGGAACGTATTGTATTGTTGCCATCGAGGATAAAAAGATGGGGTTTATATCATATTGCTTGAGTTTATCCCTATACATCATGTCATCTTTCTTAATGCGTTACTCTGTTCTTATGAACTTAATACTCTATATACATAGCGGTCGATGTGTGGAGTAATAGTAGTAGATGCAGGCAGGAGTCGGTCTACTTGTCACGGACGTTATGCCTATATACATGATCATGCCTAGATAATCTCATAATTATTCGCTTTTCTATCAATTGCTCGATAGTAATTTGTTCACCCACCGTAATACTTATGCTATCTTGAGAGAAGCCTCTAGTGAAAACTATGGCCCTTGGGTCTATCTTTTATCATATAAGCTTTCAATCTACTTTTATTTGCATCTTTATTTTTTGCATCTATAGTATAAAATACCAAAAATATATTTATTTTATCATGCTATCTCTATCAAATCTCACTTTCGCAAGTGGCCGTGAAGGGATTGACAACCCCTTTATTGTGTTGGTTGCGAGTTCTTGTTTGTTTGTGTAGGTGCGTGGGACTTTTGAGGAGCCTCCTACTGGATTGATACCTTGGTTCTCAAAAACTGAGGGAAATACTTACGCTACTATTGCTGCATCACCCTTTCCTCTTCGAGGAAAACCAACGCAAGCTCAAGATGTAGCAAGAAGGATTTCTAGCGCCGTTGCCGGGGAGGTCTTCGCTCAAGTCAAGACGTATCAAGTACCCATCACAAACTCATCTCCCTCGCATTTACATTATTTGTCATTTGCCTCTCGTTTTCCTCTCTCCCACTTCACCCTTGCCGTTTTATTCGCCCTCTCTTTCCCAATCTTTCTCTCTCTCTTTTGTCGCTTGCCTTTTGCTTGCTTGTCGTTATGTCTAGTTCCTTATCCGCTCCTATGTCTCCCGAGTTTGAAGTTCTTCACTTCAAGCAAAGGCAAGGAGAAAACTTAAAAAATGGTTGGTATAGGATGATGGAATCTTATCGCAAATGCACCCTAGAGGTGAATTTTAGAAATCTTCTTCGCAATTTTTATGTTGGGTTAAATATGACGCATAGACAACTCTTGAATTGCATTGCCAAGGGAAATTTTATTGAAATTGATCCTAGTATTGCGCATGAAATTATAGAGAGAATAGTGGGAACACTCCCTCGAAAGGGAGGATCGCATCCTACCCAAGAAGAAACGCAAGTGTTTGGAAAGATTTGCGAAGTAACAAAATTTTTACAAAATCTCTTGAGCCTCTTAAAAGTTTTAGCGGAAATCTTCACCGCATGAATATGTTGATTACTCTTTGCAATAAGCGGTTGGATTCTTTAGATCTAAAAATTTCCGAGTATGAAGGGAAGCGGAAAGAACCTCCCGGATTCAAACATGACTCCGCCAAAAAACTGAAAATCAAAGATGGCACTACTTAGATCTATCTTCGCTTTTATGCCTAGCTAGGGGCGTTAAACGATGGCGCTAGTTGGGAGGCAACCCAATTTAATTTGTGTTTTTTGTTTTTATTTCTGTTTAGTAATAAATTTTGCATCTACCTTCTGTTAGATGTGTTTTTATGTTTTAATTAGTGTTTGTGCCAAGTAGAACCTATATGATAACCTATGATGATAGTTAATTTGATTCTGCTGAAAAACAGAAACTTTGCACGCACGAATTTAGTTTTGTTAAACCACAGAAACGTGATTTTGCGTTGATTCTTTTTTCTGATAATCAATATACAAATTTTCCATGACTTCCTATTTTGGTAAAAAAAATTAGAGTTCCAGAAGTTTGCGTTAGTTACAGATTTCTAGAGACTGTTCTGTTTTTGACAGATTCTGCCTTTCGTGTATTGTTTGCTTATTTTGCTGCATCTATGGCTAGTATTAAGTGGTATGAACCATAGAGAACTTAGAATACAGTAGGTTTAACACCAAAATAAATAAAGAATGAGTTCATTACAGTACCTTATATGCTGATTTTGTTTTCTTTCACTAACAGAGCTTATAAGATTTCCTGTTGAGTTTTGTGTTGTGAAGTTTTCAAGTTTTGGGTAAAGATTTGATGGACTATGGAATAATGAGTGGCAAGAGCCTAAGCTTGGGGATGCCCATGGCACCCCAAGATATTCAAGAATCCTAATCTTGGGGATGCCCCGGGAAGGCATCTCCTCTTTCGTCTTCGTTCATTGGTAACTTTACTTGGAGCTATATTTTTATTCGCCACATGATATGTGTTTTGCTTGGAGCATCGTGTATTATATTAGTCTTTGCTTTTTAGTTTTCCACAATCATACTTGCTGTACAAACCTTTTGGGAGAAGCCTACTTGATTGAAATTTATAGAATACTCTATGTGCTTCACTTATATCTTTTGAGCTTGATAGTTTTTGCTCTAGTGCTTCACTTATATCTTTTAGAGCACGACAGTGGCTTAATTTTGTAGAAATTTCTAGTCTCTCATGCTTCACTTATATTATTTTGAGAGTCTTTTAGAACAACATGGTATTTGCTATGGTTATAAACTTGGTCCTAAAATGGTAGGCATCCAAGTTGGGTATAATAAAAACTATCATAGGAAGTGAATTGGATGCTATGATCAATTTGATATTTGATAATTGTTTTGAGATATGGAGGTAGTGATATTAAAGTCATTCTAGTTGGGTGATTATGAATTTAAAGAATGCTTGTGTTGAAGTTAGCAAGTCCCATAGCATGCACGTATGGTTAAAGTTGTGTAACAAATTTGAAACATGAAGTGTACCTGGCTTGTGGGTCGGGGACGAGCGATGGTCTTTTCCTGCCAATCTATCCCTCTAGGAGCATGCGCGTAGTGCTTGATTTTTGATGACTTCTAAATTTTTGCAATAAGTATATGAGTTCTTTTGACTAATGTTGAGTCCATGAATTATACACACTTTTACCTTTCCATCATTGCTAGCCTCTTCGGTACCGTGCATTGCCCTTTCTCACCTTGAGAGTTGGTGCAAACTTCGCCGGTGCATCCAACCCCGTGATATGATACGCTCTATCACACATAAACCTCCTTATATCTTTCTCAAAACAGCCACCATACCTACCTATTATGGCATTTTCATAGTCATTCCGAGATATATTGCCATGCAACTTTCCACCGTTCCGTTCATCATTATCATGACATACATTACTTTTGTCATATTGCCATTGCATGATCATGTAGTTGACATCGTATTTGTGGCAAAGCCACCATGCGTAATTTTTCATACATGTCACTCTTGATTCATTGCACCATCCTGGTACACCGCCGGAGGCATTTATATAGAGTCATATTTTGTTCTAGTTTCGAGTTGTAATTCTTGTGTTGTAATCAATAAAAGTGTGATGATCATCATTATCAGAGCATTGTCCCAAAAAAAGAAAAAAGAAAGGCCAAAAGAAAAGGAAAAGAATAAAAAAAATAAAAAGGGGCAATGTTACTATCTCTTTTTCCACACTTGTGCTTCAAGGTAGCACCTTGTTCTTCATGTAGTGAGTCTCATATCTTGTGCTTCAAAGTAGCATCATGTTTTTCATATAGAGAGTCTCATATGTTGTCACTTTCATATACTAGTGGGAATTTTTCATTATAGAACTTGGCTTGTATATTCCTATGATGGGCTTCCTCAAATGCCCTAGGTCTTCGTGAGCAAGCGAGTTGGATGCACACCCACTAGTTTTCTTTTGTTGAGCATTCATTTATAGCTCTAGTGCATCTGTTGCATGGCAATTCCTACTCCTCATGTTGACATCAATTGATGGGCATCTCCATAGCCCGTTGATTATCCTCGTCAATGTGAGACTTTCTCTTTTTTTGTCTTCTCCGCACAATCCCCATTATCATATTCTATTTCACCCATAGTGCTATATCAATGGCTCACGCTCATGTATTGCGTGAAGGTTGAAAAAGTTTGAGATTATTTAAGTACGAAACAAGTGCTTGGCTTGTCATCGGGGGTGTAGAATTTGGAAACATCTTTCTGTGACGAAAATGAAGCATAGCCTAACTATATGATTTTGTAGGGATGAACTTTCTTTAGCCATGTTATTTTAAGAAGACATGATTGCTTTGTTTAGTATGCTTGAAGTATTACTATTTCTTTTATCAATATGAACTTTTATTTTGAATCATTTGAATCTGAACATTCATGCCACAATAAAGAAAATTACATTGAGAATTATGCTAGGTAGTATTTCACATCAAAAATTCTGTTTTTATCATTTACCTACTCGAGGACGAGCAGGAATTAAGCTTGGGGATGCTTGATACGTCTCCAATGTATCTATAATTTTTGATTGTTCCATGCTATTATATTGCCCCTTTTGGATGTTTATGGGCTTTATTTTACACATTTATATCATTTTTGGGACTAACCTACTAACTGGAGGCCCATCTCGTATTGCTGTTTTTTTTGCCTATTTCAATATTTGAAGAAAAGCAATATCAAACGGAGTCCAAACGGAATGAAACCTTCGGGAGCGTGATTTTTGGAACAAACGTGATCTGGAGAACTTGGAGTACAAGTCAAGAAGCAAACGAGGCGGCCAGGAGATAGGAGGGCGCGCCCACCCCTCCTGGGCGCGCCCCTATCTCCTGGGCCCCACGAGCGGCCACCGACGTACTTCTTCCTCCTATATATACCTACGTACCCCGAAAACATCCAGGGAGCCAACGAAAAACAATTTCCCCCGCCGTAACCTTCTGTATCCGCGAGATCCCATCTTGGAACCTTCACCGGCGCTCCGCCGGAGGGGGAATCGACCACGGAGGACTTCTACATCAACACCATAGCCCCTTCGATGAGTTGTGAGTAGTTTACCACAGACCTTCGAGTCCATAGTTATTAGTTAGATGGCTTCTTCTCTCTCAATACAATGTTCTCCCCCTCTCTTGTGGAGATCTATTCGATGTAAACTCTTTTTGCGGTGTGTTTATCGAGATCCGATGAATTGTGGGTTTATGATCAAGTTTATCTATGAGAAATATTTGAATCTTCTCTGAATTCTTTTATGTATGATTGAGTTATCTTTGCAAGTCTCTTCGAATTATCAGTTTGGTTTGGCCTACTAGATTGATCTTTCTTGCCATGGGAGAAGTGCTTAGCTTTGGGTTCAATCTTGCGGTGTCCTTACCCGGATGTAAAGGGTTGCAAGGCACGTATCGTATTGTTGCCATCGAGGATAAAAAGATGGGGTTTATATCATATTGCTTGAGTTTATCCCTATACATCATGTCATCTTTCTTAATGCGTTACTCTGTTCTTATGAACTTAATACTCTAGATGCATGCTGGATAGCGGTCGATGTGTGGAGTAATAGTAGTAGATGCAGACAGGAGTCGGTCTACTTGTCACGGACGTTATGCCTATATACATGATCATGCCTAGATAATCTCATAATTATTCGCTTTTCTATCAATTGCTCGATAGTAATTTGTTCACCCACCGTAATACTTATGCTATCTTGAGAGAAGCCTCTAGTGAAACCTATGGCCCCCGGGTCTATCTTTTATCATATAAGCTTTCAATTTATTTTTATTTGCATCTTTACTTTTTGCATCTATATTATAAAATACCAAAAATATATTTATCTTATCATACTATCTCTACCAGATCTCACTTTCGCAAGTGGCCGTGAAGTGATTGACAACCCCTTTATTGCGTTGGTTGCGAGTTCTTTGTTTGTTTGTGTAGGTGCGTGGGACTTTTGAGGAGCCTCCTACTGGATTGATACCTTGATTCTCAAAAACTGGGGTAAATACTTACGCTACTATTGCTGCATCACCCTTTTCTCTTCAAAAAAACCAACGCAAGCTCAAAACGTAACAGGTACTAGTAGCAAAAAGAAATGCATGATATGCATCTGTAGTACTCCCATAGAAATTGCTTTGGTAGGACGAATATCCATTCATTGTACAAAAAATATCGTTATCAGATTAAAATATGATACAATATGATACGACAAAAGTGTGTCATATAAACAATTCAAAAAATATTTGTTCTGGCTTTATGCAACATACAATGTGTGTTGCCTAAATTAATGGGGCACAATACACATGATACCAGTTTAGTACTCCCTCCGTTCCTAAATACCCCCTCCATCCCAAAATAAGTGTCTCAACATTCTACTAACTTTAGTACAAAGTTGTACTAGTATTGCGACACTTATTTCGGGACAGATGGAGTATTTGTCTTTCGAGAGATTTCAGCAAGTGACTACATACGTAGCAAAATAAGTGAATCTACACTCTAAAATATGTCTATATACATCCGTATGTGGTAATTTATTTGAAATATCTAAAAAGACAAATATTTAGGACCGGAGGGAGTACAATAATAACTCCCCAATGCAATAGTGTGACACTTTATTTGTTCATTTGTAGAATTTCAATACAAAGCTGTCGCTTGGATTTATGCGAAATTAAGCTTTTCTTTCTCTTTTCATGTGCTATGTATGATACTGCAACTCTCTTTTACATCATTAATTGCAGGTACGTCTGCTTAGACACACTCGACGTGCTTAATTACCCACTCTCTAGAGGTTTTGAATTGGTCTTCTAAGGTATAGTTTTGACTGAGCAAGTCAGTGCCCATATCACTTTATTTTGTTCGTCCGTGATGATAACAAAATCCCCATGTTACCGCGAAAAAGGTCCCATAGTGCGCACTAGAGAGATAAAATGTGCAGACGAAGAAAAGTGCAGGGAAAGATGACAGAAAGGAGGATCGTAGTGGGGCTTGGGAATGTGCTGATGGCTACTTGATGTGATGGACGCGCTTTTGTTGTCTTGAGCTAGATTCGATCTCCTGCTTACGTCGTGCCAACGAGAAAAACGGCTCATGCTTGCTCAAACACTCTAGCCGGCCGTGCGATAATGTGGTGTGGACGCCTTTCTTCTTACAATTTTTGCACTAGTATGATATTAAGAAAATAGTTTGCACTAGTATGATATTAAGAAAATAGTTCTCATGGTAAATCTAACAATTATAGATTGCATGAAGAAATTAAATAAACCTGAATCACTTCTTTTTTTAGTTTTTCCTTTTTTGCAGTGTATTAGATAAAAACATCCCTTACAAGAACACCATTAAAAGAATATGAAATCACAAGCAAGTCCTTGATGAAATCAACACCATATTTCCTTCTACATCCACCAGCAGTACGCTGTGGGCACTGGTGGAGCCACGACAAGGCTGAATAGGCCGTGGTCCGCCCAAGTTTCTGCAGTTTGTACACTAATTTTTTTTCTTCTGGGCCTTGAAACACCAGCTCACAGGTTGTTTCCTTCCGTTTGGCCCGTCCAGCCCGCTCAAATGATGGGTTTCAAGCTCCGCCACTGGCCGTGGGCAAAGCTTGTTGCCACCTTATCAGAGCAACCTTAAAGAAGCGGCTGTTGGGAAGCCATCGATATAAACTAGAAGACACCAACGACCAAAATGTGAGCAAATCGCCGTCACGAAGAAGCTGGCACCGAGAAGGGGTAGAAGATGATCCCATCTCCGGATAGAGCAAGGAAGGGGATACAAACCTCTCAAGTCCCCGACGGAGCCACATATGACTGAGCCTTGTCGGACGGAGAAGAAACCAGCGAATAAAAACACGCGGTGACGCCATTCCGTTTGTAGGACGCCATCGATCACGTAGATGAGACGAAGACAAAAACAAGTCCCAAGATCTGGCCTTGATTGAAGCTCAACATGCCCTCCAAGAGCTGGGTCTCCAAATTCCTGTTTATACGACATGTAACAGCATTAACGCTATGTACCATACTCGCTCATTTGGGTTTATACTCTTAAAATACAATAAATCAAAACAAAGCATGAAAAGGCTTACCATGTCATGAAAAATGAACCTAATTACTTTGTGCAAAGACAATTATTATTTTTGCTTGTGCGCATGTGAATTCATGTTATCAGAAAAATGATAATGTAATTTTTATGTTAATTACTATAATCTCTTCTTTTGAGGGTTTTACATAATTAAGTTGACACGAACAAACCATGGGCTAGAATTTTGCCAACTAATGGCACTAATTGTAAAGTTTGATTTTATGATAATTATGGTCATACTCGAGACGGCGAAAGGCCATGTACTTTCAAAAGATAACCGAACACGTGTTTTGTACTCATGTAGAGATTATCATAAATGTTGCAAATTAATAGTTTCCAGAACCTACCTATGTAGACCATGTAAAGGAACACGCATAACACAACAAAGATGCATGTTTAGGCATACAGAAGAATCGCTGATTAATTAAGGATTACTTATTAATTAAACATAAAACGATATGGTGCAATTGATGTTTTCATAGGTTGGTAGTGGTGACAATTTGGTATCATCATCATAGAGCGCTAATGGAGTGAGGTTGTTTTCAGCCTGTCCCCCATAATTATCGCCACTACACGCGCACAAAATTTCGGGATGATGTTTCAAGTTTTGCAAAGTTGGCAACATGCAAATGATTCTTAGCTCCACTACATTCTACTCCCTCCGTTCCTAAATATAAGCCCTTTAAGAGATTCCAATACGAACTACATATAGAGCAAAATGAGTGAATCTACACTATAAAATGCGTCTATATACATTTGTATGTAGTCCTTATTGAAATATCTAAAATGACTTATATTTAGAAACAGATTGAGTATAAAAGATAGCACAATTACAACATGGATTACGCCTGCGCCCAAAATGTTGGGCCCCGCATGCATAGATGCTAATGTGTTCTCACCTCTTACAGCACATATGGTAGGTTGTTGCTATTGCCGACTCAGTTCCCTTCCAGCGAGCAATTAGAACCCCATTTGTCCCAGAAATATGTATTCCTAAGAAATTATTCTGTACAATTTGTGATAATTTGGTGTTAACAATAGATAGTCAGCGTATGATTATGATACAGGGCAACTACCATCATGTCCAGCGTGTAGTCACTCTAGGTATCCATGAAGGGAGGGATATGCCACATAAATTAGCGAACAGTTCAAGGCTCGATTTAAATTGAGACTGGCTGTGTTACAAAGTTTAACTGTTTATAAGGAAAAAAAATTGGTGCTTTTCATGTCTATATATTATGTGGGACCCCGTGACTTCCATCGGGCCAAGCAGATGGTGCCACATCTGTCCATAAACTGTGACTTCCATCGGGCCAAGCAGATGGTGCCACATCTGTCCATAAACTTCAACCCATAAACAATGAGAATTGTTAATAACTGTAGCATTTCTCGTGAAAGTGCGCTCTCTCGGTTTACAGGGGGTGCGCGTACCCCTAGGTCGTCAATTTGACCAACCTAATACAAGTCATATATTATAAAAAAATATACAAATATAAACTTCAGATGTTCTATTTTCAAACGCTATAATTTTTGTGTTATATAGTATACGCGTAGGACTTGTAAACTGAAACGGAGGAAGTAGGCCAAGTGCGCTCGCTCTTGTAATGGTTATAGCTTGTTGTTGTACCGAGGCAACTTCACTTCACTTAAAGGTAGGCCAAGGTCCAAGGCCGCTTTATTAAAAGGCAGAAAGAGAATTTGTCACAAAAATGAAAGTAAGTAGAGAAATGGCATTCGTGAAATAAGATCTTAAATATTTGGACATTCTCAACCATCACTTCTTTAAATAGAGCACTCCACTGGTCCGTCCAACCCCACACTTACACACACTGGCACACGAGCACTTGCGAATTGTGATCTTTCCACTGCGCGTGCGTCCCTCGTAGCTCACCACCAATCTGCTCGCAGCTCAGCTCATCGTCGGCCATGGGGAACTGCCTGGTGATCCAACACAGAAAGGAGATCAAGGTGATGAGCGTCGTCGACGGCGAGATCCTTAAGGTGCTCCCACCACCCCTCTCTAAGGGTGCCCTCGCACGCGTCTCCGGCTCAGACCCCGACGACGAGCTCCGGGCGCAGAAGCAACACCTCAACGACGTCCGGGTGGGCGACTTGGGGCAGCTGCATCGTTTGTTCCCCTCCGACGTGAAGGCGCCTTCCGCCGCCGCTGACCCTGGCGCCGTCATGAGGGTGAAGCTGGTCATCAGCAAGCAGGAGCTCAGGCGGATGCTGGGCAAGGACGACCAGGCCGTCTCCCTTGACGACATGGTGGCTCTCACGCGAAGAGGATCGGAAGATCAGCAGCAGGAGGAGATCGGTTGCTGCAGAGGGTGGCGGCCTGCCTTGCACAGCATACCTGAAGGCAGTGGTGATTTATTCTATTAGCAGAAGATATTAACTGGCGATTTTGGGAGCTTGCTGGAGAAAATGCAAATTGGATAATAAGCATAAGAAAATATGCATGTGTGTATGTATATATTTATATATTCACATAGGAAAACAGAGATCATAGTTGGCTAGATTTGCTAGTAGCTTTGAGATAGGGGTTATCTTCAGGTTGTCTTGTTAGGTAGGTGCATGCATCCATGTAAGACAAGGTGAAGATAGTCTTGGAAATCAAACGAGACAATATAAACTTAATTATTGATGGCATATACTCGTTGTTAATAAGCTTTTTTCCCATTATTTCACACGTGTTCTAGTTTGCTATGTGTCAGTAATGCCAAGCCTCACCCTTCTTGGCGATCGCGATTCATCAAACAGAGATTAATTTTGGGCATGTATAATGGTTGATAAGTCAGTTTTATTTTAAACCTGTCATGTAATCTAGAGAAGGCAATAAAAATACTATGTATAATGGATTATTCATTATATCTCTAGTAACTAGTCTATACCTAAATATGTGGTTAGAGATATGGTTGCTAAGGCTGGTCATAGTGGGGAGTAACTTATACTAGTGTCATGCATATGACACTAGTCCAAGTTACTACCTTCATAGTGGAAAGTAACATAGTAGTAGTGCCATAGATGGCTTCATTTATTAGCTTGTAGACTCATCCTTTCTCGGGAAGCGCTATGTTACAGCAACATATTATGTTACTCTAAACAGCTCTCTCCTCATTAACCGCATGCCACATAAGCAAAAATTTCTTGGAGTTCGCTATGTTACTACCTTACTCCCACTATGGCTAGCCTAAGAGATCATCTCTTAATTAAGAGAAGGTAAGCCTTTTTTCTGGCTTCTCTCTCCACCTCATCATTTATCTCACACGGCACTTCCTAGGATAACACGGGAAATATCCTTTGGCTCTCAGTTGATTTATCTGAGCAAAAGGCTTCGCAGAAGTAGTTTCAAACATACTGTAACTCACCTGCTTGTCAGGAAAATTGACTTGCACAGAGGAACAATGATCCACGATGTAGGCAACACCGACTTGTCCAAACTATATAATCATAATTCGAGTCAGGATCAGTAGCAGTGACGAGAAAATATAACCATTGTTGGCAGAAGTCCTAGCTCACTTCTACTTCAATAAATACATATCCCTTTTTCTGCAGAAATAAGTCAAACAGATATCCAACAACTTAGTAGATACTGAACTGTATACGGATTGCTGGCATATAACACACACACTTCCATGTGTTGCTAGTGGTGTTTAGTTGTATGCTGAAGCGGTGGGTAGGGCTATTTAAATGGATCAAATCATACTGGTTCTCCTGAGATTGCTGCCTCAAGTACTGTGCAAAGAAATTAGGCTGTGAAGTTCCTTTGCGGCCTCATGCCTCAGAAACTGGAACACTCTGCCATTTCAAAGATGCTGAAGGCAAAACAGTGAACATCTACTGGCATGCTTCGTGTAGCATTCTTGTTCTGATGATTCTTTGGAAAGGCATGACACTCTCAGCACAGCGCAAGCTGGTCTTCAACAGGATCCACTACAACACGCATATGATCAAAAAGTTTGTCCAGTGTCCCATATATCTCATTTGCCTCACAGTGAGACGTGTCATCAGCAACAAACATGTGCTTCGCATTCCGCACCTCGATCCAACTGCAAGCTTGGTCCTTCCTCAGACCCTTCTCCTTCATAATCCCCCTGATACGGCGGGCATCATCCCACTGACCTGCCGCTGCGTAAATGTTTGACAACATGACATACCGACCGCTATTTCCAGGCTCCAACTGAAAAAGGGACTCCGCCGCTTTCTCTGCAATCTCAATATTGCCGTGAACACGGCATGCGCCAAGAAGCGCCCCCCACGACCCAGTTGTACCTGGACCAATCCTGGATGACAAACCTTTGATGAACTCGCTTGCTTCTTCCAGTTGATGGTTCCGACCAAGAGCATCTATGAAGGAGGCATAGTGTTCAGCCCTTGGTTCAACACCATGGTACTTCATTGATTCAAGAATCTGACGGCCATCAGAGACTAGACCGGCATGACTGCAAGCCGTTAGGACAGCAAGAAAAGTAACATAGGTTGGCTGCACTTCAGCTTCAAGCATCCTTTTGAACACAGCAAGTGACTGCTTCCCCTGGCCATTGTGCGAGAACCCTGTCACCATGGAGTTCCAGGAGATGAAGTCCCGTTCAGGCATCCGTGCAAACACTAACATGGCAGTCGCCATGTCACCGCACTTGGAGTACATGTCAATGAGGGCATTGTGGATGAAAATGTTGAAAGGGTCTGAACCGATGCAGCGGCGCAAGATGAAACCATGCACTTCCTTCCCTCGAATAATAAGCCCGAGCTTGGCGCATGCACCAAGAGACGACACCAATGCAAACGGTGTTGGTGCCATCCCCTGAACCAGCATCTGTCGAAAAAGTTCCAGAGCGGCATCCTCCTCACCATTCTGCTCGTGCCCAGAGATGAGTGCCGTCCATGCAATTGTGTCCTGCTCCGGCATCATGTGAAATACCTGGACTGCCTCATCGAGCCTCTTTGCACGGCAGTACCCTGCAATCATCGATGTCCAAGAGACCGTGTCCCAGATGCTCATCTGATTGAACAACGTCCTGGCATCCTCCATCCTCCCGGCCTTGCTGTAGGCATCCACCATTGCATTGGCCATAATGACCGTCACCTCCACCCCTGACACCACTACCGCGCCGTGCATCTCTCGGAGTGGCCTCATGGCTCCCATCCCAGCGCACGCGCTCGCCACGCTGACCACTGCAAAACGGTCGACGGCCACCTCCGGCCCCAGGCACCTGTCCCTGGCCAACCGGGCGAACACACGGAGCGCTTCCCCTTGCCGGCCGTGCCGCGCGAGGGCCGAGATGACGGTGTTGTAGGATACTACATTGCGAGAGGGGGCAGGCATCGCGTCGAGCAGGTGGAGGGCGTCGGGGAGGGTGGAGGGGCCGCGTGAAAGCGCGGCCAGGAGGTTGTTGTAGGAATGGGCATTCCTGTACGGGAGTTCTTCGAAGGCTGCGCGGGAGGCCGCCGGGGAATTTAGCGTGGCGTAGAGCTCGATGAGGCGGTTGGAGAGGAGGGTGTGATGGTTGAGCGCCGTCTTTACGAGGAGCGCGTGCGCGGCACGGCCGAGGCGGCGGACGTCGCCCACGGAGATGGCGCGCTCGATGAGGTCGAGCACCGTCGCGACGTTGACGTCGGCGGCGGTGGCGGGTGGAGTAGCCGCGGGCGTGGGGCATGGCGGCAGGTGGACGGCGAGCGTCGGCTGGAGACGGCGCATGCCACAAGCAGAGCAGAGTAGCGGCAACTATCGGGCCGGCGGCCCATGCCCTACCAGATGCTGCCTAGCCTTGGGCCACGAGGGCTGGCACAAACTTTGGTTCAAAGTGAAACCGTGCAGCTTGATGCGAACCCTCGCGCTCAAGGGGCTAGCCAGGGTTTCTCGTATCGTCTTCGAATTTTTGTCCCCTCGCTTTCAGCTGCCACCTTGGCGCTGAGAGCAATTCTAGCCGATCCCGCATCTCGCCGGCCCGCAAAACGCGTTTGCAGTTCACGCAAAACAGGTTTTGCGGGTCGGCTTGGGCTGGTACAGATGCAGATCCCCCAACGGATCCATAAAAAAGTATGTTCGTGGAATATATTTTTTACGGAATTTTATGGGTTCGCTTTGCGCTGCTGCATCCCGCATATCATCAGCCCACAAATATCAAATACAACATAATTCAACAATAAAAAATAAACTGAATTATTCCAATCAAACATAATACAATAATCATCCGCATTACAAATAATTATTCAAATAACACTAGCAAACTTAAATAGTGCAATACAAAATTTGTCATGAATACAAATACAAATGAATACAAAAATAAGTCACTGTCCAGCCCTTTGCCAATGGTGCTCAGTGAGATCTTTCTGAAGTTGAAAGTGGGTGTCTGCATTTTCAATCTCCTTGTATGTCTGAAAAAAAGCTCTAATGCGGTTTGAGTCTCTTGCTGGTTTGACACGGCTACCCACATAGTCGTAAAAGAATTCTAAGTTCAATCCTCTCTCATCTTCAAGAATCATATTATGCAGGATAACACAGCATGTCATTATGTTCTTCAAGGTTTTTTATCCCAAAAACGAGCAAGACCACGGACAATGACAAACCTAGATTGCAAAACACCAAATGCTCTTTAATGCCTTTTCGGGCTGCCTCTTGCACCCTTGCAAATTCACATTGTTTTTTTTTGTTTTGGGTTCTTTGATGCTCTTGACAAATGTGCACCAAGGAGGGTATATACCATCTGCAAGATAGTACCCCTTAGTGTATCCATGCCCATTGATAGTGTAGTTGCAAGCAGGAGCATCACCATTAGCAAGCCTAGCAAACAAATGAGACCGTTGCAACACATTGATATCATTGAGAGTGCCCGGCATACCAAAAAAGCAATGTCAAATCCATAAATCCTCGGATGCTATGGCCTTTAGCACAATTGTTGCATCAGGAGACTTGCCACAATACATTCCTTGCCAAGCCTTGGGGCAATTTTTCCAGTTCCAATGCATACAATCAATGCTACCTAGCATGCCAGGCCAACCTCTCCTCTCATTTGATGTCATCAATTTCTTTGTGTCATCTTCATTGGGTGCCCGAAGATACTCAGGACCGAAGACACGAATGATCACTTTCGCAAATCTACGCACAAACTCAATTGTTTTATCTTCACCAATGCGAAGATACTGATCGGCATAGTCAGCCGGAACACCATATGCAATCACCCGCATAGCTGCGGAGATTTTTTGATATGCACTAAATCCCTTTAAGCCCACGACATTTCTTCTTTGAGTAAAATACCGGCAATTTGCCTCGCAAGCTTCAACAATTTTCACAAAGAGGGATCGGCGCATTCGGTACATTCTCCGAAAGAGGTGCGGAGGATATGTAGGATTCTCCGCGCAATAGTCTTGCATCAATATCTCGTTCTCAAGATGGCGATTCCGAGGAATGCACAAACGACCGACAGTCGAGCCTCGCCTCCTCTTCCGGTGCTCGTCTTCATGCTCCTTCACGACAAGCACCATGACTAATGTTTGCTGCCGAAAGTTCACAAGCATGCTCTCAACATCTGAGTCGTCCGAATCGGACGAATCGGATAGCAAGAACTTCTCACACGGGGTCAACTCCATCTACACGCACACCGGTGCGTCAATCTACTACGCAGCTCACAAAAATCACAAAAAAGGGACTAACCGGTGGCGGCTGATCCCGGCCGGCGACGAGGCGGTGCGCTCGATGGTGGTCGATCCCCGGCGGCGGCGGCGATGGGGGGAGGCTCTTCTCACCGGATCCGGAGGGGCGGTGCAGCGGCTCGGCGCGGGAGGGTGTGGGATGGCCCCGGGGCGCGATTCCGCCCACATATATGGCTGGAATCGCCGGCGGCGGGCGGGCGGAAGCAAAGGGCGGGCGGAGGCGGAAGGAGGGGGAAAGCGCGTGGGCTGAAATGTCCCTCCCGCCAACTGCTTCTCTCCGATGCAGGGCATCGCAGCCGCGAGGGGGAACCCGTGTTTTCCCGGGTTGGGGCGGAGAATTTGCCGCGCCCCCAAAATTTTTTGTGGGCCGGGGCGGGATGCTGGGTCTGGTCGGGCAGGCTTTCTGGCCCGTACCCGCTGGCGGTTATTTTGCGGGTCGGGGTGGATGCGGGGTCTGCTAGAGTTGCTCTGAGAGGTGGCAGACATCGGACCTTCAAGATCTCTATGTTCTTCGTCAATATTTAGTGATCACCATAGTTTTGTACAATAATTTTTCTCTCATTCTTTTTGGCGGTGGCATGTGGTTAGAGAATTTTCTGTCCTCGCGGATTTGATTATTCGGATCTGATGAGTTTGTGTTGTTGTGTCAAATTTTTGTTGTTGGTTTGATTTTTTCTGGAGGTGAAATCGACACCATGATGAAAATATAGTGATTCGACAGCCTACACTCCTATTATTAGGCGACTCAATGCACTTTAAAAATCCATTATTGATAATGTTCGTGCGGGTGAAAGAGTGACAACATCGTTACGCCAGTCTAATTAAAGCCTCTTTACCAAAGTCTTTGAAGTATTTCTTTGAATAGAGATTGATACCGCAAAGAAGATGTTTACAAGATATTTCGTTGTAATTCTTAGTCATATGAGTTACTTTGTATTTTCTTTGATCTTAGATCCAAACCAGCGTATCTGTAATTGTTATGAGTATCAATAAAGTCAGAGTTGTTTCTTAAGAAAGACAGATGTACCGTATGTGGCCGTTCTTTATTGTGACCTAGAGTAATACTCCCTCCATTTTTATATACAAGGCCAAAAACTCATATTACAGGTACCAATGTAAAACTTAATGCCTTGCTTTATAAAGCGGTTATTTTTTCATTTAGTGGGATCATTAATACACTGCATGTATGCACGGAAAGGATAGAAAGCTGATTGGAGTGTCATATTGATTGTGTGCATGCAAGTATTAAATAGGTTGCTAGTTTGAGGAATTATCATTAACTTTTGTCTTGATTACTGTTGGTGGCCTTGTATAGATGCAAAGTGTATTTTTCATAGTGGCCTTGTATAAGTAAATGGAGGGAGTAATAAAGCATAGAGTGCTTGCCTAGTCACCGCCATGTCATTTTACAAAAAAACCCTCTATTTTATGTAGATTAACCCGCAGTACATATTTAATTCACAACTAAACCTTTTTTGCATTTTCTTAGAAAACCCCCTGACATTTCACATAATCAACCCACCGTCCATAGTTAAGTCAGCTAAATCGTTTGTTTGTTTTAACATAAAACCCTCAAGTTTTCGGTTAATCAATCCGCAGTTTATCTAAAACAAAATTATCCATATCTTTTAAATAGTAACTCTGATTTTAACATGTTATATATGAAATTTGATTTAAAAATGTGTAGAAATTAAATATAATGTTATTTTCAGCTATTAATATTTTCATAATATTCTTTTTGGTGCAAACTTAATCTATAGTGCACGGTCCGTTTTTCTTTCATAGCGGCGGCGATCTGAATTGCAAATAATCACCCATTAAAACCAGATTAAGAGGAAAGAGGAAATAAGATATCTATAACTACGCATGCACACCTCTGATTGCCATTGTTGTGAACTTAGGTCCTGGACCTTTTCATTATGCACTAACTTTCACCTCTCCCACCATAAAACCAGGAACCAATAGCAATTACTTCCGTTGAATTTCCCATACCGAGGACCAGACATTCTTCAGGTGGTTGTAGCAATAAATATTCTAGCACAAAATTCTCCCGCATGATCCATAATGCATGCTTTATGAATAGCAAAGTCCAAACCCAGTAACGTCCATACCTCTTTAGCTTCTGCACAAGTGATACAGCTGCTTGGTATCCTCCGCTGCTATACCGCATGTAGGACATTATCAATTGACTTCTATATGTATGTTAGACAAAGTCACCTGACATGGTAGCGATCCTAACATAGTTCGCCAGAGAAAACAATAAACCCTGGTAGGACAGTTTAAGCTCCAGATCGACCACCACGTCTCCAACGTATCTACAATTTTTTATTGTTCCATGCTATTATAGATCAATCTTGGATGTTTTATATCCAATTATATATAATTTTTTAGGACTAACCTATTAACCTGGTGCCCAGTGCCAGTTGTTGTTTTTTGCTTGTTTTTGGCTTTTCAGAAATTGATATCAAACAGAGTCCAAAAGGAGAAAAAAAACTTTAGATTATTTTTTTCTGGACCAGAAGGGACCCTAGAAGGTTCGGGAGAAGACCTGAAGAGACACGAGGGAGCGACAAGCTCGGTAGGCACCCCCAGGCTTGTGGGCACCTCGTGGCACCTCTTGACCTAATTTCACCTCTATAAATTCCCAAATATTCCCAATACATCAGAGAGCTACCCAAAATATTTTTTCCACCGCCGCAAGTTTCTGTTCTTCCGCGATCCCATCTGGAGGCCTTTTTCGGTACTCTACCAGAGGGGGAATCGATCATGGAGGGCTTCTACATCAACCTTGCTGCCCTTTCGATGATGTGTGAGTAGTTTACCACAAACCTACGAGTCCATAGCTAGTAGCTAGATGGCTTCTTCTGTCTCTCTTTGATCTTTAATATAATGTTCTCCTGGATGTTTTTGGAGATCTATTCGATGTAATCTTCTTTTGTGGTGTGTTTGTTGGGATCCGATGAATTGTGGGTTTATGATTAGATTATTCATGATTATTATTTGAGTCTTTTCTGGATTCTTATATGCATGATTGTTATATCTTTGTATTTCTCTCCGGTCTATCTGTTTGGTTTGGCCAACTAGATTGATTTATCTTGCAATGGGAGAGCTTCTTTGTAATGGGTTCAATCTTGCGGTGATTTATATCCCAGTGACAGAAGGCGACAAGACACGTATTTTATTGTTGCCATTAAGGGGAAAACGATGGGGTTTATTCATATTGGTTTGATTTACTTTGTCTACATCATGTCATCTTGCTTAAGAAGTTACTCCGTTTCTTATGAACTTAATACTCTAGATGCATGCTGTATAGAGGTCGATGGGTGGAGTAATAGTAGTAGATGTAGACAGGAGTCGGTCTACTTGTCTCGTACGTGATGCCTATATACATGATCATTGCCTTGAATATCGTCATAATTATGCGCTTTTCTATCAATTGCCCAACAGTAATTTGTTTACCCACCATTTGATTTTTGTTAGAGAGAGAAGCCTCTAGTGAGAACTATGGCTCCATGTCTACCTTTACAATATATTAAAATTCAAAAACACCTTGCTACAATTTATTTACTGTTCTTTTATTTTTGTGTTTTTGTTTATCTATTTACGGTTATAACACTTGATCCTTGCAATTAACTGATGGGGAATGTTGCATGAAAATAAGAAAAAAAATCCTGCCAAACACCCAAGATCTAATCTAGGAGATGTATAGCAATGAGAGGGGAGTGTGTCTACATAACCTTGTAGACCAGAAGCATTAGCGTCGTAACACGGTTGATGTAGTCGTACTCTTCACGATCCAATCGCGTTCCAATCTGATCTAGTGCCGAACGGACGACACCTCTGAGTTTAGCACACGTTTGGATCATCAACTACCTCTCCTTGTTGATCCAGCAAGTCAGGGAGAGGAGGTAGATGAGATCTGAACCAACATGATTGTGTGGTGGTGGTGACACCGGAATTTCGGCAGGGTTTTGCCAAGCACTGACAGAACGTGGAGGAGGAGTAACAGGAGGGAGATGGGGCATGCGTGGAGGGGCTCCCTGCCCCCTGCACCTCCCCACTATATATAGGGTTGAGGGAGGGGCGCGCCATCCCTAGCCCTCATCCCAAGGCAGGGTGGCGGCAACTAAGGGGGAAGTGCCCTCCAAGCCAAGTGGAGGGCCCTCTCCCTTAGGGTGTCCCTTCCCCAGGCACATGGGCCTTATAGGGGCTGGTGCGCCTGCCGCAATACGGCCAGGGCGCCCCCTACAGCCCATGCTACTATATGGGACATGGTGGATCCCTTTAGGAACTTCCGGGCCCCTCCGGAGTCCTCCGAAACCTTCTAGAAGCTTCCCGGTACAATACCAAAAAAATCAAACTTTTTCCGGAACCCCGACAACAACTTTTCATATATAAATCTTTACCTCTGGACCATTCCAGAGCTCCTCATGATGTCCCGGATCCCATTTGGGACTCCAAAAAACCTTCATACTTTCCACTATTAATATCTCAATACCACCCTAGCGCTAATGAACGTTAAGCGTGCGACCCTACTAGTTCGGGAATTTGTAGACCTGACCGAGACTCCTCTCCAGTCAATAACCAATACCGGGACCTGGATACCCATATTGATTCCTACATATTCAACGAAGATCTTTATCGGTTGAACCAGATGTCAAGGATACATTCAATCCCATACGCAATTCCCTTTGTCCGGCGATATGTTACTTGCCCGAGATTCGATTGTCGGTATCTCCAACCTAGTTCAATCTCATTACCAGCAAGTCTCTTTCTCGTTCCGTAATACAAGATCCCATTGAGGGAGTCCTGGATTAGGGGGTATTCGGCCAGCCGGACTATATACTTTGGCCGAACTGTTGGGCCGTGATGATACAAGACTCAAGACTTCGTCCTGTGTCCGGATGGGACTCTCCTTTGCGTGGAAGACAAGCTTGGCGATCCTGATATTAGATTTCCTTCTTTGTAACCGACTCTGTGTAAACCCTAGCCCCCTCCAGTGTCTATATAAACCGGAGGGTTTAGTCCTTAGGGACAATCATAATCATCATAGGCTACCTTCTAGGGTTTAGCTTCTATGATCTCGTGGTAGATCAACTCTTGTAATAATCATATCATCAAGATCAATCAAGCAGGAAGTAGGGTTTTACCTCCATCAAGAGGGCCCGAACCTGGGTAAAACTTCGTGTCCCTTGCCTCCTGTTACCATTAGCCTTAGACGCACAGATCGGGACCCCCTACCCGAGATCCGCCGGTTTTGACACCAACATTGGTGCTTTCATTGAGAGTTCCTCTGTGTCGTCGCTGCAAGGCTCGATGGCCCGTCTCGTTGTCAAGGATAACATCACCTCTCGGGAGCACTGGCTGTAGGCCAAACTCTCCGACTAGGTGGCTTCGTCATGGCCGCCCGATCGGCTGCCGCGCCGACGATGACCTCTCGGGTCATCACAAATAGCCTCCATGTCAATTCGGAACTCGCCGAACAAATGGATCCAATGGAGCTCTCCTCCCTTAATGAGCTCTTGGATCGTATCGCCGCTTTGGGAGTCACCACAGACTATGACCGGATTGGGATTAAACCCGACCAAAGGGATATTAAATCCCCACCGGCCACCCACGAGATAGCGGTAGTGGAAGAGCCACATATGGATTATCCCTCTATTCTGAGGACGAACTATGTCCGGACCACCGAGCTCTCTGAGCCGGATACCTGTTCGCGGGAGGGCACGACCCAGACCCCGAACTTAGAATCGGGCAACGGGCCGGAAAAATCGGGCAACATCCCGGAGCCCGAGCTGTCAAGCCCGGAAGCTCCTCTGCCCCTGGGCGCTAGATCGGAATAGAATCCGGATTCAACTACGCCCACCCACCCAGACTTAAGCCGTCTCTCCCATATCAGACAAGAGCCACAAGAGATAGTACATCGCTACTAGGCCAGATTCCTCCTTGGGATAAACAAGGTCAAGGACTGTCGCGAAGAAGACGCAATCTCACTTTTTTCCAAAAATTGCATGAGCAAAGGGATCCTTAATGCTATAAGTCGCCATGACATAGTACACTTTGCCGACTTAGCAGCCATAGTACAGAAGTACTGTGCCATGGAAAGTACCTGGAAAACCCAAACAGACTTTTGGGATAATCCGGCTCTCACTAAACCCTCCCTCCGAGCTAAAAGGGCAAACTCTCCTAAGTTACCCGATCCAATTCCCAAAAAGCCAAAGTCCACTCTAGGACGTGGAACCGTATTGGAAGAATGGCTCAATGGGCCATGCAAAATTCATAGCACGCCGGATACTAAGCCAACGCATAGCCTTAGAGCATGTTGGATACTCCGGCAGGTAGCAAAAAGCGGCAAGGATCTTCTTGTAAATAAAGTAGAGCAACGTCCCACCGAAGACAACAATGCGGTATTGACAGTCTTCGAGACTTTCACCTCAAATAATAGGCGCAAGCGAGCTCATCGAAATCTCACTGAAATCTTCCATGTGGCAAAAATAAATCCTTGGAACGACACTGCTATAACTTTCAGTGCCAGTGATGAACCCCAATTCCAGACAGTCCGAGCACCTGCCGCTTTGGTCCTTAGCCCAATCATGGACGGCTTTTGGCTCACTAAAGTACTCATGGACGGCGGAAGTGGATTAAACTTGATCTATGAAGAAATCTCAGCAAGATGGAAATTGATAAAAGCCGCATTGAGCAGAGCGGCACAACCTTCAGGGGAATCATCCCTAGTCGGGAGGCATGGAGTGCGGGAAAATCACACTCAATGTGGTATTCGGCACCCCGGAGAATTACAGGTCTGAAGAAATCACATTCCAAGTGGCTCCTTTCAGCAGCAGATACCACACACTTTTAGCGCGGGACGCATTCACAAGCTTTCAAGCTATACCCCATTACGGGTACATGAAGCTTAAAATGCCGGGACCCAATGGAATCATCACTCTAGCCAGTGATCCGTACATCGCACTCCGCGCCGAAAATAAAACTGCAACACTAGCCCTGGAAGCATTATCCGAAGCCCTAGCGGCCGAAGAACTAACAACGCTGCGCGCCACAGTGGACAGGGACGACGTGATACTCGACAAACGACCCAAGTCCACATCATTTAAACCCGCAGACGAGATAGTCAAATTCTAGGTCCATCCAACGGACCCCATGAAGACAGCTTCCATCGGGACACAGTTGCGCCCCACAATGGACGCTGCACTACGAGAATTCCTACGCGAGAATTGGGACATTTTCGCCTGGCATCCTTCAGACATGTCGGGCATCCCATGCAGGCTGGCCAAACACAACCTCAATATACTGAAAGGATACAAGCCAGTCAAACAGACTCTTAGGCGCTTCTCAGAGCCTAAACGGCAAGCCATGGGAGAAGAGCTAGCCAAGCTACTTGAGGCCGGATTCATGAGAGATATCAAGCATCCGGATTGGCTAGCAAACCTGGTAATGGTACCAAAGAAGGACAAATCCTGGCGCCTATGCGTGGATTTCAAAGACCTCAACAAGGCTTGCCCCAAGGATCCCTTCCCCCTCCCTCGCATCGAC
Organism: Aegilops speltoides; assembly: GCA_021437245.1. Classification (NCBI taxonomy): domain Eukaryota; kingdom Viridiplantae; phylum Streptophyta; class Magnoliopsida; order Poales; family Poaceae; genus Aegilops; species Aegilops speltoides. Next base: position 203,662,882 of record CM038145.1, read on the forward strand.
CAAATCATAGACGCCACCGCAGGACATGATTCACTATGTTTCCTCGACGCATACTCCGGATACCATCAAATAAAGATGGCAGAGTCCGACCAAGCCGCAATGGCCTTCATAACACCATATGGCCCTTTCTGCTTCAACACTATGCCTTTCGGGCTTAAAAATGCCGGCGCAACCTATCAACACATGATTCAAACATGCCTGGAGAAGCAAATCGGCAAAACAGTGGAGGCATATGTGGACGACGTGGTCATAAAAACAAGACATGTCGAAACCCTAATAGACGACTTGAGGCTTACGTTCGATAACCTCCGAACATACGACATCAAGCTAAACCCAGAAAAATGTGTTTTTGGAGTACCCTTCGGGAAGTTGCTTGGCTTCATTGTTTCCAATAGAGGAATTGAAGCAAATCCGGCAAAAATCCGAGCTCTGTCGCAGTTGGCTATCCCAACAGACCTCAAGCATATCCAGAAACTAGCTGGATGCGTGGCTGCCTTAAGCCGCTTTATCTCCCGATTAGGGGAAAAGGCACCACCCCTTTACCGCCTTCTTCGACGCACCGAACACTTCGTGTGGACGGATGCAGCCGCGGCCGGACTGGATGAAATAAAGACCTTATTGGCCAGTAATCCAGTCCTGACAACACCAAACATTGGCGAACCTATGCTACTCTACATAGCTGCGACACATCAGGTTGTTAGTGCAGTGCTCGTCGTCGAACGAGAAGCAGACGGATACAAGTTCCAGCTCCAAAAGCCGGTATATTATGTGTCCACTGTCCTCACTCCATGCAAATCCCGATACCCACACTATCAAAAGATAGCGTACGCGGTCTTCATGGCATCCCGGAAGCTATGACACTACTTTCAAGAGTGTTCTATTACGGTGGCCTCCGAAGTACCACTCAACGACATAATAAACAACCGCGACGCCACGGGACGGATTGCTAAATGGGCCATCGAGCTCCTTCCGTTCGACATAACATACAAACCACGGCGGGCCATTAAGTCGCAAGTATTGGCCGACTTCGTCGCCGAATGGATGGTTTAACTCCCTAAAGAGTACGGCGCGTACTCCAACTGGATCATGCACTTCGACGGCTCTAAAATGCTGGCCGGATTGGGAGCGGGTGTAGTCCTAACTTCCCCCACCGGAGACACGGTCCAATATGTACTCCAAATATTATACACAGACTCCAACAATGCAGCCGAATACAAGGCTCTGTTTCATGGTCTTCTATGGCAGTCTCTATGGGCGTTCAACGCCTGGAGGTGCCCGGGGATTCAAACCTCGCAATGTCACAAATAAACGGAGATTTTGATGCCAAGGATCCGAAAATGGCGGCCTACCGTAATGCCGTCCTGAAAATGTCCGCTCGGTTCGAGGGGCTCGAATTCCACCATGTGGCTCGAGAAAACAATCAAGCGGCGGATATCCTCGCCCGCATCGGCGCTAAACGCGACCGAGCCCCACCTAACATATTCCTGGAAAAGCTGTTCAAACCATCCGTGGTATGGGAAGGGGAGTCCGTCAACACTAGCCCGGATCCAAATACAACCCCAGATTCCGAACCATCTGACATAATCGGAGGCTCCGCCACCAAAATAACACCTTCTGCCCATGAAATCATGGCTGTAATCACCTCGTGGACCGAGCCTTTCTTGGCCTACCTAAATACGCAGGAGCTCCCCGAAGGACCAAAACTAAGCATGTTGTATTGTGCGGCGCTCCAAGGCCTACAAAGTCCATGAGGGAGAACTCTATAAGAAAAGTGCGACTGGAGTGCTCCAAAGATGCATCTCCGAAGAGGAAGGGCGGCAGCTCTTGGCTGAAATCCATGCCGGACTCGGTGGGCACCACGCTGCGGCTCGGGCACTTGTCAGCAAGGCCTTCCGTACAGGTTTTTATTGGCCGACAGCCCGAGCAGACGCACATGACCTTGTCCAGCACTACATCGGTTGCCAGCTTTTTGCCAATCAGAGCCATATGCCCCCTACCGCTCTCCAAACAATCCCCATTACTTGGCCCTTCGCGGTCTGGGTGCTGGATATGATCGGACCCCTTAAAGGGGGAAGCCATAAGAAAAATACTTATTGGTCATGGTGGACAAATTTACCAAATGGATAGAAGCCAAACCAGTTAAAACGGCCGAATCCGGACCGGTGATAGACTTCATATCAGGGGTTGTACACCGTTACGGCGTCCCCCACAACATCATCACTGATAATGGCTCAAACTTCACAGCCGATGAAGTGAAAACGTGGTGCGGCAACATGGGCATTAAGCTCGATTACGCCTCCGTCTACCATCCCCAAACAAACGGTCAGGTCGAACGTGCAAATGGTCTCATTTTGAGCGACATCAAACCCAGACTAGTGCGGTCCTTGACAGAATCGGACACGCACTAGGTCAAGGAGCTCGACTCCGTACTCTGGGGGCAGCGGACCAGCCGAATCGCACCACCGGATACACACCATTTTTTATGGTGTACGGCGCAGAAGTAGTACTACCCTGCGACATAATACATGACTCACCTCGCGTGCGCCTGTACGAAGAGAAGGAAGCCAAGTTAGATTGGCAGGACAACTTAGATGCCCTGGAGGAGGAGTGCGACGTCGCCAAAGCCCGTTCCGCATTCTATCAACAGCAGGCTCGACGATATCAAAGCAGATAAGTGCAGGCCAAAACTTATAATATTGGCGAACTCGTTCTACGCCTACCGGAGAAGAAGAAGGACAAGCTCAAACCTAAGTGGGAGGGTCCCTTCATTATTGATAAAGTTCTCACTGGAGGGGCGTACCGCCTGCGTAATGCATCCGATAACAGACTAGAGCCGAACCCATGGAACGCGGCCAGACTCCGGAGATTCTATGCCTAGTGCCGAACTCAGTGTTCGTCTCCTTACCCCCGCTCTTTTCATTATGCTCCTCCCCCTCTTTTTTCTCCTTTCTCACCCTTTTTCCCTTCTTCACACAAAGTACTCAATACAGTGCGGATGCTCGGATCACTCCGGCCACACTATGTGTGTAAATCATACCTGGGGGCTTCCTATACGGAAGCTAAATATAATTACTTTCATGGCTTCTTGCCTATCACATATGCGTTCTTTTTCCATATGTGTCTTTTCTTCACCATTATATGCATCGATATGACTTAAGATGTGGCCATGCTGGGTTGCCTGGCTCTTGTGTTTATGCCCTATGTTCCCGTTAATTCAGCTAGGGCATAAGGGGAGCACCTCTGCGATTGTTACTGCCGGTTCAGCCGGATGTGTACCTCGGACTGGGTGAAGCCGAAAGCTAGCGTTCTTAAGGGAATATTCGGTCGGTGAACAAAAGATGTTTCTTTCGTTTATTACAACATGAATCCCCAGAAGTTTTGTATCCTGCGTTTCTGATTCACAGTCCGGACATGTACATCGATGCATGCGAACCCAGGGAAAGGAACCCCTAACGGAACTATTCTCCCTGGAAGATGTTTCTTACTACCCATGTAATATAACATAACTAGTTGGGTACTTTTCTGTTCAAGCACTTATGACCCCTACGCCTGGTTTCCACGCATACCCCGGTTTTGCATAACTGAGTGGGTATTCGGATACACCCCGGACTGTCGGATCTGGGGGCTGAAGCGAAAAGGTCCACCGTGACAAATGATTTTTTAATCCGGCTAGGGACTACATATGTCCACTGAATTACATAGTCACTTGGACTAACTATATTCTTCCTCTATACCGTCCAACAGTCTATCTAGCTTGCAATCCTGTTGGAAATACTTTGCGGCTAATGCTACCTGGTCATACACCAGACTCACAGAATTTCTTGCCCATCCGCCCCGCCGTCCGACTTCGCCATATGGTTCGGGTCAAGCTTGGTGTAGCCCGTCTTCACCATGGCCCAGGCTTCCCTTGCACCTTGTCGGCAGGCTGACACCTTCCACAATCAGAAGCGCCGTCGTGCTCCTTGGAGCATATCCACGAGCTCACCCATGCCTTTCGACAGGGAAGTGGATGGCCACAAGGCCTGGGCAATACCCTGCATCACCTGTCGAGCTCGCTCGTGCAGCTGTGAGAGGTCTTGCAGTAAATCACCTACGGACGCAGTCATCTCCTCTTCAGGACAGCCCGTCAACATACCTACAGATATAAAACTCTTTCAATATGCTTCCTCGCCGAGCTGTACTGCAGTTCGTCTAGGCACTTACCATAAATGCCGCGACGAAGCCTTCTGTTCTCCTTCACGGAGTCCGCCAGCTGAGCGCGAACATCTCCTAATTCGACGCCCAGCCAGACAATTGGCATCTTGAAGATCGTTCTTCTCCCGCCTAACTTGCGTAAGAACACGCTCGCCAGCTTTTAACTGCCTTTGGAGATGTGAGTCGCTATCTCTTACGGTCTCCGGATTCTCCCCGGGATTGTCTGCAGAATTTTCTGTCAGACTTATGAAGCAAGCCAATTGCTAACTGGTATATTCCTTTAAAATTTCTCTATTAAGACAAATGTTACCAGATGAGGTCTTCTGGGATTCCTGTAGCTTGGCAACCGCGACCCTCAGCTGGGTCTTGCACTCCTCCAGCACTTGAGACAATTGGGTATTCTTCTCTACAAGGACCTGTGCATAAAATGATCCTTAAATCAGTTGTTCCAACCGCTTCAAGTCTCAGGGGCTATTGCTATACATGCTTATCAAATTTCCTTACCCGTATATCTTTGGCATACTGGTCTGTCGCTCGGGCGAGTTCGCCTTGAGCAGCCCGAAATATATGCGTCTTCCGAATTGAAAGCATTAAATGCCTCTTCGGAAAAGATGTTATTCCGAAGTATGGCCCGTCAGCGCCGGTGATTCATGGCACTCTCCACTTCGGAATTTGTGGCGGAGAGCATATCCGCATCCTTTGTCGGAGGACAATTCGGCATCGGCCCCGCATTGACCTCCTCTCTCGAAGCCGGTTCTGGAATCCGGCCGGTGGAGGTGTGATCAGCAGGATCTGCGGATATAGTCCCGCGACTCCTCTTCCTGCCAGAACACGAAGGACGCTGTCACATTTCAAACACAATAAGCACAGAGCAGGTTTTTACCATACCTTTATAACGGCGTTTCGGCCCAAACCGCCTTCCTCTTAAGCCTGCTGGACCTAGACGCCCTTTGCCAACGAGCTCCCAGGGGCTCGGCGCCGTGTTCCGATGGTCGTCTCTATAAAAATACAACATTTTATGCATAAGGCATGATATCAGAAAGGAGTCCTCCTCAGAGGATAAGGTTTCAACTTTGCTTACACGCGATGCAGGTAGCAGTCTGGGATAGTCGGCGATAATATCCACCAAGGCGCCATCGCAGCTGGCTTGAGAAAATGTCCCGTTGACAAGCTCCACAGTAATATCCGGATCTTCTTCAAGTCCTGGATCGAAGTCCCTTCTGGGGTCCTCTGGCTGTGGGGAGGGGTTGTTGAAACCTTCCACGACCCTCCTCAGTTCCTGCTCAGATATGTCAAAGTAAATAATCATGATGAAGGACACCAGAGTGAATGGAGCGGGGGAGGGAAGAGTGACGACTTACCCAGCTAGGGGGGTTGTACATGGAAAATCCATCCCGCGGTTTAATATGAAGAAATTCTTCTTCTTCCCCTTTATACAAATCGGACAGTATTCTCGCCAGAGCAGTGGCGGAGTCCGGACCTTTACGACCACAGCGGGTGGCATCATCTTCCCCATTTAGTGCCACATGGGCTTCCCCTGATATTGAAGTGGCTGCACCCCCCGCATTATGCATATTGCTATAACCTCGACTATTGTCAACCCTGACTTGGCCAGTATCTTTATCCTGCTCATCAGGAAGTGTACTTCTATGGTATCCTCCTCTTGGAGGCCCTGAGGGCGCCAACTTTGGCGTGCCTTCAGCGGAGTGTTACTGAACTCAGGGAGGCCCGTCCGGACTGGATCCGGAAGGGGAACGTCATCAACATAGAACCACTCCGAGGGCCAGTTTTCAGGTGCCTTCTTGGGAGTACCGGACAGGTATCCGGTCTCGGTGATGCGCCATATTTCGGCTCCGCCCACTTGACATATGGATTCCCCCTGGTTGTGAGGGACGAGGCAGAACAACTTCTTCCATAACCCGAAGTGAGCCTCACAACCCAGGAATAATTCACAAAGGGCGACGTATCGTGCGATATGCAGCACAGAGGCAGGGGTAAGGTTGTGCAACTGGAGGCCGTAGAACTCCAGGAGCCCGCGAAGGAATGGGTGGATTGGAAACCCGATGTCTCTTAGCAGATGTGGGATGAGGCATATTCACTCCCCCGGGGATGGATTAGGAGATCTTTCCGCTTGCTCCCCGCCATTATAGGTGGCTAGTCTGGCTCGGACGGGTACCATGAACGCCGGTGGAAGAAACCCTTGGGTCTTCAACTCTATTAAACGGCTTTGAGGAACATAACATTCTTCCCAATCGCCTGGCTTAGAGCTAAGGGAGTGAGAGGAGGAGCTGCAGCGACCGGCCATGCTGGAATGGTTTTTTCTGGGCACGCTCTGTTGGATGCTCGCTCAAGGGAAAAAGATGTGGCTTGGATCTGAGAATCCCCGTCCCTTCTAATAGACGGTTTGCCTGCAGGGCCGGGGTGGCAAATGCAAAAATGCCTCGGATCCTCTTATTTGCTCAACACGTGGAGATGGCCATTATTGAAGCACAGAAGCCGAGGAGTACAACGTTGATGGGAAGCCAGACACTGTTCATTACAACAGATACTTTGGAGTATTCGAAGATGGAACCCGCCTTGCAATGCCGAAGACAAACTGCGCGCCGGACTCATCGTCATTGAAGCCTAGTTCAGGGGCTACTGAGGGAGTCCTGGATTAGGGGGTATCCGGCCAGCCAGACTATATACTTTGGCCGAACTGTTGGGCCGTGAAGATACAAGACTCAAGACTTCGTCCCGTGTCCGGATGGGACTCTCCTTTGCGTGGAAGACAAGCTTGGCGATCCGGATATTAGATTACCTTCTTTGTAACCGAGTTTGTGTAAACCCTAGCCCCATCTGGTGTCTATATAAACTGGAGGGTTTAGTCCTTAGGGACAATCATAATCATCATAGGCTAGCTTCTAGGGTTTAGCCTCTACAATCTCGTGGTAGATCAACTCTTGTAAACTCATATCATCAAGATCAATCAAGCAGGAAGTAGGGTTTTACCTCCATCGAGAGGGCCCGAACCTGGGTAAAACATCTTGTCCCTTGCCTCCTGTTACCATTAGCCTTAGACGCACAAATCGGGACCCCCTACCCGATATCCGCCGGTTTTTGACACCGACACCCATGACTAAACTCATTAGTCACATGCTTGCAATCTTCTTGTGATGTTGTATTACCAAGAGGGCCCAGAGATATCTCTCCATCATACGGAGTGACAAATCCCAGTCTCAATCCATGCAACCCTACAAACACCTTCGGAAATACCTGTAAAGCACCTTTATGATCACCCAGTTACGAAGTGACGTTTGATAGCACACAAAGTATTCCTGTAGTGTTCGGGAGTGGCATGATCTCATGGTCTAAGGAAGTGATACTTGATATGAAGAAAGCTATAGCAAATAAACTAAGTGATACGATCTTATGCTAAGCTCACGGTTGGGTCTTGTCCGTCACATCATTCTCCTAATGTTGTGATCTCATTATCAAATGACAACTCATGTCCATGATTAAAAAACCTTAACCATCTTTGATCAACGAGCTAGTCTAGTAGAGGCTTACTAGGGACACTATGTAGTTTTTGTAGTATTTATGTTTCGATCAATACAATTCTAGCATGAATAATAAACATTTATCATGAACGGGAAATATGATGATAACCATTTTATTATTGCCTCTAGGGCATATTTCCAACAGTCTCCCACTTGTACTAGAGTCAATAATCTAGTTCACATTGCCATGTGATTAACACCCAATGAGTTCTGAGGTTTGATCATATTTTGCTTGTGAGAGAGGTTTTAGTCAACGGGTCTGCAACATTCAGATCCGTGTGTAATTTGCAAATCTCCATGTCATATTGTAGATTTTGCTACCATGCTCCACTTGGAGCTATTCCAAATGACTGCTCCACTATACGTATCCAGTTTGCGACTTCGAGTCATCCGGATCGGTTTCAAAGCTTGCATCGACATAACCCTTTACGACGAACTCTTTATCACCTCCATAACTGAGAAACATTTCCTTAGTCCTCTTTAGGTACCTAAGGATAGTTTTGACCATTGTCCAGTGATCCACTCCTAGATTATTTTGGCACCTCCCTTCCAGACTTATGGCAAGGCACACATCAATTCTGGTACACAGCATGGCATACATTATAGAGCATATGGCTGAGGCATAGGTGATGAATTTCATCCTTTCTCTTTCTTCTACCATGGTAGAGCCTTGAGTCTTACTCAACTTCACACCTTACAACTCAGGCAAGAACTCCTTCTTTGACTGATCCATTTTGAACTCCTTCAAAATCTTGTCTAGGTATGCTCTGTGTGAAAGTCTTATCAGGCATCTTGATCTATCTCTGTAGATCCTGATGCCCAATATGTAAGCAGCTTTACCTAGGTCTTCCTTTGAAAAACTCCTTTCAAACAACCCTTTATGCTTTTTAGAAATTCTACATCATTTCCAATAAACAATATGTCATCCACATATACTATTAGAAATGCTACAGAGCTCCCACTCACTTTCTTGTAAATACAAGTTTCTTCATGAACTTAGTATAAACCCAAAAGCTTTGATCACCTCATCAAAGCGTATATTCCAACTCCGAGATGCTTGCACCAGTCGATAGAAGGATCGCTGGAGCTTTCATACCTTTTAGCATTGTTAGGACTGACAAAACCTTATGGTTGTATCACATACAACCTTTCCTTAATGAAACCATTAAGGAAACATTGTTTTGACATCCATCTGCCAGATTTCATAATTGAAAAATGCAGCAATTGCTAACATAATCCTAACAGACTTAAGCATAGCTACGAGTGAGAAAGTCTCATCGTAGTCAACTCCTTGAACTTGCCGGAAACCTCTTTGGGATGAGTCGAGCTTTATAGATGGCGACATTACCATCAATGTATGTCTTCTTCTTAAAGATCCATTTGTACTTAGTGGCCTACCGGTCATCGAGTAAGTCTACCAAAGTCCACACTTGGGTTTCATGGAACCTATCTCGGATTTCATGGCCTCTAGACATTTGTCGGAATCCGGTCCCATCATCGCTTCCTCATAGTTCGTAGGCTCATCGTTGTCTAACAACATCACTTCCATGACAGGACTACTGTACTACCCAGGGCAATACTTGTCCTTGTCGACCTATGATGTTTGGTACTGACTCGATCCAAGGTTTCTTGATCATCATCATTAGCTTCCTCTTTAAATGGTGTATGCATCACAGGAACACCTTCCTGTGATGCGCGATTTTCCAATTCAAGTGAAGTTTGATAACCTCATCCAGTTCTACCTTTCTCCCACTCACTTCTTTAGAGAGAAAATTCTTCTCTAGAAAGGATCCATTCTCGACAACAAAGACTTGCCTTCAGATTTGTGATAGAAGGTATTCTATGAAAACTCACTTCTCCGCTTTGGGTTCAAGCTTGTGTCGCATTCCCAAACTTTAAGAAACGACAACATAGGTTTCTTGCCAAACCATAGTTCATACGGTGTCGTATCATCAAAATTAGATGGTGCCCTATTTAAAGTGAATGTTATTGTCTCTAATGCATAGCCCCAAAACTATAGTGGCAAATCGGTAAGAGACATCATAGAACACAACATATCCAATAGAATACGACTATGATGTTCAGGCACACCATTACACTGTGGTATTCCAGGTGGCGCGAGTTGTGAAACAATTCTCACATTGTCTTAAATACATACCAAACTCGTAACTCAAATATTCACCTCCATGATCATATTGTAGACATTTTATCTTCTTGCCACGATGATCTTCAACTTCACTCTGAAATTGCTTGAACTTGTTAAAATTTCAGACTTGTGTTTCATCAAGTAAATATACCCGTATCTACTCAAATCATCAGTGAGGGTAATATAATAACGATATCCACCGCATGCTTCAACACTCATCGGACCACATACATCGATATGTATTATTTCCAACAAGTCACTTGCCCGCTCCATTGTACTCCCTCCATTTTTGTATACAAGGCCACAAACTCGGATTACATGTACCAATGTGAAATTTAATGTCTGCTTTACAAGTCAATTTTTCTTCTTGTTTACTGGGATCATTAATACTCTGCATGCATGCAAAGAAACTAAGTGGAGGAAGTAGCCGACTGTCATTATGACTGCATGCATGCAAGTATTAAATAGGTTGTTAGTATGATAAAATATCATTAACTTTGCCTCGATTACTGTTGGTGGCCTTGTATAGATGCAAAATGTATATTCCATAGTGGCCTTGTATATAAAAATGGAGGGAGTACTAGAAAGCGGGTTTTTAGTCATCTTTCCCACGAGGCATTGTTCACATGTTTCAAATGATTCATAATCAAGTGTTTCCAAAAGTCCATCATCATGGAGTTTCTTCATGAGTTCACACCAATATGACCTAAGCGGCAGTGCCACAAATATGTGGTACCATCATCATTAACTTTGAAGTTTTTGGCATCAATAATATGAACATGTGTATTACTACGATTGAGATTCAACAAGAATAAACCATTCACATTGGGTGCATGACCATAAAAGATATTATCCATATAAATATAACAACCATTATTCTCTAACTTAAATGAATAATCATCTCGCAATAAACAAGATTCGGATGTATTGTTCATGCTTAACACAGGCACCAAATAACATTTATTTATGTTAAAACTAATCCAAAGGTAGAGGGAGCGTGGAGATGGTGATCACACAACCTTGGAGACACTTCCAATGCGATCGTCACCTCATCCTTAGCCAGTCTCATTTATTCCACAGCTCCATTATTCGAGTTACTAATATTAGCAACTGAAGTATCAAATACCCAGGGGCTACTACGAGCACTAGCAAGGTGCACATCAATAACATTTATATCAAATATACTTTTGTTGATGTTGCCAGCCTTCTTATCTGCCAAGTACTTAGGGCAGTTCCGCTTCAAGTGACCATTCCCCTTGCAATAGAAGCACTCAGTCTTAGGTTTGGGTCCAACCTTGCGTTTCTTCATGGGAGAGGCAACTACCTTGCCATTCTTCTTGAAGTTCCCTTTCTTTCCCTTGCCTTTCTTGAAATTAGTGGTCTTATTAACCATCAACTCCTGACGCTCTTTCTTGATTTCTACCTCCACGGCCTTAAGCATCGCGAAAAGCTCAGGAATCGTCTTCTCCATTCCTTGGATATTATAGTTCATCATGAAGCCTGGTAGCTTGGTGGCAGTGATTGGAGAACTCTATCAATCACTACTTCATCCAGAAAATTAACTCCCAATTGATTCAAGCGATTGTAGTACCCAGACATCTTGAGTACATGCTCACTAACGGAGCTGTTCTGCTCCATCTTGTAGCTAAATAACTTGTCAAAGCTGTCATACCTCTCAACCCGGGTGCGAGCCTAAAATACCAATTTCAGCTCCTGGAACATCTCATATGCTCTGTGGTGCTGAAAACGTCTTTGGAGCCCCAATTCTAAGCCGTAAAGCATGGTGCACTGAACTATCGTGTAGTCATCACTTCTAGTCTGCCAGACATTCATAGCATCTAGATTTTCAAGAGTGGGTGGTTAACCTAGTGGTGCATCAAGGACATAAGCCATCTGTGCAGTAGTGAGGATAATCTTGTTGGTGCAATATTTGCCCTCCTATGTTTTGGAGTTTGTTGACAAAAACAGGCATGTACTGATTTGTCTGCTAGTGCACACATAGAGAAAAAGTCCATGCATAATCGAAGAGAATACTGTCTCCGGTGTCAAGTTCGATGAACTTCACCGAAGAATATCTGCGATGTAGAGAAGAAAGAGCTACATCTACTGAAGACATGTAGGTGAGAAGATTGATGTGAAGGACTTAGCCCCTCGATATTTTATTGTTGAAGCAAAGCAATTGGTTCAGAGCTGTTGTCCGAAGACAAATGACTGCAGCGAATGGAAGTCGAAGACAAAGTATTTCTTTCGTTGTTATTGTAGGATCGAAAGTATGTCTAGAGGGGGGTGATTAGATGACTTGACCAAATAAAAATCTAGCCTTTTCAAAATTTTAAGACTAGGCAGATTTTAGCAACTTTACACAAGTCAAGCAATCAACCTACACACTGCAATTCTAAGAGTATAGCAGCGGAATGTAAAACATTGCACATGAAGGTAAAGGGGATGAGTTTGAGGGATCAAACGCAATGTAGACATGGAGATTTTTTATCCGTGGTTCCGATAGGTGGTGGTATCGTACATTCACGTTGATGGAACTTCAACCCATGAAGGGTAATGGCTACACGAGTCCACGGAGGGCTCCACCCACGAAGGGTCCACGAAGAACCAACCTTATCTATCCCACCATGTCCATCGCCCACAAAGGACTTGCATCACTAGGGTAGATCTTCACGAAGTAGGTGATCTCCTTGTCCGCACAAACTCCTTGGTTCAACTCCACAATCTTGACGGAGGCTCCCAAGTAACACCTAACCAATCTAGGAGACACCACTCTCCAAAAGGTAATAGATGGTGTGTTGATGATGAACTCCTTGCTCTTGTGCTTCAAATGATAGTCTCCCAACACTTAAATCTCTCTCATAGGATGGGATTGGGTGGAAAGATGATTTCAGTGGAAAGCAACTTGGGGAAGGCTACAGATCAAGATTTATGTGGTTGGAATGGAATATCTTGACCTCAACACATGAGTAGGTGGTTCTCTCTCAGAAAATGAATGATGGAAGTGTAGGCATGTTCTGATGACTTTCTCCATGAATGAAGAGAGGGTGGAGGGGTATATATAGCTTCCACACAAAATCTAACCATTACACACAATTTACCAAACTCAGCGAGACCAAATCAGAAAACTCGGTCAGATCGATTTGGTTCATAATGTGACTGTTAGGCATTTCGGTGGGACCGAGATGTCAACTCAGTGGGACTGATTTCTTTGGGGTTAGGGCATAACATAATCTTGGTGAGACCGATTACACAAACTCGGTGGGACCGACCTTGGTAATAAGCTAACTAGAGAGTTGGTTAGGCAAACTCGGTGGGACCGATTCGCTCATCTCGGTGAGACCGAAACGTTACGAAGGGAAACAGAGAGTTTGCAATCCCATCTCGGTGAGAATGAGATCCCTATTGGTGAGAGCGAATTGACTAGGGTTTCTGGCAGTGGCTATGTCAAATGAACTCGGTGGTGCCGAATAGATCAAATCGGTGGGGCCGAGTTTGACTTTTGGTTTGAGACATATGTGGATATGAGAAAGTGGTGGAGGGCTTTGGAGCATATCACTAAGCACTTTGAGCAAGCAAGCCATTAAGCAATACCTCATCCCCTTTTAATAATATTGGTGTTTCCTATGGACTCAATGTGATCTTGGATCACTAAAAGTAAAATGTAGAGTCTTGAGATTTAGAGCTTGAGCCAATCCTTTGTCCTTAGCATTTTGAGGGGTCCACATTCCTAATCCATGCCATGCCAATCATTGAACTTTCCTGAAATATTCATATTGAAATAGCATTAGTTCAATGAGCTATATGTTGTTAATAATTACCAAAACCACCCAAGGACAGTTGCACTTTTGATCTCCCCCTTTTTGGTAATAATGACAACATAGAGATCAAAGCTTCGACAAATGATAATAAGATTGAAATGCATCGTCGCTTTGAGATGTATGTGATAAGCAAGAGTTCCCCCTAAATTTGTGCATTATTTAAGACTTGCTTTTGAATGCAAATGCACAATCGATTAGTATCATGGGTTACTCTTCCATGTCACATACATCTTGGTGGAGCATTCAAAATGATAGCAATTAAAAGCATGCACTCATCACCACGCAAAGTGAATGATCATATATGGATATAAGAGATAATATCATCCAAGCAAACATTAAAGTAGCATATGAACAAACACGGGATCATACAAGTATCTCACACAAGGACATAAGGTATCAAACAAGCACACAATGAAGTTCAACAAAAAAGATAGCAAGAGAGACAAAAAGTAACACTCTCTCTCTCGAAGCCTATGATCTATACATATTTCTCCCCCTTTGGCAACAAGTTACCAAAAAGTTCAAATATGCATAGTGCTATGTGTCTCTCATGCTTGGTCTTCGGGAGGTGGTGTAGAGAGAACTCCAAGGATGAAGGCATCAATCGATGTAGCTGGAGATGGTGGAGTGGCTGCAGGAGGTGGCACTGAAGCTGTAGTTGTTGGTGCTGATGTGGTAGCTCTAGTATTTGGTACTGGCACTGCAGCTGACCTCTGACCTCTTAGCACTCGCTGAAAAGCATATGTAGTTGCCTTCCCTTTCTTCTCCTCTACTTCCTCTTGGAGCTTCTCAACTGTTGTTTGCATCTCAGTTAGTTTCAGATCAAGATCATAGAATTTTTGTTCAATGATCCTCTCCAAGCTCTCATGATTCTGAGTTAGGGTGGCCAAGCCCTTCTCAATCCTCAAAGTTGATTGGATCAGATACCCAAGTTGATCTTGTTTGCTCTTCAAGAACACTTGAGATGCCTCTTCAGCACTTGGCATCTTTGCAGCTTTTTCTGCCTTTGCCTTAGCTCTCTTATCTTGTGCTTGCACTGATGAAGGTTCATCCTCATTCATTACAACTGTGTTGTCTTCAAATTTTGGGTAGAGTGGTAAATGCTCCTTGTCCAACAAGTAAGTGTCTGTGCCCATCTTTGAGTTGATGAGCACCTGAATGTGTGGAGCATACCCACAAGATCTTTTTTGGTCAGCAGTGTCCTCTTGATTGTCTCTACAATCAGACTCATGACCTTGAATTTGTGAGGCACATCAAAAATGTGCAGCGAGTTGATTGAATGTCCTCTTATCATCCTATGATCTCCAGATTTGGGCAACAGAGTATCCCTTAAGATGGTGTTGATAGTAGGCAGACCGGACAACAAGTATTTCATTGAGCCCAACTTATGAGTTTCCAGGGCTTTATCAGGAATTTCCTTATACATATTTGTCATGGAGTTGTAGTCTTTCTTATTCTTGGCATACACATCCAAATCATCCTCATGGTCTTCTGGGGCATTGATCAAGTTTTCCCATTCTTCAACAGTTGACTAGTACCTTGTACCTTCAGACATCCACACTATCCTTCCATCTGGATAGAAATGGGCAGTGGAGTAGAATTGCATGATTAGCTCATCATTCCATTTGGTGAGCTTCTGTCCAACGAACTTCTCAACTCCACAAGCTTTGAAGCTGTCATGTACACCTGGAAAAGTGATCTTCATTCTCCTTAATATATTCCCAATCAACCCATCTCATATCACAGAAAATTGGCTTCTTGTCAAGAAGAATGACCTCATAGAAATCTTGTTGTTCTTTGGTATGGAACCTATAGCCCACAACAGTTCTCCTTCTCACAGCATATGGATTAGACTATCTCCAAAGTCTCAATCCTGCATCCTTTCTGATGTTCATGTCCTCTGCCACTGGATGAGTGTCATTGTGGTCTGGAATCTTTGGTTTAAGCTTTTTGAGCACTTGGGCTTGTAGGACCTTGAAGTATGTCTAGAGGGGGGGTTCCTAGGCATTCTTGTCCATCCACTTGGCAAAAGGAAAATAAACCAAACAATCAAAACAACAAGTGGATGTCCTTGAATGAGTAAAATATGCACCAACATGCTCACACAATAAGATGGCAAATGAAATATGTGGCAAAGCATGCACAACCAATTCTAGCATCTATCAAACAATTGGCGATGACTAGGTCATCTATATATGAGTATATTGACTTAGGAGTCAAATGAGAACATTTATCATAGGTCATACTCATCGTTTAAGCTCAAGTGGGGTTACCACTTTTACATAATGCATTGATGTGTTCACATCATTAGAGTTGCTTTGAATCAATTCTTAGAGTTAAGCTCCCCCTAGATGTGAGATCCCCCCTTAGAGGGATGAACTAACCTTGGGTTTTGCCGATGATGACTTCATGTAGGTGTTGAAGATGTGGATGCTCAATGTTGATGTAGATCATTCGGAGCAATCCTTTGGAGTGAGTTGCACTTTCAACTTACCTACATGGGTTAGTCCCACAAGGAACAAACAAGAATATCCATAGACATAGAGTGATGCACACACAAGATGATGTCCATGAAATCATTAGGGTACCTTGTCCTTGCCTTACCAACATGAGGGTTTGTGACTCCTTGAACTAGTGTAAGATGTGGAAGTTGATTGCACTTGTTCTTGCCATAATGATATGAGTGAAGAATGTTGGCGGAGTCACCCTCAAGAACTCTCTAGTTCTTCTTCTTCGGGATCCACATCATCTTGATGGGAATCCTCGGAGTTGTGGTTGTACTTGATGAAGTAGAACTTGACGTAGTCTTGGGAACCCACTTGAACGAGGCTTTAGGTGCTTCTTCAAATGCATCAATCTCTTCTTGAAGCTTGTCCTTGCCTTTGTTCTTGTGGTCTTGTGGTGGAAGATCATCTTGAGCTTGTGTTCCCTTGAAGGAAGTAGGATCATACTTCTCTTGTTGAGGAACAAACTTCGTCTTAGGGTATTGATCTTCTTCCCACTCAACTCCATTGGCATTGAACTTTCGTTCAAAACCAACACCTTGATTCTTCCGGTGCCTTCCTTGCTTGCATACAATTTCCTCGAATTGCTTACTCCCGGCAAGGCTCTTGTAAACATCTTTCTCTATAATTCCCTTCAATAAGCAATTTTCTTGCTCAAGTGTAACTTGGCTAAGAGAATCATTAGAGAGAACTACTAGAAGCAACAATATTAGATTTGACATTATTATTGTTACTACTAGAGGAAGTATCTTTCTTGTACTTGTTACTAGACTTGACTTGAGGCATGTAAGTAGATAAGAGTAAATGCTTGGCAATGTAAGAAGAACTTTTCTTACGGAGATCATCATTGATTGCTTTTAAGAACTCATGCTCTTGCTCAAGATTGAGCTTTTCAAAGCGTAACTTCTCATGAGCCCTTAAAAGTTCTCGATGATCTTCAAAGATAGTTTCATGAGCCAACTTAAGAGTGTTTAGTTCTTTAGTTAGTAGCTCAATCTTCTCCTTATCATTGTCATTCGTTTTATCTTGATTAGCATGATTAATAGACGTTTCATCATAGTATTCATCACTAGAGTTGTCAACAAGTAAATCATCATCCACAAGCAAGTCATCTTCATCACTATTGAAATCAACATACTCAGGATGTGTTACCTTTGGACCTTTGGCCATGAAGCATCTTCCAATTCCTTCATTTTGTGAATCAAATATGTCGTAGGAGTTGGTTGACACAAGTGCTAGACCGGCAACACCTTCATCTTGAGTATATTCGGAGTTGGAGTGATAGCTTCTCTCGGAGTGATTGTCGGAGTCGGAGTCGGATACCCATTCACCAACATGAGCTTCATGTCTTCGTTTTGTGTAGCTCCTTGATGACTTGTCCTTCCTTTCCGAATCCTTGCTTCTCCGTGAGGGTCTTCGTTCATAACGATCATCTCTACTCCTCCTCTCTCTTGGTGGTGATTCTTCTGTTTTGCTTCTTCTCCATGGAGAATCTTCTCTTGTTTTGTAAGGTGCCGTACACTCATTGGAATAGTGTCCGGGTCTCCCACAATTGTAGCAATTGCGCTCTCGACTAGAAGATCTTTTGTCATTGTAAGACCTTGACTTGGAGCTTCTTTCTTTGCTTCTACTCTTGTAGAATTTGTTGAGGTTCTTCACCATTAAGCTCAATTCTTCATTGAAGGTTTGTTTCTCACTTGATGATGTGGGGGCTTCACTTGAGGCTTTGTAAGCACCACTTGACTTGTTGTGAAGTTCCTCCTTATCCTTGAGTGACATCTCATGAGCAACAATTCTTCCAATGACTTCCATTGGCTTGAGATCTTTGTAGTTTAGCATCATTTGGATCAATGTGCACACGGTATCATACTTTCCATCCAATGCTCTTAGGATCTTCTTGATGATGAATTTGTTGGTCATGACTTCACTCCCTAAGCCGGCAATCTCATTTGTGATAAGAGCAAGCCTAGAGTACATTTCAGCGACACCTTCACCATCCTTCATTTTGAACTTGTCAAGCTGACTTTGGAGCACATCCAACTTGGATTCCTTGACGGATTCGGTACCTTCATGCATATCAATCAAAGTATCCCAAATTTCCTTTGCATTCTCAAGACGGCTGATTTTGTTGAATTCTTCGGGGCACAATCCGTTGAAGATGATATCACAAACTTGAGCGTTGTATTGCCGCATCTTCAATTCTTTCGCATTAGCTTCACGGTTCGGCTCTCTCCCATCAAAGAATTCACCTTGCAAGCCAATACAAATAATTGCCCAAACGGCGGGGTTATGTCCGAGAATATGCATTTTCATCTTATGCTTCCAACTAGCAAAATTAGTACCATCAAAGTAAGGACCTCTATGGTGATAATTTCCCTCGCTAGACGCCATACTCTCCTAGGTTGTGAAACCAAGGCTATGACCACCAAAAGCTAAGGAAATCAAAGCAAATGGAGACCAAAGCTCTGATACCACTTGTAGGAAAGTATGTCAGGGCGGGTGATTAGACTACTTGACCAATTAAAAACTTAACCTTTTCCCAATTTTAGAGTTTGGCAGATTTTAGCTACTTTAGGACAAGTCAAGCAATCATCACACTATTCAAGAGAGCATGCAAAGAGTATAGGCAGCGGAAATTAAAGCATGCAACTTGCAAGAAAGTAAAGGGAAGGTTTGGAGGTTCAAAGGCAATTGGAGACACGGATGTTTTTGGCGTGGTTCCGATAGGTGGTGCTATCGTACATCCACGTTGATGGAGACTTCAACCCACGAAGGGTAACGGTTGTGCGAGTCCACGGAGGGCTCCACCCACGAAGGGTCCACGAAGAAGCAACCTTGTCTATCCCACCATGGCCGTCGCCCACGAAGGACTTGCCTCACTAGCGGTAGATCTTCACGAAGTAGGCGATCTCCTTGCCCTTACAAACTCCTTGGTTCAACTCCACAATCTTGTCGGAGGCTCCCAAGTGACACCTAGCCAATCTAGGAGACACCACTCTCCAAGAAGTAACAAATGGTGCATTGATGATGAACTCCTTGCTCTTGTGCTTCAAATGATAGTCTCCCCAACACTCAACTCTCTCTCATGGGATTTGGATCTGGTGGAAAGAAGATTTGAGTGGAAAGCAACTTGGGGAAGGCTAGAGATCAAGATTCATATGGTAGGAATGGAATATCTTGGCCTCAACACATGAGTAGGTGGTTCTCTCTCAGAAATGGTAAGTTGGGTTCAAGGGTGAACACCATAGTTTCCTCTACAACTACTTTCCTGGGCTTGGATGTTGGCAGTCTCTTGGCAGGTGCTTTCTTGTGCATACCAGGCTTTGTTGTAGCAGCAGTACCGTACTCTTTCTTCAGCACTTTCTTCTTTGAGGTGGCCTCATCCTGAACAGCCACATAATCCTCATCCTCAGAGTCTGAGGTTCTCTTCTTTCTTGTCCTAGTGGCTGCCTTTGGCAAGTTGCTTGGAGTGCTCCTGCTGCCTTCATCATAACTGCTTGAGGGGCTAGTGTCCTCACTCATTTGCACTTGCTCTTCAGATTTATTCTCGCTATCACTCTGGTCAGACATCTTGGCAGGCAAACTGACAACAAACCGTGTGAATAGATATAGATGAGGTAAAGTAGATGAGCATCACAAAGTGCAGAGATTTTTGCAAAACAAATGAGTCAAAAACTTAGTTTTAGTTCTCTACTGAAATGATTTCGGAGCTACTGAATTGATAAACTCGGTGATACCGAAGCAACATTTGGAACCTAAACTAGTGAACTCGGTCAGACCGAGTCACAGTTCGGTGGCACCGAGATTGCTAGGGTTTCACAGAGAATTGAACTCGGTCACACTGATTTGCAGTTTTCAGTCAGATCGAAAAGAGCATGTGCAATGGCCTAAGCCAAATCGGTGAGACCGATTTCTACGATTCGGTCGGTCCGAGATGAGTTCAGCGGAGACCTAACCCTAAATTTTCGAATCAAACTTAACCTAAAGGAAGTTTTCTCTGGATAGATTGATTTCATACATGGCAAGGATCATGCCATTGACCTTGTGCTTAGAATCGGAGGTAAAAAGAGAGCACAAGGGGTCAAACTCATAACCTAGTTCGGCGGGAGTTCGCTACGGCGGCAATGGTGGAGCAGATTGCCGTTGACGGCGACAGAAACCAGCGGCGGGAGGTCGCTGGCAGCGAGGAGACGGTCCGGAGACCCGAGGAGGCAGAGCAGGATATGCGCGGGCTGAGGGCTTTTGAAGAAATTTCCAAAATCTCACCCGTGGATATATATATCCCGACCCTGTCGGTGTGACCGAGTGGAACAGCTCGGTGGCACTGAGATGCAGAATGGCAAGCGCTTACTGCAGCTCAGTGTGACCGAAATGTTCAAATCGGTTGCACCGAGATGAAAACCTAGATTAACTTAGTGAACTTGGTGTGACCGAAATGGATGACTCGGTCAAATCGAAATGCACAAAGAGGTTTTGGAAGTTTAAGTCTATGACGAATCGGGGACTCTGAGTGCTCCTCATGCAGAGTGGTTCGAATCTGACTTGATCAAACTTTGTGATGTAGCATGAATAGAGTTTGAGACGAGAAATGCATAGATAGCTAGAGAAGGTTCTTAGGCATTCTTGTCCATCCACTTGGCAAAAGAGAAAGAGCCAAACAATCAAAGCAACAAGTGGATGTCCTCGAATGAGTAAAATATACAACCAACATGCTCACACAATAAAATGGCAAATGAAATATGTGGCAAAGCATGCACAAACACTCTAGCATCTACGAAGCAATTTGCGATGACTAGGTCATCTATATATGAGTATATTGACTTAGGAGTCAAATGAGAACATTTGATCATAGGTCATACTCATCGTTTAAGCACAAGTGGGGTTACCACTTTTACATAAAGCATTGTTGTGTTCACACCATTAGAGTTGCTTTAGCTCAACTCTTGGAGTAAAGCTCCCCCTAGATGTGATATCCCCCCTAAGAGGGATGAACTAACCTTCGGTTTTGTCGATGATGACTTCATGTAGGTGTTGAAGATGTGGGTGCTCAATGTTGATGTAGATCATTCAGGGCAATCCATTGGAGTGAGTTGCACTTTGAATACCTACACGGGTTAGTCCCACAAGGAACAAGCATGGATATCCATAGACATAGAATGATGTACACACAAGATGATGTCCATGAAAGCATTAGGTTATCTTGTCCCTTGTCTTACCAACAAGAGGGTTTGTGACTCCTTGAACTAGTGCAAGATGTGGAAGTTGTTTGCACTTGTTCTTGCCAAAATGATATGAGTGAAGTGTGTTGGCGGAGTCACCCTCAAGAATTCTCTAGTTCTTCTTCTTCAGAATCCACATCATCTTGATGGGAATCCTTGGGGTTGTAGTCGTACTTGATGAAGTAGAACTTGATATAGTCTTGGGAACCCACTTGACCAAGGCCTTGGGAGCTTCTTCAAATGCATCAATCTCCTCTTGAAGCTTATCCTTGCCTTTTTGCTTGTGGTCTTGTGGTGGAAGGTCATCTTGAGCTTGAGTCCCTTGGAAAGAAGTAGGATCATACTTCTCTTGTTGGGGAACAAACTTTGTCTTGGGGTATTGATCTTCTTCCCACTCAACTCCATTGGCATTGAACTTTTGTTGAAAACCAACACCTTGGTTCTTCCGATGCCTTCCTTGCTTGCGTACTATTTCCTCAAATTGCTTACTTTCGGCAAGGCTCTTGTAAACACCTTTCTCTATAATTCCCTTCAATAAGCTATTTTCTTGCTCAAGTGTAACTTGGCTAAGAGAATCATCAGTGGAATCAAGAGAACTACTAGAAGCAACAACATTGGATTTAGCATGATTTTGTTACTACTAGAAGAAGAATCTTTCTTACTCTTGTTGCTAGATTTAACTTGTGGCATGTAAGTAGACAAGAGTAAATGCTTGGCAATGTAAGAAGAACTTTTCTTGCGAAGATCATCATTGATTGCCTTTAAAAACTCATTCTCTTGCTCTACGTTGAGCTTTTCAAAGCATAGCTTCTCATGAGTCTTTAGAAGTTCTTGATGATATTCCAAGGTAGTTTCATGAGCTAACTTAAGAGTATTAAGTCCTTTAGTTAGACGATCAATCCCTTCTTATCATCATCGTTCGTTTTATCTTGATTAGCATGATTAATAGCAAAATTCATCATAGTTTTCAAAACTAGAGTTATCAACAAGTAAATCATCATCACCTAGCAAATCATCTTCATCGCTATTGAAATCAACGTAATCAGGATGTGATTCCTTTGGGCCTTGAGCCATGAAGCATCTTCCAATTCCTTCATTTGGTGAATCAAATATGTCATAGGAGTTGGTTGACACAAGTGTTAGACCGGCAACACCTTCATCTTGAGTATATTTGGAGTCGGAGTAATAACTTCTTTCGGAGTGATGGTCGAAATCGGAGCCGGATACCGATTCACCAACGTGAGCTTGATGTCTTCATTTTGTGTAGCTCTTTGATGATTTGTCCTTCCTTTCCGAATCCTTGCTTCTCTGGGAGGTTCTTCATTCATAACGATCAACTCTACTCCTCTCTCTTGGTGGTGATTCTTCTCTTCTATTTCTCCTTTTAGGTGAATCTTCTCTTCTTTTGTAGGGAGTCGTACACTCATTGGAGTAGTGTCCGGGTCTTCCACAATTGTAGCAATTACGTTCATGAATCATGACTCGAAGATCTTTTGTCATTGTAGGACCTTGACTTGGAACTTCTTTCCTTGCTTCTACTCTTGTAGAACTTGTTGAAGTTCTTCACCATTAGGCTAAATTATTCATTGAAGGTTTGTTTCTCACTTGATGATGTAGGAGCATCACATGAGGCTTTGTAAGCACCACTTGACTTGTTGTGAAGCTCTTCTTTATCCTTGAGTGACATATCATGAGCAACAATTCTTCCAGTGACTTCCGTTGGCTTGAGATCTTTGTAATTGGGCATCATTTGGATCAATGTGCACATGGTATCGTATTTTCCATCCAAGGCCCTTCGGATCTTCTTGATGATGAATCTATTGGTCATCTCTTCACTTCCTAAGCTGGCAATCTCATTTGTGATGAGAGCAAGCCTAGAGTACATTTCAGCGACACCTTCACCATCCTTCATTTTGAACTTGTCAAGCTGACTTTGAAGCACATCCAATTTGGATTCCTTGACAGAGTCAGTACCTTCGTGCATATCAATCAAAGTATCCCAAATTTCCTTTGCATTCTCAAGACGAATGATTTTGTTGAATTCTTCGGGGCACAATCCGTTGAAGAGAATAACACAAGCTTGAGCGTTGTATTGCAGCATCTTCAACTCTTCCGCGGTAGCTTCACGATTCGGTTATCTCCCATCTAAGAACTCACCTTGCAAGCCAATACACACAATAGCCCAAATGGTGGGGTTATGTCCAAGAATATGCATTTTCATCTTATGCTTCCAACTAGCAAAATTAGTACCATCAAAGTAAGGACCTCTATGGTGGTAATTTCCCTCGCTAGACGCCATACTCTCCTAGGTTGTGAAACCAAGGCTATGATCACCAAAAGCTATGGAAATCAAGGCAAATGGAGACCGTAGCTTTGATAACACTTGTAGGATCGAAAGTATGTCTAGAGGGGGAGGGGGTGATTAGACTACTTGACCAAATAAAAATCTAGCCTTTTCCCAATTTTAAGTCTTGGCAGATTTTAGCAACTTTACACAAGTCAAGCAATCAACCTACACATGCAATCTAAGAGTATAGCAGCAGAATGTAAAACATTGCACATGAAGGTAAAGGGGAGGAGTTTGAGGGAGCAAACGCAATGTAGACACGGAGATTTTTTATCTGTGGTTTTGATAGGTGGTGCTATCGTACATCCACGTTGATGGAGACTTCAACCCATGAAGGGAAACGGCTGCGCGAGTCCACGGAGGGCTCCACCCACGAAGGGTCCACGAAGAAGCAACCCTGTCTATCCCACCATGGCCATCGCCCACGAAGGACTTGCCTCACTAGGGTAGATCTTCACGAAGTAGGCGATCTCCTTCCCCGTACAAACTCCTTGGTTCAACTCCACAATCTTGACGGAGGCTCCCAAGTAACACCTACCCAATCTAGGAGACACCACTCTCCAAAAGGTATTAGATGGTGTGTTGATGATTAACTAGTTGCTCTTGTGCTTCAAATGATAGTCTCCCCAACACTCAACTCTCTCTCATAGGATGGGATTTGGTGGAAAGATGATTTGAGTGGAAGCAACTTGGGGAAGGCTAGAGATCAAGACTTATGTGGTTGGAATGGAATATCTTGACCTCAACACATGAGTAGGTGGTTCTCTCTCAGAAAATGAATGCTGGAAGTGTAGGCATGTTCTGATGGCTTTCTCCACGAATGAAGAGAGGGTGGAGGGGTATATATAGCCTCCACACAAAATCTAACCGTTACACACAATTTACCAAACTAGGTGAGACCGAATCAGAAAACTCGGTCAGACCAGTTTAGTTCATAACGTGACCGTTAGGCATTTCGGTGGGACCGACATGTCAACTCGGCGGGACCGATTTCTTTAGGGTTAGGGCATAACGTAATCTTGGTGAGACCGATTACACAAACTCTATGGGACCGACTTTGGTAATAAGCTAACTAGAGAGTTGGTCAGGCAAACTCGGTGGGACCGATTCGCTCATCTCGGTGAGACCGAAATGTTACGAAGGGAAACAAAGAGTTTGCAATCCCATCTCGATGAGACCAAGATCCCTATCGGTGAGACCGAAGTGACTAGGGTTTCTGGTAGTGTCTATGTCAAATGAACTTGATGGCGCCGGATAGATCAAATCGGTGGGGCCGAGTTTGACTTTTGGTTTGAGACATATGTGGATATGAGAAAGTGGTTGAGGGCTTTGGAGCATATCACTAAGCACTTTGAGTAAACAAGCTATTAAGCAACACCTCATCCCCTTTTAATAGTATTGGCTTTTCCTATGGACTCAATGTGATCTTGGATCACTGAAAGTAAAATGTAGAGTCTTGAGCTTTAGAGCTTGAGCCAATCCTTTGTCATTAGCATTTTTGAGGAGTCCACATTCCTAATCCATGGCATGCCAATCATTGAACTTTCCTGAAATATTCATCTTGAAATAGCATTAGTTCAATGAGGTATATGTTGTTAATAGTTACCAAAACCACCCAGAGATAGTTGCACTTTCAGTTATTTTTTCATATATTTGAGTCATAGGACCTCCGTACTATTAACATGGGTATAGGTTCTCGAAGCTTAGATCCGTTGTGATTCTTAGCCCAAACTTATGAAAGATGCGAGAGAAACTCTTTATGCTTCAAATGATTACTTGGCAGTAGTAGACATTGTTCTTCATGCTGCAGGAGATATCTTTCGAACTGAGGAGTTAGCATTACTTGCTCCGCAAGTAATTTTACCGTTGTGCTCAAAATCCGATCGTTGGACTCGTGTCGTTCGGCCATTGGTTGCTCCCACTGTCCAATATGGTCTTTTCCCTTCAAGGAAGGCTGCGGCTATAAATAGCCGCCCCGCTCCAACGTTGTCTGTTGGCTGCTCCGCTTAAGATTTCTGAGAAGATTGATTGAGCATCCCCTCTCCGAGTGATTTGAGTTTAAGATCCACAGAGAGAAAAATCAAGAGCCCAAACTTAGACATTGGTTAAGCATCATAGTAGTTCCGAGTTAGAGTTCTTGTACCTATTACTCTTGAGAGCTGCACACTCTCTAGACGGATAGGTTTTAGCTCGATTGTTGAAGAGTTGTTGTCTTCACCAAGCTAGATCTTCAACAACCAAGAGTCATTGTGGTTCGCAAAAGTCGACCAAAGGTTTGGAGATCGCCAACAAGTATCTACCACAAGTGAAATCAACTGAAGTCTTATCAGCTTCGAGTTGAAGGAGAATAGGGCGAAGAGAGTTGATCTTCTGTGTTAAATTACAACCCCTCCAACTAGACGTAGTCCTTTGGCAGAAGGGCGAACTAGTCTACCAAATCTCTCTGTCACCATCGAGCACCATTGGTTCTACCTACTTTGTTGCATTACCTTCATCAGTTTTCTTTCGTGCTCTGTGTCGATAGATTACCTGATCAATCATTGTTTATTGCATATCCTTCGTCTCCATCTTTCATATTGTTCCCATTGTTTAGTTCGTTACTTGTCATTTTGTGACCTTATATCTCCGCTCTGTTGTTCCAGTCACATATTGTTCATCATACTCATTGTGTGCTTTCATTCACAGTACCTACCCCATATTCATCCATGTTACTATATTTGTTCGCATACTACATTAGTATTGTTGTTGTCAAACCTGTGATATCCTTTGCTAGAACTATCAGTGCTGCTTTCCTTGATAGATATGTTCCTCTCTAGAGTGCTTAGTTAAGCTTTTATCTACTGAACCTTAGTTCCACTGTTGCATTACAGATTAGTTCAAAACTTTCGAAAGAATTTTTGAATCTCTCGTTCACCCCCCCTCTGGTCGATATACTCTCGGTCCAAAAAATTGGTAGCAAAGCAGGTACTCCCTGTCTCTGCTTATTAAAGGTCTAACGTCCTTGGAGTATTGAGTATGTCGTATGTAGGTAGATCCTTGCACTCCGAGAGATTTCCTATCTTTGATGAAAATGACTATGTCTACTAGAAAGAGCGAATAAGAATCAGACTTCAAGCCATCAACATAGAACTGTGGCAGATTGTGGAAAATGGATATATCCTTCAGCACCCTGATGTTCCAAATTCTAATGACAAAGCTATGCTGCGGTTCAATGCACAAGCAAAAGATATTATCTGTGAAAGTATCTTGAAGGTCATTTTCATTCGGTTCCGAAAGCTTGACACTGCAAAAGTAACTCTGGGATGCCATAAAAAATGTGCATGAAGAATTTGTTGCCAGAACAGATTCTCACACTCAAATGCTTCGTGCAATGTTTGCTGGTTTCAGAAGTCTTCGTAAGGAAAGTGCCATGGAGCTCACTGATCGGTTGACCAACATTGTTGAAATACTTAATAAATGAGGCGTAATTGATATCACCAATAGGGATGTGGTTGACAAGCTACTGAGTGCTCTTGACGAAACCTTTGATCCAATAGTAGCTGAAATCAAGCAAAGACCAGACTATGAAGAACTTCACTATGTAGAGGTCATGACACTGTTGTCAATTCACGAAGAAAAGATGGAACTAGAAAATGCAGATCAAGAATCTTCTTTGGAAAGTGAAGGACAAATTCTCTCTCACTATGGCAGTTCTCAAGAAGAAGATGTTGAGAATCAACACACCATCACAAGGGAACTAGACATGCTCACCGAAAGACTAAGTGATCTTAGGAGACAAAATCTGTATCTCACAAATGATGATGAACTTGACTGGCCTGAATCTTCAAGACAGTTACCTCCGACAGAAATGAAGTGCTTCACATGCAAACAGTTGGATCATTTCATAGCAGACTATCCTTGCCGGAATGAAAAACCTTGCAACCGATGGAAATATCTTCACTACAATGGATTTAATCAAATTGATCGTCACATTAAGCTCTCCAAGAAGAATGAAAATTCCTCATCCTCTTTGATGAGACCAGTCACTAACGTACAATCCAGAGCAACCATCAAATCTAACATGAAGAGAATATCTCAGTTGAATAAAGTATGTGCTAAAATGACCATGGATTCGGAAGATGAGACCTCCTAATCAAATTCTGAAGATGAAGAGCTTAATACAAGAATTGGGAGAAGCAATGCATTCATTGCCATTGATTCATCTGAAAAATCTCTTGAATCAGACACCGATGACAATGCCTCAAGTGATGATGAACCAATCGCATTCTGTCTAATGGCTAAAACCTCAAAGGATCAGCTATCAGCAAAACATCAATCATCCATGAATGAATATTCTCCTGAATACATCGCCTATGCTAAACTTGTCAAGATTGCTAAATCTCAACAAGATGAGCTTGAAAAACTCGACAAAAATCTTAGGAAAACGGAGGATTACTGGACGAAGAGATGGAGAAGAATCAAGAGTCGATCGAAAAGCGCAAAGATTTTTCTTCAACTATTGATGATCTTTCAAACCGATATGATTCCCTCACAGTCGACTATGAGAGTTTATCAGATGAACTCCTTAATAGGAATCAAGAACTCAAGTCACTGAAAGAGTCTCATAATGTTCTTGAGATGGAAAAAGCTTCTCTCTTCGCCGAGCAATCTGTTCAATTTTATGATGATTTTGTGCCCCCTTGCTTGAAATGCCTAGAACATAGCAATGCTGATTCGAATGCTGAAACCTCTAATTACGTCATTGAGAAAACTGCAACAACTACGAATGATATGTCTAACCCTCCTTCCGAGGAATTTGTTGCACTCTCTGATGAAAGTTTTAGGTTGAAGAACTTACTTGAGACAGGTATGCTAATTAAACGGCCTCTTTCTCCACCACGGGCCTCTTTGATTCTCCAAACGAGGACAAACCTTTTACTCATCGGTGCTTTATGGCTAAAGAGGTAAAAACAAAGTCCAAATCTAAAAAACCTGCCATCTACACTCCCAATGTCTCATGTGAGATAGTGGAGGATGAGTGTGACGAGGGCATGGATAATGATGAGGAATCCTTGATGGATTTCATGAAAACTCTTCGTGATGAATCTTGTGCTCATTTTGGCAATCTCCTTAAGTCACTCACTGAACACGATGACTTTATTGAGAACGTTGAAGGCCTCCTCGTAGAGGAAAAAGAGAAAGTCAAACTCCTCGAGCATGAACTAAATGAAAAGAGTGTCATGAGAGCATATCTTGAGGAAGCCTTGTCGGCTCATCAAATTGACTTTGCTAAAACCAATGATACTTTGCAACTTGCTCTTGAGAACAATGATGCTCTTAAGGTTAGGGTTGAAAATCTTCTAGTTGATCACATGAGACTTGTTGAGGAGCATGAGTTCCTTGTGACTAGTTCCAAGGTTGTCAAAGGTGACCTCATTGCCCTCACCGAGTCTTATGCTCAACTTAAAGCCACAACCATTAAGGCACTCACTTCCGTACCTCATATGGATTTAAATGATGATTCTTGTACAGCTAACTTTGTTCATGATTGCACCTTACTCCAAGAGGAGAATAAGAAGTTGAAGGCCCAATTTGAAAAAGGGCTTGTATCATGCATCAAGGGGAGAAAAACCTTAATGACCTCTTGAGTGACCAAAAGGAGAGTGTTGCCAAGGAGGGAATAGGGTTTGATCCCGCATCAAAGAATGGCAAGAACAAGAAGAAGAGCAACAAGAAGAAGATCGGTCTGACTCCTCCTCCTCCCCAAAAGGTAGTGTCTGGGCAAGAAGGGCACAAGGAGAAGGAGAAGGAAAAAGGGGTTGTTGGTAGTGTCAAGGTCACTAGGGACAAGGCCATTCCCAAGGATTTTGCCAGCAAGAACAATCCATCTTATTTCCTCATGAGAGGAGATGATGTCTATACATTTGCAAAATTTGTTGGCACTAACTATGATGATTATGCTTGGACTATTTGCGTTCCTAAGACTCTTGTTGCTAACTCTCCAGGACCCATTGCAAAATGGGTACCTATAACCAAAGCTTGATTCTTGTAGGACTATATCTCCAGTGGAAAACAATGGGCGATCGATAGTGGGTGCACCAATCATATGACCGGAGAAAGGGAGATGCTTGTGGAGTTTGTTTATTCACTCAAGGCCTCTTTGAACATATCCTTTGGTGACAATAGCAAGGGCAAGGTATTGGGTTTGTGAAAGGTGGTAATCTCTAATGATTACTCTCTTTCAAATGTCATGCTTGTCCAATCCCTTCACTACAATTTACTTTCAACAATTCAATTTGCATGTGCCGGTTATGATTCTCATTTCGGTGAATTCCATGTGACCGTCTTTAAGAGAAGCAATCTCAAAGTGGTCTTTGTTGGGCATGTTGAAGACAACCTTTACGTGGTTGAGTTCTCAAAAGATAAAACTCATCTTGCGACATGCCCAATGCCAAGGCCGACGTGGGGTGGCTATGGCACCGACGGCTATCCCACATTGGCATGAGAAATTTACAAGCTCTCTTAAAGGGGGAGTACATCCTTGGACTGACCAATGTGTCTTTTGCCAAAGATCGTCCTTGTAGTGCTTGCATTGCCGGAAAACTACATGAAAAAGCTCATAAAGTGAAGACTATCATCACCACCTTGAGGCCCCTTGAGCTGATCCACTTGGATCTTTTTGGGCCTCAAACTTATGATAGTTTGGGAGGGAGGAGGTATTGCCTTGTCATTGTTGATGACTTCAGAAGATATACTTGGGTGTTCTTTCTCAAGACCAAATATGAAATTTAAGAAACCTTCATCAACCTTGCCAAAGAAGCTCAATGTCAACATAATTGTGAGATCAAGGCAATTCGAAGTGACAACGGTACCGAGTTCAAGAATTACACAATGGATGATTTCTTGAGTGAAGAAGAGATAAAGCATCAATATGTCACGTGATGTCTGCTAGAACTACGTCGGTATTTCCCCAAAGAGGAAGGGATGATGCAGTATAGCGATAGTAGGTATTTCCCTCAGTGATGAGACCAAGGTTATCGAACCAGTAGGAGAACCTCCTCACACCATGTAAACAACATCTGCACACAAATAACAAATACTCGCAACCTGACATGTAAAAGGGGTTGTCAATCCCTTTTGGGTACGACGCCTCAAGATAGGCAAATACGTGAGGTAAAAGTGGTAGATAGGATAAATAGATCGCGGAACAAATAAATTGCAGCAAGGTATTTTTCTATTTTTGGTTTAATAGATCTGAAAATAAAAGCAAAGGAAAATAGATCACAAAGGCAAATATGATGAAAAGAGACACGGGGGCCGTAGGTTTCACTAGTGGCTTCTCTCAAGAAAAATAGCAAACGGTGGGAAAACAATTACTGTTGGGCAACTAATACAACTTCAAATAATCACGACGATATCCAGGCAATGATCATTATATAGGCATCACTTCCAACATTAGTAGACCAACTCCTGCCTGCATCTACTACTATTACTTCACACATCGACCGCTATCCAACATGCATCTAGTGTAATGGAGAAATGGAGTAATGCAATAAGAACGATGACATGATGTAGACAAGATCTATTTATGTAGAAATAGACCCCATCTTGTTATCCTTAATAGCAATGATACAAACGTGTCGTTTCCCTTTCTATCACTGGGATCAAGCACCGTAACATTTAACCCATCACAAAGCACCTCTTCCCATTGCAAGATAAATAGATCAAGTTGGCCAATCAAAACCCAAATATCAGAGAAGAAATACAAGGATATAATCAATCATGCATATAAGACATCAAGAGAAGACTCAAATAACTTTCATGGATAAAAACATAGATCTGATCATAAACTCAAAGTTCATCGGATCCCAACAAACACATCGCAAAAAGACTTACATCATATTGATCTCCAAGAGACCATTGTATTGATAATCAAGAGAGAGAGAGAGGAAACCATCTAGCTACTAACTACAGACCCGCAGGTCTACAAAGAACTACTCACGCATCATCGGAGAGGCACCAATGGACATGATGAACCCCTCCGAGATGGTGTCTAGATTGGATCTTGTGTTTCTTGACTCTGTGGCGGCTGGAATTGATTTTCGTCGACTCCCCTAGGGTTTCTGGAATATTGGAGTATTTATAGATCAAAGAGGCAGTGCGGGAGGCCAACGAGGAGGGCACAACCCACCGGGGCACGCCTGGGCCCCCAAGCACGCCCTGGTGAGTTGTGCTCCCCTCGGAGCTCCCCTCAGGTGTGTTCCTGGCCCACTGGATGTCTTCTGGCCCAAAAAATCCACAAAAAGTTTCACTGCGTTTGGCCTCTATTTGGTATTGATTTCCTGCGATGTAAAAAACATGCAGAAAACAACAACTAGCACTAGGCACTATGTCAATAGGTTAGTACCAAAAAATGATATAAAATGACTATAAAATGATTGTAAAACATCGAAGAACAATAATATAACAGCATGGAACAATAAAAAATTATAGATACGTTGGAGACGTATAAGTATCCCCAAGCTTAATTCCTGCTCGTCCTCGAGTAGGTAAATGATAAAAACAGAATTTTTGACGTGGAATGCTGCCTAATATGTTCATCACATTTCTTTTCTTTATAGCATGGACATTTGGAATTTTATATGATTCAAAGCAATAGTCTAGTTTTTACATGAAGACTTTAATACTCAAGCATACCAACAAGCAACCATGTTTTTCAAAATATCAACACTAAAGCAAGTTATCCCTAGCCCATTATGCTCAACCATTGGTCCATTCATGAAACACACTCGAATATTAGCTATACCCAATGCTCAAATACGATCAAAAGTGCCCCTTAGTTGGTGCTTTATAAGAGAAGATGGAGACTCAAATTCAAAATAAAAATTGCATAAGTAAAAGAAAGGCCCTTCGCGGAGGGAAGTAGGGATTTGTAGAGGTGCCAGAGCTCAAAGCTTAAATTGAGAGATAAAAACATTTTTGAGAGGCATACTTTTCCCACAAACAAAAACGACTTAGAGCTCCCAACACTTTCCATGCTTGATACATCATAGGCGGTTCCCAAACAGAAAATGAAGTTTATTCCTTTTCCCACCATTACTTTCACTTTCCATGGCTTGTCCGTATCCACGGGTGCCCTCCATACCAACACTTCCCAATGAATTTATTATTTGACAACATAAGGTAAATTCATTTTTCATTTCGGGACTAGGCATCCCTAATACCTTTGCCGTACTCTCATGCAATGACAAGTGAATAAACACTCATCGTGAGAATAGCACATCTAGCATGGAAAATATTGGCCACCCCTCACCACCTGGCGAGCGGTAGAGCACACAAAAGAGAAATTTATTTTGAAAATTAGAGATGGCATGAAAATTTGTTTAGAACGGCATGGAAATACCGCATATAGGTAGGTATAGTGGACTCATATGGCAAAACTGGTTTAAAGGGTTTTGGATGCACAAGTAGTGATCATACTTAGTGCAAAATGAAGGCTAGCAAAAAGATTGAGAAGCGACCAACCAAAAAGCGAAAAATCTCGTACACAAGCATTAAGCATAAGTAACACCGAATAATGCACCATAAGTAGGATATAAATTTCATTGCATGACTATTGACTTTCGTGCTTGCATAGGGAATCACAACCTTAACATCAATATTCTTACTAAAGCACAATTACTCATCAGCATGACTCACATATCATATCGTCATATCTCAAAACCATTATTAAGAATCAAGTTTATTTTGTCCAATGATCTTCATGAAAGTTTTTATTATATCCTCCTTGGATATCTATCACTTTGGAACTATTTTCATATGTTGCTTTTGATAAGCTAAAACAAATATAAGTGAAGAACATGAGCATAAATTTTCTTTCTCTCAAAATAATCTAAGTGAAGCAACAGAGAATTTCCTAAAAAAAATACTAACTCCCAAATAAATCTAAGTGAAGCATGAGAGCATTTCTTCGAAAATAACAAAGCACACCGTGCTCAAAAAAGAATTAAGTGAAGTACTAGAGCAAATCCATGGCTCAAAAAATTTAAGTGAAGCATAGGAGCAAGCATAGCATAATTTTTGGCTCTCTCAAAAAGGTGTGTTCAGCAAGGATTCAAGACTTAAAACACAAGGCAAAACAAGCAAAGACTCATATCATACAAGACGCTCCAAGCAAAACTCATAATATGTGACGAATAAAAATATAGCTTCAAGTAAAATAACGATGGTTGTTAGAAGAAAGCGGGGATGCCACTCGGGGGCATCCCCAAGCTTAGTTGCTTCCTACTTCTTGAATATTATCTTGGGGTGCGTCGGGCATCCCCAAGCTTAGCCTTTTGCTAATCCTTATTCCTTCATCCATCGTAAGATCACCCAAAACTTGAAAACTTCAATCACACAAAACTCAACAAAACCTTCGTGAGATCCGTTAGTATAAGAAAGCAAACCACCACTATAAGTAATGTTGCAAACCTATTCATATTTTATTTTTGCATTATATCTACTGTATTCCAACTTTCTATGGAAAAAACTCATCAAAGAAAACCATAGAATCATCAAAACAAGCTCATAACGCAAAGAAAACAGAATATATCAAAAACAGAACAGTCTGTAGCAATCTGACTATTTCGAATACTTCTGTAACTCCAAAAATTCTGAAAAAATTAGGTTAACGTGAGAAATTTGTTTACTAGTCTTCTTAAAAAATAATAAACTCAAAAGCACTCTTTTGTTAAAAATGAAAAATAATTTCGTCAGTGCAAAAGTTTCTGTTTTTTAGCAAGATCAAATCAACTCACACCCAAATCATCCCAAAGGCCTTGCTTGGCACAAACACTAATTTAAACAACAAAAACACATCTAACCAGAGGTATAATTGTGTAATTTATTGAAAACAGCAAGACAACAAAAAAGCAAAAAGATACAAGTTGGGTTGCCTCCCAACGAGTGTTATCGTTTTATGCCCCTAGCTAGGCATAACGCGTAGGATCTAAGTTTTGTCATCTTTGGTTCTAGATCCGTATGATGCCCATATGATTGATTCATATTGAGGCCTAATTCTTGTTATAGGGAAGTTTTCCATACCCTTCCTTAGTGGAAATTGAAATTTAATATTGCCTTCTTTCATATCAATCACGGCACCAATAGTACGTAAAAATGGTCTACCAAGAATAATTGGACAAGACGTATTGCAATCAATATCAAGAACAATAAAATCTATGGGCACATAATTTCTATTTGCAAGAATAAGAACATCATTAATTCTTCCCATAGGCTTTTTAATAGTAGAATCCGCCAAGTGCAAATTCAAAGAACATTCTTCAATATTGGTAAGACCAAGCACATCACATAAAGATTTCGAAATTGTAGAAACACTAGCACCCAAGTCACATAAAGCAAAACATTCATAAATTTTAATCTTGACTTTGATAGTAGGTTCCCACTCATCATGCAATTTTCTAGGAATTGAAACTTCTAATTCCAACTTTTCTTCAAAAGCTTTCATCATAGCATCAACAATATATTTAGTAAAAGCTATATTTTGTTCATAAGCATGCGGTGAATTTACCGTGGATTGCAACAAAGAAATACAATCAACCAAAGAGCAACTATCATAATTAATGTCTTTGTAATCCAAAATAGTAGGCACATCACTAGTTAAAGTCTTTACCTCTTCAAACCCACTTTTATCAATTTTCTCAACAAGATTTTCACCCTCCGAATCATAGGGACACCTTCTAACTAAAGTTGACTCTTCTCCAGTCCCTTCTTCATCAATCTTAATTTTACTAAACAAAGAATCAATAGAAGAAACACCAATCATTTTAAGATCGTCATTTTTATTTTCTAACGAGATTGGTTTGGTAGCCATTTGATTTACTAAAGTAGCTTGTGCATCGGATATTTTTTCCCAATAAACTTTCAGCAAAAGCATACTTAGATTGAAGATTGCAAACTTCTCTACTAATATCATCAAGTTGTTTCGTTATAGCTTCTAACACAATGGAGTGTTCCTTAAGTTCTTCAGTAAAATATTTATTATGCTCAAATTGTGTAGTCATATATTCCTTAGTACTTTTCTGAATTTCAAGCAAAATATTTGGGTAAGGAACATCATAATATTTTCTTTGAGGCATCACGACTACGCAAACAAGATCGAACACGAAAAATAGATCTTACGAGAAAGCGGCGAACGAAAAAGAGGGCGAATAAAATGGCAATTTTTTGTGAAGTGGGGGAGACGAAAACGAGAGGCAAATGGCAAATGATGTAAATTGCGGGGAGATGAGATTTGTGATTAGGAACCTAGTTCATGTTGAAGATCCTCCCCGACAAGGGCGCTAGAAATTCCTTTTGATGTCTGCTAGAACTACGTCGGTATTTCCCCAAAGAGGAAGGGATGACGCAGTATAGCGATGGTAGGTATTTCCCTCAGTGATGAGACCAAGGTTATCGAACCAGTAGGAGAACCTCCTCACACCACGTAAACAACACCTGCACACAAATAACAAATACTCGCAACCCGACGTGTAAAAGGGGTTGTCAATCCCTTTCGGGTACGGTGCCTCAAGATAGGCAAATAACGTGAGGTAAAAGGGGTATATATGATAAATAGATCGCGGAACAAATAAATTGCAGCAAGGTATTTTTGTATTTTTGGTTTAATAGATCTGAAAATAAAAGCAAAGGAAAATAGATCACAAAGGCAAATATGATGAAAAGAGACCCGGGGGTCGTAGGTTTCACTAGTGGCTTCTCTCCAGAAAAATAGCAAACGGCGGGAAAACAATTACTATTGGGAAATTGATAGAACTTCAAATAATCATGATGGTATCCAGGCAATGATCATTATATAGGCATCACGTCCAAGATTAGTAGACCGACTCCTGCTTGCATCTACTACTATTACTCCACACATCGACCGCTATCCAGCATGCATCTAGTGTATTAAGTTTATGGAGAAACGGAGATGCAATACGAACGATGACATGATGTAAACAAGATCTATTTATGTAGAAATAGACCCCATCTTGTTATCCTTAATAGAAACGATACATACGTGTCCTTTCCCTTTCTGTCACTAGGATCAAGCACCGTAAGATCGAACCCATCACAAAGCACCTCTTCCCATTGCAAGATAAATAGATCAAGTTGGCCAAACAAAACCCAAATATCGGAGAAGAAATACGAGGCTATAATCAACCATGCATATAAGAGAGAAGACTCAAATAACTTTCATGGATAAAAACATAGATCTGATCATAAACTCAAAGTTCATTAGATCCCAGGAAACACACCGCAAAAATACTTACATCATATGGATCTCCAAGAGACCATTGTATTGATAATCAAGAGAGAGAGAGAGGAAGCCATCTAGCTACTAACTACAGACACGTAGGTCTACAAAGAACTACTCACGCATCATCGGAGAGGCACCAATGGACATGATGAACCTCTCCAAGATGATGTCTAGATTGGATCTTGTGTTTCTGGACTCTTCGGCGGCTGGAATTGATTTTCGTAGACTCCCCTAGGGTTTCTGGAATATTGGGGTATTTATAGATCAAAGAGGCGGCGTGGGAGGCCAACGAGGAGGGCACAACCCATCGGGGCACGCCTGGGCCCCCAAGCGTGCCATGGTGGGTTGTACTCCCCTCAGAGCTCCCCTTAGGTGCGTTTCTGACCCAGTGGATGTCTTCTGGCCCAAAAAAATCAACAAAAAGTTTCGCTGCATTTGGACTCCGTTTGGCATTGAATTCCTGCGATGTAAAAATCATGCAGAAAATAGCAACTGGCAGTTGGCACTATGTCAATAGGTTAGTACTAAAAATGATATGGAATGACTATAAGATGATTGTAAAACATCCAAGAATGATAATATAACAGCATGGAACAATCAATAATTATAGATACCTTGGAGACGTATCATCATGCCATATACCCCTCAACAGAATGGTGTCGTGGAGAGGAAGAACCGGACTCTCATTGAGGGAGTCCTGGACTAGGGGGTGTCCGGATAGCCGAACTATCATCATTGGTCGGACTCCAAGACTATGAAGATACAAGATTGAAGACTTCGTCCCGTGTCCGGATGGGACTTTCCATGGTGTGGAAGGCAAGCTTGGCGATACGGATATGTAGATCTCCTACCATTGTAACCGACTCTGTGTAACCCTAGCCCTCTCCGGTGTCTATATAAACTGGAGGGTTTTAGTCCATAGGACGAACAACAATCATACCATAGGCTAGCTTCTAGGGTTTAGCCTCCTTGATCTCGTGGTAGATCTACTCTTGTACTACCCATATCATCAATATCAATCAAGCAGGAGTAGGGTTTTACCTCCATCGAGAGGGCCGAACACAGGTAAAAACATCGTGTCCCTTGTCTCCTGTTACCATCCGCCTAGACGCACAGTTCGGGACCCCCTACCCAAGATCCGCCGGTTTTGACACCGACATTGGTGCTTTCATTGAGAGTTCCTCTGTGCCGTCGCTAGGAAGGATGCCTCATCCCGTCTTTAAAGATGGCACTGTTGCTAACGGAGCTTTGGCTATCGGCCAAACTCTCTGGCTAGGTGGTTTCCTTATGATCGCCCGTCCAGCCGCCACGCCGACGATGACTTCTCGGGTCATCGAAAGCAATCTTCACATTAGCTCGGAACTCGCCGAGCAGTTGGATCCGATGGAGCTCTCTTCCTTAAACGAGCTATTGGATCGCATCACCGCCCTGGGGGTCGCTACAGACTACGATCAGATTGGGCCTAAACCCGATCTGAGAGAGATTTACTCTCCCCAGGTTACCCACCACGTTGCTATGGTAGAGGAACAATAGGACGACCCTTCTTCTATCTTAAGGACTATCTATGTCCGGATTCCCGATCCCTCCATGCCGAATTCCCGCGGAGGGGAGGATGTTACTCAAGCCTTGAACCTAAAGTCAGGCAGCGGGCTAGATTCATTGGACAACATCCAAGAACCCAAGCTTCCGAGTTCGGAAACTACTTGGCCCCGGAGTTTTAAAGTGGACGGGGTTCCGAATTTAATTCCACCCGCCCACCCAAACATAAGCGATCTATCCCAAATCCGGCAAGAGCCCGCAGAAATAGTACACCCTTCAGACATGCCAGGAATCCCACGCCGGCTAGCTGAGCACAGCCTAAACATCATAAAAGGATTCAAGCCAGTCAAACAGGCTCTTCGGCGTTTCTCCAAACCCAAGAGACAGGCCATGGGAGAGGAACTAGCCAAATTGTTGGAGGCCGGATTCATCAGAGATATTAAACATCCGGACTGGCTAGCAAACCTGGTGATGGTACCAAAGAAGGACAAATTTTGGCGCCTATGCGTCGATTTTAAAGACCTCAACAAGGCTTGCCCAAAGGATCCCTTCCCCCTCCCCCGCATCGATCAAATTATCGACGCTACCGCAGGACACGATTCATTGTGTTTCCTCGACGCATACTCCGGCTACCACCAAATTAAGATGGCAGAGCCCGACCAGGCCGCAACGGCATTCATCACCCCATACGGCCCATTCTGCTTCAACACAATGCCCTTTGGGCTCAGAAATGCCGGTGCCACATATCAGCGCATGATTCAGACATGTCTGGCAAACAAGATCGACAAAACAGTGGAGGCATACGTAGACGATGTGGTCGTCAAAACCAAGCACATCGAAACTCTAGTAGATGACTTGAGGCTCACGTTCGATAATCTCCGAACATATGACATCAAGCTGAACCCAGAAAAATGTGTTTTTGGCGTACCAGTTGGAAAGCTCTTGGGCTTCATTGTATCCGGTAGAGGAATTGAAGCAAACCCAGCCAAGATCCGAGCTCTGTCACAATTGGATATCCCAAAGGACCTCAAACAAACACAAAAATTGACGGGATGCATGACGGATTTAAGCCGCTTTATCTCCCATTTAGGAGAAAAGGCATTACCCCTTTATCGCCTCCTCCGACGCACCGAACACTTCGAGTGGACGGATGCCGCCACGGCCGGACTCGAAGAAATAAAAGCCATATTGGCAACTAACCCGGTCCTGGCCGCGCCCAACATAGGCGAACCAATGCTATTATATATCGCGGCAACTCATCAAGTGGTGAGCGCGGTGCTCGTTGTCGAATGAGAAACGGACGGACACAAGTTCCCCCTTCAAAAACCAGTTTACTACGTGTCCACTAT
This sequence comes from Aegilops speltoides, assembly GCA_021437245.1. Taxonomy (NCBI): domain Eukaryota; kingdom Viridiplantae; phylum Streptophyta; class Magnoliopsida; order Poales; family Poaceae; genus Aegilops; species Aegilops speltoides. The sequence goes on from CM038145.1 coordinate 203,702,819, forward strand.
CCTGACTCCATGCAAGTCACTGTACCCGCATTATCAGAAGAAAGCGTACGCGTTGTTCATGGCATCCCAGAAGCCGCGACACTACTTTCAAGAGTGCTCGATAACAGTAGCCTCCGAAGTACCTCTTAATGACATTATAAACAACCGCGACGCGACAGGCCAGATTGCCAAATGGGCCATTGAGCTCCTCCCGCTCGACATAACCTATAAGCCACGGCGAGCTATTAAGTCGCAAGTTTTCGCCGACTTCATCGCCGAATGGACTGAAGCCGAACTCCCTAAAGAGTACGGCGCATATTCCAACTAGATCATGCACTTCGACGGCTCTAAAATGTTGGCTGGTCTGGGGGCTGGCGTCGTCCTCACGTCCCTGACCGGAGATACGGTTCAATTCGTACTCCAGATAATGTATACAGACTCCAACAACGCAGCCGAATACGAGGCCCTTCTACATGGCCTCCGGATGGCAGTCTCCATGGGCATTCAACGCCTAGAGGTGCACGGGGATTCGAACCTTGCGATATCCCAAATAAATGGAGACTTCGATGCCAAGGATCCGAAAATGGCAGCTTATCGCAACGCCGTCCTAAAAATGTCAGCTCGGTTTGAGGGGCTCGAATTTCACCATATAGCCCGGGATAACAACCAGGCAGCAAATGTATTGGCACGCATTGGCGCAAAGCGCGATGCCGTCCCTCCCAACATCTTCCTAGAGTGGCTGTTCAAGCAATCCGTACTATGGGAGGGGGAATCCGGAAATAATAACCCGGACCCAACCGCACTGCCCGACACCGAACATTCTGACACAATCGGCGGTTCTGCCAACGAAGTAACATCCTCAGTCCACGTAATAATGGCAGTCATTGTCCCATGGACGGAACCATTCCTAGCCTACCTAACCAGGCAGGAACTTCCCGAGGACCAAAACGAGGCCCGCTGCATAATGCGGCGATCTAAATCCTATAAGGTCCATGAGGGAGAGCTTTACAAGAAAAGCACAACCGGACTCCTTCAAAGGTGTATCTCCGAAGAGGAAGGGCGGAACCTTCTGGCTGAAATTCATGCTGGACTCGGCGGGCACCACGGGGGAATGCACCGGACTTGCGAGACATATTGGAGGATAAGGCAAGACAATCAAGATCGATCTACGGATCGCGTGGGCGCCGCATGATACGCGACAACAACCGTCGCGCCGGATACAGCAATTCCGGCCAGGCCGAACACAGTAGACAAAGCTCGCTTGAGCTACGTCGTGATATAGCCCAATACTAGTATTTGCACACCCACTATGCTTCACAGATGAAGTAATGGATCATCAAATCCCGAAGGGTTCAAACCCATGAACATTGAATCCTACGATGGCACAACAGACCTGCGGTTTGGATCAAGACTATCTCCTTCATATCCACATGGCCCTTGGTGATGATCTTCACGCCATCAAATACCTCCCACTCAAGCTTAAAGGACCAGCTCGGCATTGGCTTAACAGCTTGCCGCAGAATCAATTGGGTGTTGGGAGGACACGAAGCCGCATTCCTTGATAACTTCCGGGCACATATGTGCGCCCACCGACGCCGATGACCTAAGCCACATAATTCAGCAGCAGACGAATCGGCGGACAATTACGACACGGTTCTTAACCAAGAAAAATCAAATCGTCGACTGTCCGGATGCAGAGGCCCTTGCAGCCTTAAAACACAACATCCGCGATGAGTGGCTTGCCCGGCACCTAGGACAGGAAAAGCCGAAATCCATGGCAGCCCTCACATCACTCATGACCCACTTCTGTGCGGGAGAGGACAGCTGGCTAGCCTGCAGTAACAACCTCAACAAAAATTCTGGCAGTCCGGATACCAAGGACAGCAATGGCAGGTCGCGTCGCAACAAGCACAAACGCCGTATTAACGGCGATAATACTGAAGATACGGCAGTCAACGCCGGATTCGGAGGCTCCAAACCCGGTCAGCGGAAAAAGCCATTCAAAAGAACTACTCCGGGTCCGTCCAATTTGGACCGAATACTCGATCGCTCATGCCAGATACACGGCACCCCCGAAAAGCCAGCTAATCACACCAACAGGGATTGTTGGGTATTCAAGCAGGCAGGCAAGTTAATTGCCGAAAACAATGATAAGGGACTACATACCGATGACGAGGAAGAGACCCGGTCGCCGAACAATAGAGGACAGAAGGGTTTCCCCCCACAAGTGCGGACGGTGAACATGATATACGCAACCCACATACCCAAAAGGGAGCGGAAGCGTGCGCTCAGGGACATATACGTGATGGAGCCAGTCACCCCAAAGTTCAATCCATGGTCCTCCTGCCCGATCACTTTCGATCGAAGGGACCACCCCACCAGCATCTGCCACGGCGGATTCACCGCATTGGTTCTAGACCCAATCATCGACGGATTCCACCTCACTAGAGTCCTGATGGACGGCGGCAGCAGCCTGAACCTGCTTTATCAGGATACAGTGTGCAAGATCGGCATAGACCCCTCAAGGATTAAACCCACAAAGACGACCTTTAAAGGCGTCATACCAGGTGTAGAGGCCAATTGTACAGGCTCAGTTACACTTGAGGTGGTCTTCGGATCCCCGGATAACTTCCGAAGCGAGGAGTTAATCTTCGATATAGTTCCATTCCGCAGCGGCTATCATGCACTGCTCGGACGAACCGCATTTGCAAAGTTCAATGTGGTGCCGCACTATGCACACCTCAAGCTCAAGATGCCAGGCCCTCGAGGAGTCATCACGGTCAACGGAAACACCGAACGCTCTCTCTAAAGGGAGGAGCATACAGCGGCCCTCGCGACGGAAGTTTAGAGTAGCCTCTTAAGGCAATTCTCGAGTCCGGCTGCTAAGCGACCGGACACCGTTAAGCGCGCCCGGAGTAACCTACAACAAGACCACAGCACGCCCGAGCATCGCAGAGCAATGCGGCCCCAACCCCAGCCCTCGCAAAATTGCAAGACCAGTACTACGCAGACATCACTCATACTGGAGATACCATGGGCAAAGGGGGAGGGGCACGACCACGGCAGGCCCAGAGTGCGGCTCAACCACACCGGGGGCTCCCAAATGGATCATCATTTTCTTTTTTTCTTCCTTTTTTTCTATTATCCTCAGGACTTCGTTGCCCAGAAGCCCTGTCCGCCAGTAGACCTGCCGAACTCACGATGCAACAGCCAGGGAAGAAGAAAGGCCACGATGAACATCCAGGTGGTCTCCATTACGAGCATTATACCTGTTTTATACACCATTCCACAGCCTACCCCTGGAGGGGGACATATTAAATAGTCCCACCCCTTGCTTATCGCACTATTTGTATCGTTCTGCATTCATTGCAGTATCTTTTGAATAAGCAATGCATCGCTTTTCGCCTATTATTGCATTCCTTTTTTACATATGTTCACTTATGACATGTTGCATCCGTACACTATGGTACGGCTAAATACACCAGGGGCTTCAGTTCCCCATATCATGGTGTGATAAGTCCAAACACTTTCACAAGTGCGACACCCCGAACTTATAGCATTATATGCATCGGCTCCGAATCATGTCTTGGGTCAATAGTTGGGTTTGCTCGGCTCCCATGTTTTGGTACCTTACGTTCCGTTATATCGGCTAAGGTAGCGCTGGGAGAACCACTGCGATTGTGCCCCAGTTGAGCTGGGTGAGCACCTCAGTGGAGAAAGCTAAAACTGACCGTCATGATAAGGCGAGAGCCGGTCGCTGTTCGAGAGGTTTTTTCGAGTCCCTAAAGACTTATGCCGCTTAGAGCGAAGAACCGGCTTTGTCCGGCCCAGGCGTGGATAGCGCCCCGAATTCGGCCTTCCGAACACTAGGGGCTTCACCGAAATTTAAAATTATAGAATTCTATGGCTAAGTGAGAGTGTTCAAGCACTATAAGTCCGGTTGCCTCGTTCGCTGTGTTGAGCACCTCCCTAGAAGGACCCAAAAATGGGAACAAGAGCGCTCAAGTTTATCTCGAACACCCCAGCACTCGTGGCATGGGGGCTGAAGCCAACAACTTGCCATCTCTCAGATTTGATAAACGGCCGCACAGAAGGTAATATTTTAAATTAACAAACGTTGCTTAGCGCATATGAACAAAGTTTTCAGCGCACAGGATAACAAAATGCGAATCTACTCAAAAATTACATCTTTGGAGCACTCACCAGCAATAATGCGGGCACCCTTCAGGACACCCTTATAATACATCTCGGGCGTGCGATACTCCTTGCCCGGCGGTGGCGCGTCCGTCACAAGCTTCTCGGCGTCCATCTTGCCCCAGTGCACCTTACCGCGGGCAAGGGCCCGACAGCACCTTCAATACAAAGGAGTGCTTGATGGCGTCAACCCATGGACAAAGGCCCACCACCGCCGCACTGCATCAAGTAGCTCCTGTGCATGGCTTCTTTGGGCCTGGCCGAACTATGAGGCCCTTCATGGCCTGTTCGGCCACCTTGTGGAGCTCGACCAGCTGCTTCAGCTTGTCGCTCAGGGGCACCGGATGTCCGGCCTCAGCATACTGAGACCAGAACACCTTCTCTGTCAAGCTCCCCTCCTCGGCTCTGAAGAAAGTGACAGCATCGGACACTCTACAGGGCAGATCTGCGAAGGCTCCTGGAGAGCTCCGAATTCGGGTAAGTAACAGGTAATTCACTTTTACATGCTTGCTTTGCATGAAGAATGCCTTACCCGCCGCTATCTTCTTTACTGCCTCGATCTCCTGGAGGCCCTTTTGGGCTTCGGCCTTAGCGGCTTTGGCACTCTCAAGAGCCGACGCAAGCTCGGACTCTCGAGTCTTCGAGTCACGCTCCAAACTCTCGTGTTTTTCCACGAGAGCCTGGAGCTCTTGCCGCACCTCCGCCACCCGCGCCTCCTGCTTCTCTCGCTCGGCATGTTCCGCGACCGCATTGCGTTCGGCCGTGGACACCGCCTCCTTCAGGGTCGCTACCTCGTTCGTAGCCCCTGGAGTACCCACGTTATTCTTGTTCTTTTTTCTTGCAACCAAATCCTTTTCTATAAGGTACAACTTTAATAAGGTGTTACTCACCTTCCTTGTCCTCGTGCTGCTTCTTGGCACGGCCAAGCTCGATCTCGGACCGCTCGAGGCTCTGCTTCAAGGAATTGACCTCCGTAGTCAGTGCGGCAGAGGTCAGCAGCGCAGCCTGCATTCCCACATTGACATATTTTTGTTAGACTCCTGCGTATATCTTTTAGATCCTCGGTCCGCTTTTCTTTGAACACCGAACCGAGCATCGAGGGCTACTGTCTATGTGGTACTATTTTACATATCTTAAAATTCTTACCTCAAAGCCTCGTTAGAAGGCTGCTGCGAGCTTCGGTCAGCCCGCTTTTGGCGAGCTGAACCTTCAATCACCGCACTCATGACAAGGCGGTGTTCCTCGTCAATGGAAGCGCCGTTGAGCGCCTCCAGCAAGTTATCCGGCGCCTCCAGTTGGACGGAGGCCGCCGATGTCACAGTCTTGCCCTTCTTATGAAGGGGCCGCTCGCCGGACTCCGGAACCACTGAAGGTTCCGGTGCGGAGTCCGGTCCAAAGTCTGGGAGGTTGCCCTGCGGCACCTCCAGGGCCTCCTCCTGGCGGGTCCCCTTCCGGGATCCCACCTCGGCGTTGTCGGTGTCATGGGGGGAGGAGGCGGTCGGAAGTGAATCGCTATTCACATCCGACGAACCCAAGGACCCGCTCGACGAAGCGGGGAGATCATCCTTGGGCGGACTACAGGGTTGTATGCGGCGTTAGAAGACGCTATGCAACAAAAAGGAAAATTATGAGTTATTCAGGAGTCCGGACACTTACGATCTGGCCAGGGGCTTGGCCCTTGAGGGCCACTCCTCGTCGCCGTCATCGGCGTTGGTGGAACAGTCCGGGGGAAGGGTCCTTCCTTTCTTGGACCCTTCGGCCTCCCCCGTTGGGGAAGCCTTCCTCTTCTTCTCTTCCCCTGCTGGGGTAGAGGCCTCTTTCTTCTCCTCCTCATCTTCGTGGGAGGAGTCCGCCTCGGAGTCATCGGACGATGAATCCGATAACACTTGGCGCCGGGAACTCCTCCGGGTTCCCGTGGCCTTCTTCTTGGCCTTCGTCTCCGGCACCAGGTAGGGCGCCGGGACCAGCAGCCCTGTCAAACGGGCAGCCGCTGGGTCTGCTGGAAGGGGAGCCGGACAGTTAACCTGTCCGGACGTCTTTTACCAGGCCTGTTAAAGGTATTGGGAGTTTAGATCCCTCATAGAGTCAAACTATGAAAAGCAAGTGTCCCATAAAGGATAATATAGCTTACCTCGCCAGCCGGACGCTGCGAGCTGAATCCGCGATCTTCGGTAGCGGATGCGGGAGCCTCGGCACCCTTGAACAGCACCCTCCAGGCCTCTTTGTATGTAGTGTCTAAGAGCCCGCTCAAAGTCTGGTGCTATGCCGAATCGAACTCCCACAAGTTGAAGTCCCGCTGTTGGCAGGGGAGAATCCGGCAGATGAGCATGACCTGGATTACGTTGACACGCTTGAGCTTCTTGTTCACCAGGGTTTGGAGACAGGATTGGAGTCCGGTCAGCTCCTCCGAATCGCCCCACAGCAGGCCCTTCTCTTTCCAGGAGGTGAGCCGCGTGGGTATGCCAGATCTGAATTCGGGGACCACTGCCCATTCAGGGTCACGCGGCTCGGTGACATAGAACCACCCCGATTGCCACCCTTTGATGGTTTCCACGAAGGCGCCCTCGAGCCAGGTGACGTTGGGCATCTTGCCCACCATGGCACCTCCGCACTCCGCTTGGCTGTCGCCCACTACCTTCGGCTTGACATTAAAAGTCTTTAGCCATAAGCGGAAGTGGGGCTGGATGCAGAGGAAGGCCTCGCACATGACGATAAACACCGAGATGTTGAGGATGAAATTCGAGGCCAGGTCATGGAAATCCAGGCCATAGTAGAACATGAGCCCCCGGACAAAGGCGTGGAGTGGGAAGCCCAGTCTGCGGAGGAAATGGGGAAGGAAAACCACCCTCTCATGGGGCCCGGGGTGGGGATGAGCTGCCCCTCGTCGGGGAGCCAGTGCGCGATGTCGCTGGACAAATATCCGGCCTTGCGTAGCTTCTTGATGTGTCCCTCCGTGACGGAGGAGGCCATCCACTTGCCTCCCGCTCCAGACATGGTTGGAGAAGGTTGAGGTGAGATGTGCGGACTTGGGCGCTGGAGCTCGAGTGCGCAGAGATGGATAAGCAAAGGAGGAAGAAGGCGTAGGTAAAAAGGTGGATCCTTATCCCCTTATATATGGGCGGACGGAACTATGCATCCCCACCAGCCCCGTAAAACTCGCTTATCTCCCAAGTGCCGCAATCAATGGCGCGGTTGGGTTACCCACGTCCGTATTGATGAGAATCCCGGAATAAGGGGACACGATCTCTGCTTCGACAGGACATGCCAAGGAAACCGCTTCGCAAAACGCACTACGGTGGAATAATATAAACGATTCGAGTAAAGGCTTGGCCGTGGTGTGACGTTACGCCACGAAATATGTTAGCAGATTGAACTTGTGTAAATATTATTCTCTCTACGGTGGTATGTGGAATTTATTGTGCAGAGCCGGACACTATCCTGGTGTTCACAATCTTCTATGAAGTATTCGGAGGAGGAACCCGCCTTGCAATGCTGACGACAATATGCGCGCCGGACTCGTCGTCATTGAAGCCTGGTTCAGGGGCTACTGCGGGAGTCCTGGACTAGGGGGTGTCCGGATAGCCGAACTATCATCATTGACCGGACCCCAATACTATGAAGATACAAGATTGAAGACTTTGTCCCGTGTCGGGATGGGACTTTCCTTGGCGTGGAAGGCAAGCTTGGCGATATGGATATGTAGATCTCCTACCATTGTAACCGAATCTGTGTAACCCTAGCCCTCTCCGGTGTCTATATAAACCGGAGGGTTTTAGTCCATAGGACGAACAACAATCATACCATAGGCTAGCTTCTAGGGTTTAGCCTCCTTGATCTCGTGGCAGATCTACTCTTGTACTACCCATATCATCAATATCAATCAAGCAGGAGTAGGGTTTTACCTCCATCGGGAGGGCCTGAACCTGGGTAAAAACATCGTGTCCCTTGTCTCCTGTTACCATCCGCCTAGACGCACAGTTCGGGACCCCCTACCCGAGATCCGCCGGTTTTGACACCGACACTCATTGAGATGGCTAGGACCATGCTTGACGAGTATAAGTCTCCATGCGAGCTTTGGGCAGAAGCCATCAACTCTGCGTGTCATGCTTCAAACCGGCTTTATCTTTGCAAGATCAAGAACAAGACCCCATATGAACTCCTAATCGGGAGAAAGCCTAACGTCAAATACTTTCGAGTATTCGGTTGTAAGTGTTTCATTCGAAACAAGAAATCCCGGTTAGCTAAGTTTGAGCCTAAAACTTATGAGGGCATATTTGTTGGATATCATCAAACTCTCATGCTTACCGAGTTCTCAATAAATCCACTGGATGCATTCAGGAAACGGTGAATGTGGAGTTTGATGAAGATAACGACTCCCGTGTGGAGAAAATTCTTCCTAGTGTTGTAGGTGATGAGGCTCCTTCACAAGCTATAAGGAAGATGGGGATAGACCACCTTATTCCACAAGAAACACCCCAAGTCCAAGTAGAAGAAGGAGTAAGAGCCCCTCTTGTGGAGTCTCCACAAGGGAAGTCATCACCGACACCACTTTTACAAGATGCTACAGGAGATCATGAACCTAGCCAAGAACAAGATCAAGTCCCTCTTATTCCCGAGCAAGATCAATGGCAAGCTCATTAGAATGGTGAAGGACCAATTATAGAGGCTCGAGATCAAGCTCATGTTCGTGATCAAGATCAAGATCAACTCCAACCGCAAGTTTCTTCATCATCCTCACTTCCTAATGAACAAGAACTTGTGGTTGCGAAGAAAAGGGTGTCTCCAAGGCTAAAACAATCTCAAGAACAAGCTTCTTCATCAAGTCCAAAACCAAGTGAAGAAGAGCTTGAAATTAAAGAGCAAAAAGTGGCCGCCAAATTAAAGCATCTTCAACATCTCATCGAAAACATCTATGGAAGCATCAAAAAGGGGGTAACTACTCGTAGACGTTTGGCAAACTTTTGTGAACATCACTCGTTTTGTCTCTTGTGTTGAGCCACTTAAGTTGTAGATGCACTTGACAATCCAGATTGTATAGAAGCCATGCATGAAGAACTCAACAACTTCACCCACAACAAAATATGGACCCTTGTGGAAAGACTCGAAGAGCATTATAATTTCATTGGAACAAAGTGGATCTTCAAGAACAAACAAGATGAACATGGACAAGTAATAAGGAAAAAGGCAAGGTTAGTGGCACAAGGTTTCACCCAAGTTGAAGGTTTGGACTTCAGTGAAACTTTTGCCCCCTTTGCCCGTCTTGAATCCATTCACATCTTTCTTGCATATGCCTCTCATCATGATTTCAAATTATATCAAATGGATGTGAAGAGTGCATTTCTTAATGGTCCTCTTAAGGAGTTGGTGTATGTCAATCAACCTCCCGGTTTAGAAGACCCCGATCACCCCTCTCACGTTTATGAACTCCATAAGGCACTCTATGGACTTAAACAAGCACCACGTGCTTGGTATGATCACCTTACGACATTCCTAAGCGAGAAGGGGTTCCAGGTTGGGGTAATAGATTCCACCCCATTCACAAAGAGGGTAAAAGGAGAACTATTTGTATGCCAAATATATGTTGATGACATTATCTTTGGTTCCCTAACCATGCTATTAATGTTTAGTTTGAGAATTTTATGACTAAGGAATTTGCTATGAGCATGATGGGAGAGTTGAAGTTCTTCCTCCGTTTTCAAGTAAAGCAATTGAGAGAAGGAACCTTCGCCAACCAATCTCTTTATATTCAAGACATGATCAAGAGGTTCAAAATGCAAGATGTTAAGCCCATGAAGACACCCATGCCCACAAATGGCCAACTTCATCTTGATCACAATGGTAAAGAAGTGGTTCAAAAGGTATATCGCTCCATGACCGGTTCCTTGCTTTACCTTTGTGCATCTAGGCCGGATATCATGTTGAGTGTGTGTATGTGTGCAAGATTTCAATCTGCTCCTAAGGAGAGCCACTATTCGGTAGTGAAAAGAATGCTTCGAAATTTGGTTCATACCCCAAACTTGGGCCTTTGGTATCCCAACGGATCATCTTTCAAGTTAATGGGATACTCGGACTCGGATTGGGCCGGAGATAAGGTTGACCACAAGTCCACTTCCGGTTCATGTCAATTCCTAGGGAGGTCTTTGGTAAGTTGGTCTTCAAAGACGCAAAACTGTATATCTCTCTCAACCGCCGAAGCCGAGTATATTGCCGGTGGAAGTTGTTGTGCTCAGTTATTGTAGATGAGGCAAACTTTGATAGATTATGGTGTCAAATGTGACAAAGTGCCTCTTTTGTGCGGCAATGAAAGTGCAATCAAGATCGCCGAGAATCCATTGCAACACAGCAGGACCAAGCATATTGAGTTTCATAATCATTTCATTCGGGATCATGTGGCCAAGGGAGACATTGATCTATTCCATGTCAACACCGAGAAGCAACTAGCAGATATTTTTACCAAGCCACTTGATGAAACAAGATTTCGCGAGTTAAGGCATGAGCTAAACATCATGGATATAAGTATATTGGGTTGGAACTCTTACTCATGCACACATACTCATATAATATCTTGCTTAGATGTAGGCACATGTCTTGGGGGAGCTAGCTCAACTCATGAGTTACCTCATCCTAGGAGTGCATAAACTGAACAAAATCTTATTGGTCTTGCGCCCAAGGTTCATATCTTCGCGGTGCCATACCAAACAAACTCAAACATGGTGGCTTCAGCCACCGTCCCCCTAGTGTCTTTGTTCATTTTTCTTATGTGTGGTGTTTTTGGCCTTCTCCTCTTGTTTGTGTTTTTGTTGTGGTGTTGCGTGTCAATCTTCTTTTCTAGTACAAGTGCTCCATATATTCCCTTCTAGAAAGGATTTCGCTCACGACGTATTCAGAAACATAGACTGAAATGCTCCTTAAAGGCTTGGTAAGATTCTTCACACAGCCATGCCTTCAAGAGATATCCATGGTTGAAAGTTCCTGAGTACCCGTGTGCACGGGCTTGTACCATGCGCGTGGGGACCCGTGTCCACGAGCTCCGTACCATGCGCATGGGACCCCTGTGCGCACGGGACTCACTTAGCCCGTGTGCACGGGGTCTGTGGTTCTAGGCCCTGAAGGAGTGGGGCGTGGGGGGGCTTGAGTTCATTCCCACCCGTCGTGTGGGGACCCCGACTCATAAGTCGTGATCACCGAATGCACGCGTGTCTGATGATCCCGAGATCAATGCTCACTTGAACACACGTAAGCTGAATAACAAGAGTCTTACATCCATACATACCGTGTTACACAAGTAGGACCATTATGGTCAAGTCTTGAGTATAACATCGCAGCGGAAATCTTCATCGATAACTTGGACCCATGCCATCTGCCTTAACCCTACGGGCATTACGACCGAAGCGCCCTAGCTCGCATGCTCGTCATCAAGTGTTCTTCATCATATCCGGTTCTTTCATGCCTGGTCAATGAAATAACCAGTGGCAAGCCAATGAAGTCCTTTGAATGTACTCGCAAGCAACCCATGATTTGGTTCAAGGTACAGTAATGCATGACATAGGTAAAGTTTGCATAAAGCTAGTTTTGAGTGCAAGGACATGTTCAACAACCTATAAAGCATGCATCAAAAGAATTCAAGTAACCATGAGGACAGGTCACAGATATCAACATAAATAGAATGGGCACCAACCCATTATCATAAGCAGTGGGCACCAACCCATCTCAATCGTGTCAAGTCCTTTGACTTGACCCAAGTCATTTCCATCATCACACACGCTGGGTTTGAAAACAAGTGGACGTAGCCCAAGAGCGGTTACCCAACTGTCCTTGACCGTGGACACGGCTATTCGAATAGTTTTACACTCTGCAGAGGTTGCACACTTTACCCACTAGATCCGGGGAACTTCCGTGTCATCCACGACCCGCGGTACCTCAAGTACCCGGGGTAAGCACCCGATCACTACCTTTCCCTAGACGACACTAACATGGAGTCCACTCGATTAGCGAGAACCCCGTGCCCAACATTTCACATAACATTTTCATGGAGCCTTGCTCCCATATTCATCACATACCACTCGCACGGGTACCAACGGTGTGTCCGGTGCCCCATAAAGATGGTCATGGCCGCCCTACCTGGCACGACCCCGTCCCAAGAGAGAGCACCAACTCTCCCCCGTCACTAGTAATGCGGGCTCCAAGCTAGTATCGGTCTAGGTACTCGATAATGCCCTTTCCCATATAAGGGTAGAGTGGTCGCGCATGTAAGGTTGGAATAACGGTCGCAACTCCGACCAATCCGTTTTCGAAAACAACACACACACTTGCCTCGGTACACCACTTCGTCATCAAGTGGTTACCCATCTCATCATCTCCCTCGGGCATAAGTGGCACCCGACGGGGTTTTCGAAAAGACTTTTGAAATCACTTTGCCTCCATCACATGCATATACCCGTCCCTTTTGCGTAGCACTACTTAGCATCCTATCTACTCCCATCGTCATAACCCTCATAAGGAGGTAGGGTCATGCACATTGCAAGTGTCAACGAGAAAGTAACGAGGCAACCCACCAAAGTGGTTACCCTCCTTCATGATTCCGATGCAACATTAGTAAGTGCTATATGACATGCATAAAAAGGGTTTCATAGGCATGGTCAAAGGGCTGCTTGCTGCTTAACAAAGTCTTGAGGTCTTCAAATATCTCGGTCCAACTCCGAGCATTCCGTCTACTTCGTCAACTATCGCCGAAAGCAACCATAATAAGCAACACAATAAGGCAGGAAATAAAAGTGCTCTAAAAATATGAGTTGGACTTTTCTAGGATACCTCTGGTCATATGAGGGATGACCAAAGTGGTTTCATTAGGATTGGATAAGTGGATATCTCTGAACATTTTGATATGATGGAATCAAGAGGTTTATGGATTTGCAAGAAGTGTATAGAAATATATTTTTGGAAAATGAGCAAAGGCACCCATTTAACAAAGGATGATTTTAGAAGCATCTAGGAATTGGTTTCTTTGGATTTGGAGTTCAAATGAATTTCCTATGAATTTGCAAAGTTGACAAATATGAAGAAATGGCTCAATAATTTATGTGGTACAGAAAGTATTAATAAAATGTTCATAAACTAAGTTATGAACTTAGGAATACCTAGGAATTTGAATCATGGGATTTGGATCAATTTTGAGCCTCCTGTGATTTCCTAAAGTTTATGACAGAAGTGGAAATATGGGATTTGATAAATGTTTGTGAAGAAAAGCTTAATGGAAAAATGTGCAAGTTGCACCATGTGATAGATCAGGAATTTATGAACCTATAGAAATTAGAATCATCAAATTTGGAGTTAATTTGAATATTCTATGGATTTTAGAAGTTCACTGGAAAAGAAAGAAAAAAAAAGGAAAAGGAAAGGGTTTACCCTTATCCGGCCTCTGGCGCTAGATTTAGCGATGGGTCGCCCAAAGAGCTCAAAGCGTTAGCGGCGGGGGTGACGTCAAGACGGCCAGCGGAGTCGCCTTGGGCCGGGGAGATGGATCCGCCAAAGCCGTTTCCACTTAAGCGGTGGGGCCCTGGTCTTTGGTCGTTGACGTGGGGCCCAACAGCGAAGCCGTCTTCAACCTCCGCGCGACGCCCGACTGCTGGGAGGACCGGCTCGGCGGCGATTGTCGGGCTATATAGCATCTCGGCGACACCTCGCCCACCGGAGTGCTCAGGGACCCGCCGCATCCAACGGTGGGTGGCACGGTCGCCTAGGAGCACCGGTCGTCGGCAGTGCTGGCCGCAGCGGATGAGGCCGGCGGTGAGATTCGGGCACGGCGAGGCAGGCATGGGGAGGAAGGAAAGGTGTGCGGGTGAGGCTCCTTGGGGCCATGGGGGTCCTATGGCGTGGTTCAAGGGGAAGGGGAGGTTCGGGACGACGCGAATTTTGGGGACGGACGGCGGCTCGGCTCCGGCCATGGAAAGCGACGGAGCGGCTCTGGAGAGGAGGAGAGGGGTCCGGGCGATGTACGGGAGGTAGAGCAGGCGAAGGGGCTCCAGAGAGGGGCCTCGGGCGGCTTTATACGGCGAGGCGATGGTGCACCATGGACGCAGCTCACGGCATGCCCGAGCATCGCCAGAGGCCAACGGGCGCCTGTGCGTGCTGGGGTGCTCGTGGGCGTGGTCCATGGCTCTGTTAGGGAGAGGAGAAGGAGAGCGAGCTCGAGGAGGTCCCTGCGAGTCGGCGATCGGCGGACGCTTGGGGCGCCGGGCACGCGTGTCAGAGGTCGCCGGAGAGAGAAGGAGGAGGGGGCCGACCGTCTTGCGTGTCCTGGACGCCGAGGCGGCCTCGGGGGACACAAGGGGGAGGCCCTAGGTGGTCAGAAGCCTCGGGCAGGACGCGCTCTGGTGTCTGGTGCATCTTGGCAGCTCGAGCACGCGATATGGCTGGCATTGGCATATTTTTGGCGCCAGGCGTGGCCACTAGTGTCTAGGGGGTCAGGGGAGGAGTAAACAAATGGGTGGTGGCCTTGGATGCCCTGGTGAGCCAGTAGGAGAGGAGAGAGGTAGAAGAAGAGGGAGAGAGGGGCTGTCCAGAGAGGTAAATGGGGGGGTATTTTACCCCTCAATCATTGAGAAATGGCCAGGGGAGAGTTACTGGAGGTAGGAGAGGACTAGGAGGAGCTGTGGTAAAAAGTTGAGGTCATGGAGAAGAGTGGAAGTGGTCAAAAATGGCATTTTGGAAAAATGGCAGAAGGTGTTTGATGCTAGTTTGGGCAAGCAAATTAATTCCACTTGCCATGAGAATTAACAGGATGGAATGACACTTAGAAATAGGGTGTGCCACCAAATTTGAGCTCATTTGGACAAAGTAGCCAATGCAACTTTTGTAAACCCTAGAAATCAGCAGAAATGGACCTTCCAAGATTTAGTCATGCAAATCTATTCTCCTTGATGCACCACTTGGTGTAGTGTCATCATTTGAG
The DNA here is from genome assembly GCA_021437245.1 of Aegilops speltoides. Lineage (NCBI taxonomy): Eukaryota > Viridiplantae > Streptophyta > Magnoliopsida > Poales > Poaceae > Aegilops > Aegilops speltoides. The sequence goes on from CM038145.1 coordinate 203,717,943, forward strand.
GATAAGAACATGTCCACAAAAGTTGAGATCAAAAGGAGAAAGTTTCCAATGTAGAGTTGTTCAAATTTGGTTACGGGACAGAAGGGTTTTGGGGCACTTTGATCAAGTTAAATTGTTCTCCAACTTGTGCCATTTGGTCTAGATGAATAATTAGACCACTTGATCATGTTCACAAGGTTTGAGAACATTTGGACATGTTTGGCAATGTAAAGTTGCTCAAACTTCTAAATGGACAGAAATGGTTTTGAGGGGATTTGATGATGTTATCTTGTTCTCCAAGACATGGGACTTGGCAAGATCACCAAATATGTCATATGTGACATGATAGAATTTTCTTGGAATTTCTGGAGAATAATTCCCTTGTAAATATTTCAAAAGCTTGAAATATCCAGAGAGGGTTTTTGAGGGATTTGACCAATATTTTGAACATGGCCATGTGTTGAAACTCTTATATATGGACAATATATGTCCTATGAGTTTCCCTAAATTTTGTCAAATATTTTTGAAGCAAGACAATAATTTTTCCCTATTAAAGACCATTTCTGGCCTTAAGAAAAAGCTCTTAAATAAAATAGGAAAATAACTTTCAAAATTATATTTTTGTGGTTTCTGGATATCCTATATCTAATAGGAGTCAAATATATTTTTAGAGAGATTTTTACTGCCCTTAATTAAGTACTTGCAGTGCAAACCTCAATTCAGGGGTTTTTGAAAAACTAATTTTTGAAAATACTATTTGGCCAAATTATTTTTGTAAGAAAATATTTTTATGTCCTATACACATGGCATGATCATTGGCTCAATGGTTTGGAGCAAGGAGATGAAGTATAGGAGTTGGAGGATTTATTTTATTTTTAGAGCACTTGCAAACAGCACTCAAAAATCAATCAAGCAAAGTCCAAAACACTCAAAAGTTTTTGTCAAACCACAGTTTAGCATGGTTAAGAGCTTAAGTGCTGTGCCATGAAAATCAGGGTGTGACACGTCGCCCCCTCCATTCCCCATGCCGCCTCCGGAGCCGCCGCCATCGCCTCCTCTCGCCGGCGCTCCTCCGGGCTCCGTCGAGTTCCTTTGCTCCGTGGAGATCATCCAGGATGGGGTCCTCCTCTGGTATTTCCCCTCCTCTGTTTCTTCCTCTCCCTCCATGGATGCCTCTCTAGCTTTTAGGGGTTCAAGGTTTTCACTAGATTAGAGTAATTGCTTCCCTTGTGTGGGACAAATCTAGGTGCATACATCCTATGGTTCCTCTGTCGCGCCCACTCCCAAATTTTGATCTGGAAGTGGCTGCCGCTAGGGAACCCCCTGTTCACAGGGTGTTTGACGCCCGTGCACACGAGACCCCCTTGCCCACAGGGTCTAACCCCCGTGCGCACGGGTTACACGGGATCATTCTGCCTAGTTTTTTTTACTCCTTTGCCATAATCTCAAGCACTTGTACTCAGTTGTTGTTCCTTGTGTTGTGTGTGGCTAGTGTTTGTGTCTTTCAGACTTCGCAGACAATAGGGCCGAGCTCCATTGCAAGCACCCAAAGGCAGGTTCCAAGGAGTTCACTATTGCTCGTTGCCAGTCGTCTAAGGGCATTGGTCAGGGGTCAGGGTCCGGGGAGGGCCGTGTTCACCGTGCTGCCACCAAGCGACCCGTTGTCAAGGTCTCCAATGATTCAGAGGAAGAGTATGAAGGAAATATGCCCTAGAGGCAATAATAAAGTTATTATTTATTTCCTTATTTCATGATAAATGTTTATTATTCATGCTAGAATTGTATTAACCGGAAACATAATACATGTGTGAATACATAGACAAACATAGTGTCACTAGTATGCCTCTACTTGACTAGCTCATTAATCAAAGATGGTTATGTTTCCTAACCATAGACATGTGTTGTCATTTGATTAATGGGATCACATCATTAGGAGAATGATGTGATTGACATGACCCATCCCGTTAGCTTAGCACTTGATCATTTAGTATTCTGCTATTGCTTTCTTCATGACTTATACATGTTCCTCGTAACTATGAGAATTATGCAACTCTCGTTTACGGAGGAACACTTTGGTACTACCAAACGCCACAACGTAATCGGGTGATTATAAAGGAGTACTACAGGTGTCTCGAAGGTACATGTTGAGTTGGCGTATTCGAGATTAGGTTTTGTCACTCCGATTGTCGGAGAGGTATCTCTGGCCCTCTCGGTAATACTCATCACTTAAGCCTTGCAAGCATTATAACTAATGAGTTAGTTATGAGATGACATATTACAAAATGAGTAAAGAGACTTGCCGGTAACGAGATTGAACTAGGTATTGATACCGACGATCAAATCTCGGGCAAGTAACATACCGATGACAAAGGAACAACGATGTTGTTATGCGGTTTGACCGATAAAGATCTTCGTAGAATATGTAGGAACCAATATGGGCATCCAGGTCCCGCTATTGGTTATTGACCGAGAATGGTTTTAGGTCATGTCTACATAGTTCTCGAACCCGTAGGGTCCGCACGCTTAACGTTTCGATAACAGTTTTATTATGAGTTTATAAGTTTTGATGTACCGAAGTTTGTTCGGAGTCCCGGATGTGATCACGGACATGACGAGGAGTCTCGGAATGGTTGAGACATAAAGATTGATATATTGGAAGCCTATGTTTGGACATCGGAATGGTTCCGGGTGAAATCGGCATTTTACCGGAGTACCGGGAGGTTACCGGAACCCACCGGGGGGGTTAATGGGCCTACATGGGCCACGAGGGAGAAGAGGGTAGGAGCCAGGAGGGGGCCGCGCGCCCCTCCCCCTCCTAGTCCGAATAGGACAAGGGAAGGGGGGCGGCGCCCCCCCCCCTTTCCTTCCCCTCTTCCTCCTCTTTCCCCCTTCTCCTACTCCTACTTGGAAAGAGAGAGTCCTACTCCCGGTGGGAGTAGGACTCCCCCTGGGCGCCCTCTGGGCGGCCGCCTCCTCCCCCGGCTCCTTTATATCTGGCGGGGGGCCCCAAAGACACACAAGTTGATCTACGGATCGTTCCTTAGCCGTGTGCGGTGCCCCCCTCCACCATATTCCACCTCGGTCATATCGTCGCGGAGTTTAGGCAAAGCCCTGCGTCGGTAGAACATCATCATTGTCACCACGCCGTCGTGCCGACGAAACTCATCCCCGAAGCTTTGCTGGATCGGAGCCCGGGGATCGTCATCGAGCTGAACGTGTGCTGAACTCGGAGGTGCCGTACGTTCGGTGCTTGGATCGGTCGGATCGTGAAGACGTGCGACTACATCAACCGCGTTGTCATAACGCTTCCGCTTACGGTCTACAAGGGTACGTGGACAATACTCTCCCCTCTCATTGCTTTGACATCACCATGATCTTGCGTGTGCGTAGGAAATTTTTGAAATTACTACGTTCCCCAACAGTGGCATCCGAGCCTAGGTTTTATGCGTTGATGTTATATGCACGAGTAGAACACAAGTGAGTTGTGGGCGATACAAGTCATACTGCTTACCAGCATGTCATACTTTGGTTCGGCGGTATTGTTGGATGAAGCGGCCCGGACTGACATTATGCGTACGCTTACGCAAGACTGGTTTTACCGCCGTGCTTTGCACACAGGTGACTAGCGGGTGTCGGTTTCTCCAACTTTAGTTGAACCGAGTATGGCTACGCCCGGTCCTTGCGAAGGTTAAAACAGCACCAACTTGACAAACTATCGTTGTGGTTTTGATGCATAGGTAAGAACGGTTCTTGCTCAGCCCGTAGCAGCCACGTAAAACTTTCAACAACAAAGTAGAGGACGTCTAACTTGTTTTTGCAGGGCATGTTGTGATGTGATATGGTCAAGACGTGATAAGATATAAGTTGTTGTATGAGATGATCATGTTTTGTTGAAGTTATCGGCAACTGGCAGAAGCCCTATGGTTGTCTCTTTGTTGCATAAGATGCAAGTGCCAAATAATTGCTTTACTTTATCGCTATGCGATAGCAATAGTTGCAAGAGCAATAGATGGCAGGACGACCATGTGATGACACATTGATATAGATCAAGATGATGAAGATCATGGTGTCGTGCCGGTGACGATAGAGATCATGACAGTACTTTGGAGATGGAGATCAAAGGCGCAAGATGATCATGGCCATATCATGTCACATATTTTGATTGCATATGATGTTTATCTATTATACATCTTATTCTGTTTTGTTTGACGGTAGCATTTTAAGATGATCTCTCACTAATTATCAAGAAGTGTTCTCCCGAGTATGCACCGCTATGAAAGTTCTTCGTCTTTGAGACACCACGTGATGATCGGGTGTGATAGGCTCTACGCTCAAATACAACGGTGCAAAACAGTTGCACACGCGAATACTCAAAGTTAAACTTGACGAGCCTAGCATATACAGATATGGCCTCGGAACACGGAGACCGAAAGGTCGAGCGTGAATCATATAGTAGATATGATCAACATAGTGATGTTCACCATTGAAACTACTCCATCTCACGTGATGATCGTACATGGTTTAGTTGATTTGGATCACGTGATCACTTAGAAGATTAGAGGGATGTCTATCTAAGTGGGAGTTCTTAAGTAATATGATTAATTGAACTTTAATTTATCATGAACTTAGTCCTGGTAGTATTTGCAAATTATGTTGTAGATCAATAGCTCGTGTTGTTGCTTTCATATGTTTATTTTGATATGTTCCTAGAGAAAATTGTGTTGAAAAATGTTAGTAGCAATGATGCGGATTGGATCCGTGATCTGAGGTTTATCCTCATTGCTGCACGTAAGAATTATGTCCTTAATGCACCGCTAGGTGACGGACCTATTGCAGAGCGGATGCGCACGTTATGAACGTCGGCTAGCTCAATATGATGACTACTTTATAGTTTAGTGCACCATGCTTAACGGCTTAGAATCGGGACTTCAAAGACGTTTTGAACGTCATGGACCATATGAGATGTTCCAGAAGTTGAAGTTAATATTTCCAGCAAATACCCGAGTTGAGAGATATGAAGTCTCCAACAAGTTCTATAGTTAAAAGATGGAGGAGAATCGCTCAACTAGTGAGCATGTGCTCAGATTGTCTAGGTACTTCAATCACTTGAATCAAGTGGGAGTTAATCTTCCAGATAAGATAGTGATTGACAGAATTTTCTAGTCACCATCACTAAGTTACTAGAACTTCGTGATGAACTATAGTATGCAAGGGACGACGAAAACGATTCCCGAGCTCTTCGTGATGTTGAAATCGACGAAGGTAGAAATCAAGAAAGAGCATCAAGTGTTGATGATTGACAAGATCACTAGTTTCAAGAGAAGGGCAAAGGGAAAAGAAAGGGAACTTCAAGTGGAAAGACAAGCAAGTTGTCACTCCTGCGAAGAAGCCCAAAGCTGGATCATAGCCTGAAACTGAGTGTTTACACTGCAAAGGAAATGGTCAGTCGAAGCGGAAATGCCCTGAATATTTGGTGGATAAGAAGGATGGCAAAGTGAACAAGGGTATATTTGATATACAGGTTATTGATGTGTGCCTTACTAGTGTTTATAGTAGCCCCTGAGTATTTGATACTTGTTCGGTTGCTAAGATTAGTAACTCAAACAGGAGTTCTGTAAAAAATGAAACTAGTTGAAGGGAAGTGACGATGAGTGTTGGAAGTAGTTCCAAGATTGATATGATCATCATCGCACACTCCCTATATTTTCGGATTAGTGTTAAACCTAAATAAATGTTATTTGGCGCTTATGCTGAGCATGAATATGATTTGATCATGTTTATTGCAATATGGTTATTCATTTAAAATCGAGAATAATTGTTGTTCTATTTAAATGAATAAAATCTTCAATGGTCATACACCCAACGAAAATAGTTTGTTGGCTCTCGATCGTAGTGATGCACATATTCATAATATTGATGCCAAAAGATGCAAAGTTAATAATGATAGTGCAACTTATTTGTGGCACTGCCGTTTTGGTCATATCGGTGTAAAGCGCATGAAGAAACTCCATAAAGATGGATTTTCGGAATCACTTGGTTATGAATCATTTGATGCTTGCAAACCGTGCCTTTTGTGTAAGATGACTAAAACTCCATTCTCCGAAACAATGGAACAAGCTACTGACTTATTGGAAATAATACATACCGATGTATGCGATCCAATGAGTGTTGATGCTCGTGGCAAGTACCGTTATTTTCTGACCTTCACAAGATGATTTGAGCAGATATGGGTATATCTACTTGATGAAACATAAATCTGAAATAGTTGAAAGGTTCAAAGAATTTCAGAGTGAAGTGGAAAAATCATCGTAACAAGAAAATAAAGTTTCTATGATCTGATCGCGGAGACGAATATTTGAGTTACGAGTTTGGTCTTCATTTGAAACAATGTGAAATAGTTTCGCAACTCACGTCACCTGGAACACCACAATGTAATGGTGTGTCCGAACGTCGTAACCGCACTTAATTGGATATTGTGCGATCTATGATGTTTCTTATTGGTTTACCACTATCGTTTTGGGATTATGCATAAGAGACAGCTGCATTCACGTTTAATAGGGCACCATATAAAATCCGTTGAGATGACACCATATGAACTGTGGCTTAGCAAGAAACCCAGGTTTTCGTTTCTTAAAGGTTGGAGTTGTGATGCTTATATGAAAAAGGTTCTCAACTTGATAAGCTCAAACCCAAATCGGAGAAGTGCGTCTTCATAGAATACCCAAAGGAAATTATTGGGTACACCTTCTATCACAGATCCGAAGGCAAGATATTCGTTGCTAAGAATGGATCCTTTCTAGAGAAGGAGTTTCTCTCGAAAGAAGTGAGTGGGAGGAAAGTAGAACTTGATGAGGTAACTGTACCTCCTCCCGAATTGGAAAATAGTTCATCACTGAAATCAGTTCCAGTGATTTCTACACCAATTAGTGAGGAAGCTAATGATGATGATCATGAAACTTCAGATCAAGTTACTACAGAACCCTGTAGGTCTTCCAGAGTACGGTCCGCACCAGAGTGGTACGGTAATCCTGTTCTGAAAGTCATGTTACTAGACCACGATAAACCTACGAACTATGAGGAAGCGATGATGAGCCCAGATTCCACAAAATGGCTAGAGGCCATGAAATCTGAGATAGGATCCATGTATGAGAACAAAGTGTGGACTTTGGTGGAGTTGCCCGATGATCGGCAAGCCATATTATATAAATGGATCTTCAAGAGAAAGACGGACATTGATAGTAGTGTTACTATCTACAAAGCTCGACTTGTTGCAAAAAGGGTTTTTTGACAAGTTCAAGGTGTTGACTACTATGCGATTTTCTCAAACTGTAGCGATGCTTAAGTCTGTCCGAATCATGTTAAGCAATTGCCACATTTTATGAAATCTGGCAAATGGATGTCAAAACTGCATTCCTTTATAGTTTTCTTAAAGAAGAGTTGTATATGATGCAACCAGAAGGTTTTGTCAATCCTAAAGGTGCTAACAAAATGTGCAAGCTCCAGCAATCCATCTATGGACTGGTGCAAGTATCTCGGAGTTGGAATATACGCTTTGATAAGTTGATCAAAGCATATTGTTTTATACAGACTCGCGGTGAAACCTGTATTAACAAGAAAGTGAGTGGGAGCACTACAACATTTCTGATAAGTATATGTGAATGACATATTGTTGATCAAAAATAATGTAGAATTATTCTGCAAAGCATGAAAGGATACTTGAATAAGAGTTTTTCAAAGAAAGACCTCGGTGAAGCTGCTTACATATTGAGCATCAAGATCTATTGAGATAGATCAAGACGCTTGATAAGATTTTTTTCAATGAGTACATACCTTGATAAATTTTTGAAATAGTTCAAAATAGAACAGTCAAAGAAGGAGTTCTTGCCTGTGATGCAAAGGTGTGAAGTTGAGTAAGACTCAAGACCCGACCATGGCAGAAAATAGAAAGAGAATGAAAAGTCATTGCCTATGCCTCAGTCATAGGTTCTATAAAGTATACTATGCTATGTACCAGACCTATTGTATACCTTGCTCTTTATTTGGCAAGGGAGTACAATAGTGATCTAGGAGTAGACCACTAGACATTGGTCAAGAATATCCTTAGTGAGGACTAAGGAAATATTTCTCGATTATGGAGGTGATAAAAGAGCCCGTCGTAAAGAGTTACATCGGTGCAAGCTTTCACACCGATCCAGATGACTCTAAGTCTCAATCTGGATACATACTGAAAGTGGGAGCAATTAGCTAGAGTAGCTCCGTGAAGAGCATTGTAGACATAAAATATTTGCAAAATACATACGGCTCTGAATGTGACAGACCCGTTGACTAAGCTTCTCTCACAAGCAAAACATGATCACACCTTAGTACTCTTTGGGTGTTAATCACATAAGTGATATGAACTAGATTATTGACTCTAGTAAACCCTTTGGGTGTTGGTCACATGACGATGTGAACTATGGGTGTTAATCATATATAGATATGAATATTGGTGTTAAATCAAATGGTGATGTGAACTAGATTATTGACTCTAGTGCAAGTGGGAGACTGAAGGAAATATGCCCTAGAGGCAATAATAAAGTTATTATTTATTTCCTTATTTCATGATAAATGTTTATTATTCATGCTAGAATTGAATTAACCGAAAACATAATACATGTGTGAATACATAGACAAACATAGTGTCACTAGTATGCCTCTACTTGACTAGCTCATTAATCAAAGATGGTTATGTTTCCTAATCATAGACATGTGTTGTCATTTGATTAATGTGATCACATCATTAGGAGAATGATGTGATTGACATGACCCATCCCGTTAGCTTAGCACTTGATCGTTTAGTATTCTGCTATTGCTTTCTTCATGACTTATACATGTTCCTGTAACTATGAGAATTATGCAACTCCCGTTTACCGGAGGAACACTTTGGGTACTACCAAACGTCACAATGTAACTGGGTGATTATAAAGGAGTACTACAGTGTCTCCGAAGGTACATGTTGAGTTGGCGATTTCGAGATTAGGTTTTGTCACTCCGATTGTCGGAGAGGTATCTCTGGGCCCTCTCGGTAATACTCATCACTTGCATGTTCAGATAGTTAGGGCATGTGGTAGACGAACGGATCGCAGATTCGGATTCTTCTCGCTGCTCGAGCCACTTTCATGTAGAAACCTTTTTCATCCGCTAGCACGGATTAATTTATATGATTTTCCAAAGATTTAAACAATATTCTAAAATTATTATTAATTCGAATAAAAGGTGAAATTGCTATGTGCACCCGCAGAGTGTACACAGCAGGCCACTAGAGGTCGACAGTGGGTCCAGGGGGTCCTAGTTGACTCGATCAATAGAGATTAATAAATCAACAGTTTGACTGTTGACTGGTCAAAATTGTGGATGGGGCCTAAGTGTCATTCACACATATCTTGCATTTTCTTTTTAACTGGATATTTAGAGGGGGGTCCACCTGTCATTTGCACTATACCTAACCACTGATTAGACTAACAAGTAGGAGTACTAATTAGCTAACGGAGAGCCGGCCGCCACCACACACACAGAATACACACACGCATTTACAGCCTGTTTTCGCTAACAAAAGATAGCATTTTGTGATTTTCATAGGATTTATTCCATGCATCAAATGGATTTGGTCCAGTGGACACATTTAAGCATTGTCAAGTGTACTTTCTAATAATATTATTTTTAGCCTTGTTAACAGTTGGTTAACCAAAGTTTAGGGGCTGTTTAGGGGGTTACTCAATGTAAAAACTAAAAAGCTAGCTAGTAGCTGACAGCCATATCATCGCTAGCATCGAGAGCGTGAGAGCAGTAGCAAGCGGCAGCAGAAGTGGGCAACGAAGGGAGTCAGCTGGTAGCAAGAGGCACGCGACGACGCGCAGGCAAGACGCGCAAGCAAGGCACGACCAGCTGGGAGCAGCGAGTAGCGCCAAGGCGGCGAGGGAGCGCGTGCTCAGAATTGGAGGCGCTGGCGACGAGGTGGCTGTGGCCGGCGTAGTAGGGGATCCCGCGAGCTGCTCGGCGTGAGGCGAGATGACAAGAACGACGCTGCGCGTGCGTGCTGTGGAGCGAGCGCCAGCGTCTGGGAGGAACGGGCGCGGAGCTTCAAGAGTCGGTCGCAGCATCCTATGGCATCAAATCGAAGAGGAGAAGGGGAGTTTGGACGTGGTGCTCACCTAGGAGCACACGGCGGCTCGGCGGGAGGTTTAGGAGCAGCAGGCGGTCGAAGTGGAGGAAGCCCGCCGTCGTAGTAGAGGAGGCAGACGGCGGGGTGGCATTCCGAGGTGGTCGAAGGGGTCGGAGCGGTGCTGCGGGGCCGTCCCGGTCTGATCTCGTCTATGAGGAGGAGGAAGGCGTCCGCGATGGAGCTGTCGGACAGCTCGAAACGGAGAGGGGAGGCTGGTGGCTGCGTCCATGGCGACGGCGAGCCCTCGGGACGGCGTCGGGGCGAGGTGGCGTCGGCGTCGAGGCGCCGCGGATGGAGCGGATCTGGCGAGAGGGGGGAGGAGGAACCGAGGAGGAGAGGGGGGAAGTGGAGCGGGGAGACGAGGGGACCGAGGGGAAGGCGACCTTATCCCCTCCCCGTCGGCGTCGGCGAGACGGTCGGGGGCAACCATGCCCCTATTGGGACCGCGCCAGGGGAACAGGAAGGGAGGGGCGACCGTGGGGGTTTGGTGGGTTTGCTGGGCCTGTCCAGTGGCCTAGGCCCAGGGGAATTAGTGGGGCTCTTTTCTTTCTCATTTACTTTTACCCTTTTTGTTGTTTTGTTTTGATTTTTAATTCATTAGAGTTTTATAAAACATCGAATTTGTTCCTAAATTAGTATTTCTATTTATACCACTGCCACAACAGGTTTGAGGTTTAAATAAAATAGTTTAGCATTTTTATAAATTTTAAAAGCATTTAACTTATTATTTAAGCCAATGATTATTTAGTTTAGTGCAATTAATCACTTTATAAAAATATTGGGTCACCACTATAATCAGCTATGGAATATTTTCCACACTTTGAACATTTTATTTTGCGTGTTTGCGAAATTTGAATCTTGGACTTTTATTTTAAATTTGAATTTTTATTGTGACTTGGATCAACCGAGGATTAGCAACAGCAATGTGATGACATGGCACCATTAACGAGGGTTTAATGTAGCTTAATTATCCGAGCGTCACAATTCTCCTCCACTACAAGAAATCTCGTCCCGAGATTTAAGAGGTAGAAGGAAACAGAACGGGGTATTCATCTCGAAGACGACCCTCGAGTTTCCCAGTGGCTTCCTCTTCAGAATGATTTGACCACTGAACTTCTAGAAATTCGATAGCCCTCAGACAGTGTGACGTTCAGCTTGATCGAGAACGCGGACCAGATGCTTTCTATAAGTGAGATCATCTTGCAAGGGTTGAGCTTTAGAAGCCAAGTGGTTGTTGCAATTAAGATTTGCGACTCAGGGCATTGGCTATGACACTAGCCTTGCCAGGGTTATAAGAAATACCGTAGTCATAGTCTGTAATAGTTTTCATAAATCGCTGTTGACAGAGATCCAGATCTAGTGAGTAAACAGATACTTCAGACTTTAATGATCGGATGAAGACCTCGCAACGAGTAACAAGAAGGAAATGTCGCCACAAATTTAGTGCAAATTTAACTACAGCAAGTACAAGTTCATGGACTCGGTAGTTCTTCGAGAAAGACACCTTGGAATTCACAAGCAACTGGAGCATTTTCAATTCTCACAAGCGTTTAACGCATTCAAGGAATAAATTCGTGCTTCGACATTTCAGACAAGATGAGCATGGTAGCTTACTATCTCACTTGATGGATGTAGAAGATAAACGGTTTTAGTGGCGCAAATGATAGAAGTGGTATGTGTTTTCAACCATTTCATTCCCAAAATGAGGTCGATATTGGATGACTTCAAAACAATGGGGGAAACATGAAATTCCATCCCTTTCAATTTCAATGGGGGCGTTGTGACTAACCATGGTGGTTTGACATTGGCCCGCGGAATGCAACTTGGAATTACGGGCAAGCGATGGCGGTTCCAACAGGTAAGGAACACCTGTGGCTATCCCACCATTGAGCAGCAGGACCTTTTAGTTAATAAGCCGTGAAGGTGACATAGTTGGCAGGGGCTATATCAACAGACCCAAACTCGAAAATGGTGTCACGGAGCCAGTCATCAACATTAAGGGCTGAGTTAAGCTTCAGAAGAGGACAGGGTCGAGGTGCACAAAGTATTGCAGAGTTACTAGGGCTGGTTGTTGGTTCATATTGGGACGTGGAAACTGAGCCATGACTCCTTCGTGAACTCGCGATTCAGCATCAAACTGATGTATCATTCGGGCCATGTATTCGGGAGGTGGTGGATTTTCGCCACTATGGCCACGACCAGCGGGGCACCATCCTGCTTAAATACAATGTGACGCCCCCGATTCAATCGTACATTAATCATGCACGCAAACGTGTACGATCAAGATCAGGGACTCACGGGAAGATATCACAACACAACTCTAAAAACATAAATAAGTCATACAAGCATCATAATACAAGCGAGGGGCCTCGAGGGCTCGAATACAAGTGCTCGATCATAGACGAGTCGCGGAAGCAACAATATCTGAGTACGTACATAAATTAAACAAGTTTGCCTTAAGAAGGCTAGCACAAACCGATACAGATCGAAGAGGCGAAGGCCTCCTGCGCCTCGATCCTCCTAAACTACTCCCGGTCGTCGCCGCCACTGCAAGACGTAGTAGTAGACACCTCCGATGTAGTAGTAGCCATCGACGGTGGCGTCTGCCCTGGCTCCAAGATCTGGTTGCGCCAACCGTAGAAGGGAAAGGGGGAAAAGGGGAAGCAACCGTGAGTACTCATCTAAAGTACTGCAAGCAAGGAGCTACACTACATATGCATGGGTATATGTGTAGGGAGGCCATATCAGTGGATTGAACTGCAGAATGCCAGAATAAGAGGGGATAGCTAGTCCTATCGAAGACTACGCTTGGCAGCCTCCGCCTTGCAAGATGTAGAAGAGAGTAGATTGAAGTCCTCCAAGTAGCATCTCCAAGTAGCATCTCCAAGAGCATCGCATAGCATAATCCTACCCGCGATCCTCTCCTCGTTGCCTCGTGGAAAAGCGATCACCGGGTTGTCTGTGGAACTTGTCTGGGTGTGTTTTATTAAGTATCCGGTTCTAGTTGTCATAAGGTCAAGGTACAACTCCGGGTCGTCCTTTTACCGAGGGACACGGCTATTCGAATAGATAAACTTCCCTGTAGGGGTGCACCACATAACCCAACACACTCGATCCCATTTGGCCGGACACACTTTCTTGGGTCATGCCCGGCCTCGGAAGATCAACACGTCGCAGCCCCACCTAGGCACAACAGAGAGGTCAGCACGCCGGTCTAACTCCTATGGCACAAGGGTCTGGGCCCATCGCCCTTTGCACACCAAGACGCTATGTGTGGCGGCGGAAGCGCACTCTAGCCTAGTGGCGCTCGGTCCAATCCGGCGCGCCACTCGGCCGACGCCACGAAGGCTTCGGCCGATACCACGGCCGGATACCCATAACTACTCCAGCAGAGATGGTTAGTGCGATAGACCAAATGGCCGACTCAGATCAAATACCAAGATCTTGTTAAGCGTGTTAAGTATCCATGAACGCCGAGCAGGCTGAGCCCACTGCCTCCTAGGTGGTCTCAACTCGCCTGCCGCCCGCCACAAAGTAACAATGGGGCCGTCGGGAACCCAGCCCACCTCACCGGATGGAGCCACCGTCCTTTCGGCCCCTCATCGAATCACTTGCGGGTACTCAATGAGTGACCCGACTTTAGTCACCATCTCAGATAGTATGTATGTATGTATAGTATATACCCGTGATCACCTCCCAAGTGATCACGACCGATAGTATAGCAAGGCGATCGACAAGAATGTAGGGCCAATGATGATAAACTAGCATCCTATACTAAGCATTTAGGATTGCGGTAAGGTATCAACAGATGTAGCAACAATGTCGCTATGCATCGTAATAGGATCAACTAAAGCAAGAATATGCTACACTACTCTAATGCAAGCAGATAGAGGAGAATAGGCGATATCCGGTGATCAAGGGGGCTTGCCTGGTTGCTCCGCAAGAAGGAGGGTCGCCAACTCCGTAGTCGAACTCGGGGCATCAAAGATCGCCACGGGTCTACCAGAGAGAGAGAGAGGGGAGAAACAGTAAATACATAGCAAGCAAGTGCATAACAGACAACAAGCGAGCTAGACGTGTTCTAACGCGGTATGAGGTGATACTGGTGAAGGGGAAACATCCGGAAAGTATCCCTGTTTCGTGTTTTCAATTGGTGAACCGGAGGGGAAAGTTGCGTGTTTGCTATGCTAGGGATGCGGATTGATTTAACGGGTTATGATCCGGATTCGCCTCATCGCTCGAGCAACTTTCATGTAGAAAGTATTTTCATCCGAAGTTACGATTTAAAAGATATGATTTCCTAAAGATTTAATCATTTTCTCAAATTTATTTAATTCATTTAAATCAACATTATCCAAAACAGTGTTTCTTGATGTCAAGATGACGTCGCAAGCCAATGAGGTGTTGATCGTCAACGACGTGTGGGTCCCGCTTGTCATAGATCGCTTAGACTAATTAGGGTCTAACTAATTTAATTAATGTTTAATTAAACTAACTAGTTAATTAGATTAATTAAACATAATTAATTAAGTTAATTAATCTAGTTAATTAATTAATTAATATTTTTATTTATTATTGATTATTATTATTATTTACTTTTAAATTATTATTTTTTCAAAAACGTTTCGAAGGGCCCCTTTGCCCAAAGGGCACATATGCCATCGAGCGCGCGCTGGTAGAGTGTTAATCGGCACTTGTGCCCGAGGGCGCCAGACAGCTACTGTGGGCGCGCTGACGGCAGGGCGCCGAGCAAAGACGGCGAGGGGGCGGCACGCTGCGCTGCCATGTGTGGCCAAGGGGACGGGCCGCCGGAGTAGAGGCAAGCGGGCGGGGTGAGGTTGACGGCAGTGCAGCAGAGTAGCATCTACAAAGAAGGGAGGACGTGGCCACAGCGGCGCAGGAGTGCGATGGCGCGGCTGCGACCAGTGTGCGGCGGGTGCGAGGGCGCAGCACTAACACGAACGGGAGCAGAGGAGGAGAATGGAGGAGACGAGGTGCTCACGTGCGACGTGAGAAGGGAGGCGCCGAGGCTTGACGCGTCCGCGGGAGGAGGACGAGGACGAGCGACGGCGACGGGCGGGAAGCGGTGAGCGAGCAGCTGTCGTGGGCGGCTCCGGGCGATTTACGACGTGGTCCCATGGCGTCGGGGGCGGCAAGGCGTCGGGGAGGCGCGAGATCCCGCCAGGTCTTGGGCGAGGACTGCGGTGCAAGAACGGATGTCGGGAGGTGCGGTGCTCGGCGCCGGCTGGCGGTGGCCTTTAGGCGCGGGTATGGCAACAGGAGGGGGGTCGAACAGGGAGCCCCTCCCATGTGCGCCTGTGTATCGTGGGTGGCGGCGGAGTGGGAGGACGAGGGAGACGTGGGGATCGTGGGTTGGGTTAGGTCACGGTGGGGGGTTTAGTATGAGGGGAGGTGGGCTGGCCTGGTGGGCGGTAGGTTCTGGCTGGCCACCGGGCCAATTGGTCGATGGGGATCTTTCCTTTCCTATCTTTGTGTTTTAGTTTTAGATTTTATTTATTTTCTCTTTCTGTTTTATTTATTTTAGTTAGCAAAAACAATTTTACTAAAATATAACCCCTGCTCCTAAATTAGCATAATAACTGTGACGCCCGGATAATCATGCTACAGTAATCCCACGCTAATCATGCCACGTCACCTCGGTTACTTTGCTAACCTTACAATGATTCGAAATCGATTCGAATTCAAATTCATAATCAAGCAAACAATAAAAGATTTCATATATTAAAACTAAAATGTTCGGAGTGAGCCAAATAATTCATAAGTAATGTTGGTGGATAAACCAAGTCATTATAAAAAGTTTAAATGCACTTAACTAAATATAATCAGAGCAAAAGCAATTAATTGAATACTATTAAATTAATAAACAAATGTTAAACTAGCTTATTAGTCGCCAAACTTTTTAGGTAGTGGGCTATTTTGAAACACTATTTTTGGAGCTATTGTCATATTTTACTAAACTAAAAATAAAGAGTAACTAAAATAAAACAGAAAGGAAAGAGAATAAAAAGAAAAGAAAACCAGAAAACAAAATAAAAGACCCCCCCGGCCAACCGGGCCAGACGGCTCACTGTCAGCCCATCGCCCCAGGCTGGCCCCCCACCTCACCTACTAACCTCGGGACACCGAACCCTAGCCCACTACCCACGCCTCCCCCCCACGTTTCCCTCTCTCCTTCGTCTCCTCCCGATCCAGATCTAGATCGGGAGCCGGCGCCCTTTCCCCGCGCTTGTCGCCGTCAACCCCCTCACCTCGCTGCCCTCGTCGTCAACCCCTCCACCGACGGACCCCCCTCAAGCATCGTTGTCGCCCTGGCTTCGCAGGACGCCGCACCCGAGGACCACCTTGTCAGCGCCTCCTCTCCCGCGTCGCCCATCGACCCCGACGCTCACGACGTCGCGGCCACCGTCGCCTTCCTCTTCCTCGCAGGATCTCCTCCTCGCCCGCCGCGCCCCGTCTTCCTCCCCGAGCACCGCTGCCTAGACCCCACGGCCCCATGGTGAGGCTCCGCATCTCCTCCTCCTCCCCTACTCCGCCACTTCTGCCATGGCTCGCCACCGGCTGCTTGCTGGCTGCCGCCTCGCCACAAGACGCACCTCGCTTGTGCCAGCGTGGCTCGCCGCCAGAGTCACCCGTCGGCCTCGCTGCAGGTTCCCACTTGGCCCGGGCGACGCCCACGCCCACGGTCCGCACTCGCCCGCCATTAGCCGTCGCTGCCACCTCCACCTCGCCTCGCACGGTTCCCGCACTGCCGCCTCTGCTTCGCCCCCGCGGTGGCCTCCCTACTACGCACACAAGGCTGCAGCTCGCCACCCTGCGTCCCGCTGCTAGCCGGCGCTCCTGCCGGGCGACGCCGTGCCGATCTCGCCTTCGCCGGGCGCCCGCCTCGAGCTCAAGCTCATTCAGCATCGAGCGCCAACCCGATAGGGCCCTATGGGCCTATGGCAAACGGGCCCCGCCGTAACGCTTATAAAAAACCAAACAAAAGGATTTTAAGATAATATTGATTATAAATAAAAACGAATATAATTAATTAATTTATTAATTAGCAAATTGATTAAGTTAATTAACTCATTTTAGTGATCTAATTAACTAGTTAGTTTAATTAAATGGTAATTAGATTAGTTATACCCTAATTAGAATAATCGTGAGTATGACATTTGGGACCCACATGTCGGTTTGACCTACCAACACCTCATTGATCGCCGATGTCATGTCGACATCATGCCGATGCAAAGAATGCTGATTTCAATTAATTTAGTAATAATAGTTTAGAAAATGATTAAATCCCTTTTAAATTAATATAAAATAAACCGTAGCTCGGATGAAAAAACTTTGTACATGAAAGTTGCTTAGAACGACGAGACGAATCCAGATACGCAGCCTGCTCGTCCGCCACACATCCCTAGCATAGAGAACACGCAACTTTTTCCTCCGTTCACTGTCTCAAAACGCTAAACACCGGGATACTTTCCGGATGTTTCCCTTCGTCGGTATCACCTACTACCGCGTTAGGGCACAATCGAACACCGTGTATTGTCTTGTTACGCTTTGTGATGCTTTGATTGCTCATATTTATTGTGTTCCTCTTCGTTATTACTTTCCGATAGACCCCGAGACTGCCATGACCCCGGCTCGACTACGGTGTCGACGACTGTCCTTCTTGCCGAGCAACTGTGCAAGCCCCCTTTATCACCAGATATCGACTATTCTCCTCTATACTGCTTGCATTAGAGTAGTATAGCATGTTACCGCTTCCGCTGATCCTATTCTCGATGCATAGCCCGACATTGTTGCTACATCTGCTGATACCTTACCCGCAATCCTAAATGCTTAGTATAGGATGCTAGTTTATCATCATTGGCCCTACATTCTTGTCACCGCTTTGCTATACTATCGGGCCGTGATCACTTGGGAGGTGATCACGTATATACTATACATACATACATACATACTATACAGATGGTGACTAAAGTCGGGTCACCGAGGAGTACCCGCAAGTGATTCTCGATGAGGGGCCGAAGGATGTGGCTCCATCCCGAGAGGTGGGCCTCGGGTTCCCACGGCCCCGATCGTTACTTTGTGGGCGGAGCGACAGGCAGGTTGAGACCACCTAGGAGACAGTGGGCTCGCCCGATCGGGCGTCATGATACTTAACACGCTTAACGAGATCTTGGTATTTGATCCGAGTCCGCCATTTGGTCTATACGCACTAACCATCTACGGGAGAAGTTATGGGTATCCCGACGCCGTGGTATCACCAAGCCTTCTTGACGCCGGCCGATCGAGTGGCGCGCCGATTGGTCCGAACGCCACTAGGCTAGGTCTGCTTCCGGCCGCTGTCAAGAACGCAGGTGTGCTCGTATGGCGGGCCTGCACTCGCGCGCTTAGGTTTAGACCGCGGTCAACCTCTCTCACAGTGCCTAGGTGGGCTGCGACGTGTTGATCTTCCGAGGCCGACATGACCCAGAAAGTGTGTCCGCCAAATGGGATCAAGCGGTTGGTTATGTGGTGCACCGCAGGAAGTTAATCTATTCAATAGCCGTGATCTTCGGTAACAGGACGACTTGGAGTTGTACCTTGACCTTATGACAACTAGAACCGGATACTTAATAAAACACACCTTCCAAGTTCCACAGCATAACCCGTGATCGCTTCCACGGGCGACGAGGGAGGATCACGGTAGGATTATACTATGCGATGCTACCGAGATGCTACCGAGATGCTACTTGAGATGCTACTTGGCGATGCTACTTGGAGGACTTCAGCCTACTCTTCTACATGTCAGAAGACGGAGGCTGCTGTATGTTTAGTCTTCGGCTGTGATTAGCTATCCCTCTTATTCTCGCATTCTCGCAGCTCAATACACCGATATGGCCTCCTTACACATATACCCATGCATATGTAGTGTAGTTCCTGCTTAAGTAGTACTTTGGATGAGTACTCACGGTTGCTTTCCCCCCTTTTCCCCCTTTCCTTTCTTTTCTCCGTTGTCGCAACCAAATGCTGGAGTCCAGAGCGACGCCACCGCCGAGGACGACTACTACATCAAGGTGCCTACTACTATGTGCAAGTGGCCGATTTACGCACTGTGAGTAGTTTAGGAGGATCCCAGTGTGAGGGCTGCGCCTCTTTCGATCTCAGATCCCAGCTTTGTGCTAGCCTTCTTAAGGCAAACTTGTTTAACTTATGTCCAGACTCAGATATTGTTGCTTCCACGACTGCCTATGATCGAGCACTTGTATTCAAGCCCTCGAGGCCCCCGGCTTGTATTCTCGATGCTTGTATGACTTATTTTACTTTTAGAGTTGTGTTGTGATATCTTCCCGTGAGTCCTCGATCTTGATCGCACACGCTTATGCGGCATGATTAGTGTACCATTGAATCGGGGCGAATAAGTTGGTATCGAGCCGATCGCTCAGAATCCCCTTCCAACTCCTTGGCCAAGTTGAGTCTAGTCGATGAAAATTGTTTTACTAACTTGGCTGCGCCCATGGGACCACGCCGCCAATTGGGTGGTACTAGGATCTTTTACCTCGACCTTTACTCCGGATTCTCAACTCTTTTCTATTCGGGTTAAACGATTTTTACTAAAATCTAACTTTAGGTTCTCGAAAATACTTTCTCCGGAGAGGCCCTTCACCAGATGATCACCGATCGCACTGAAGTTTTCAAGATACTCCGATTTTCTCTCGAGACCTTGTGCCCGTTGCTTTTGCAATTCCTTCCACCAAATATCCCTATGGATAAATACTTACATCTGTCAGGCTTACTTTTATTCCCAATGGTCTTGTTATTACAAGATACCTCGAGAATATTTTGTGCCATCGCCTTGCGTTCTTTGCCACCAATACCCCTAAGAATAATTTCTCGACTTTCCGAGTATCCGCCATCCCTAGTTGTCCGTGTGTTTCACAAAAGTCTTTGAAATACTATTTCAATCCTCCAAAATCCTTAGCAAGATTTGTCTACTTGCATTAATGATGCTTCCCATATATCCGCAATATTCACTAGTATCTTTTGACACCGCCATTTTGATCCTATTGATTCAACATGTGTGTAATGCACACAATCATCTATCAACCCTTCTAAATTATCTTTCCGCTCGACATCATTTTTGAACATGAGCTGGTTCTCACCAAACTATTGGTCGCCAATTGTGCCTCCGGGTCTATCCAACTTATTCAGCCTTGATCGAGCAATCGCTCGATCCTTTGTTTCGAAATTGTAATTCCTTTTGTTATCTAAGCATCAAATTATTCAGATGTTCTATAATATGATGCCCGCTCATTCTGCTTCCTCGGTTGAGTACCGATGTCGATCGATCCCTTGTGGACTATCGTTCCTTTGTTGGATTTTATCCGATGTTGTCCTTCATATTGAATAACCTTGAGAGCCTTTCCATGGGTATATAATGCCTTTGGTAAATTGTATCATCTACTTTTGAACAATGCTCTACTTTCGAGCCTCAGATTATTTACCTCAAGTTTGTGGCATATGTTCCTAAGATGCCTCGATGGGTTGAACCTATGCCTTCCTTAATATGTGTGAACTCGAAGTTTTCACGGTCATACTCATCCGGTATTTCACCGTAAAACTTTCAACACTAACGCCATTATCAAACGAGAAGTGAATGTAAGGTTATGCTTTGGAGAAGTGGGAGTCGATTTTGAACTTTGTGTTCATGCCCATGGACCCGGGTGGAACTTATCATGGAAGCTTCTCGAGTAATAATAATCCCTTGTTATAAATTCTTTCTTATCTATGCTTGGTCTTTTGCAATCGTGGTTTTGACCATGTTGTTCTTCTTGATCCCATTTCTTGGACAAGTTTAAGTGCTTGCCTTCGCGAATGATTCACTTGTCCAACCTCTATCCCGCCTACCCTTGAGTATACCCTCCGTACCATGAGAATATCATGGAACTACATAACTTCTTATGGGTTCTTCATCAACTGTTATTTCTCACCGATTCCAATTTTCCTGGGTTTTGGGTTGTCGTCAACCGAGAACGCTGATAAGTGAATCAATTCCGCACTTCGATTCGATAACTCTAAGTATTCTTCATTGATTATGAGTTTATTAATCCTTCAAGTCATTGCTAGCCTAATCGGCTATACCATTATCGCAACTTTTAACTGCTACTCGGCCCTCTTCCGAGCACGATTTAGATGGTAAGCTAATCTTCCGTGATCTTCCTCATCGATCATTTCTCCTTGAAATGCACTTGATTTTGAGTTTGTGTCGCACTCCATGGTTCCAATAACCTTTTGCTTCATAATTCCTTTAACTTGATGTCATCGTCGATAGATTACATCTCCGGAGCCTCTCGACAAAATTTGTCGTGATCATCACCAACATCTCGATTCTTCCCGGATATCAATTGCATTCATGATGAGAAATACCATCCTTGCCCTTGATGATATGTGTTATCATCGACCACTTTATTGCCTTCCCACCAACACAAGCTTGTTCGTATTTGGTGTTATACCTTGAGATCCTTGCTATCCAGTAATTGTTGTTCTTTACCTTGGAACATTAACATCTCTTCTGTCGTCAAGGTTGTGAGAATTTCACCACCTCTGGAGAATTCTTGATACAAGTGATACTTATCACCATCACCATTCTTTTCCTAGTCACCGTGTTATTCCTAACCATCGACAAATGGACTGTGATGTGTAATTCCTAAACTTCTAGCAACCCTATTGCTTTGAAGTTAATAGTCGGCCATTCATTCTTAGACTATTGATTATTGAATCACCATTCTGACGTTGGTTGTGCAACCCAGCCCATATTTTGGGTGCACCTTTCAACCAATGTTTAATTGTGTATGTTTCCCTCGAGCATACATCATTATACCATTTGATCTGACTATTGTTATCTCCTAGTTCACATAATTGTGGAACTCCATCTTCTTGGAAATTTCGAGGAATTCTCGTCGAGTCCATCAGCCACATCCTCTTCCTCTCCTTGGTTTAATGATGAACTCTTGTTTCGGAACTTGTTCACACAGTTCAATTCCCGAGAATCTTACAATGTCATCTCAACAATTTGTGTTGACCTTTTCTTCTCGCATATCCTAAGTCCGAGGTATCCCGACACCAATCGATCTAAATCTCGGTCGATATGATGGTTGGAACATAATTCCAGGAGTTATAAACATCTTTACATGACCCGTAAGGTGATGTCATGCCTAGCACACCTGGCTGGAGGCCCTATTGTTATAGATCCCTTTTCAGCAAGATTATCCATTCTTGCTCGAGGAAATTGTAAGACTTATCCTATAAGTTGTTTCCGGCGGATCTTTTGAATATCCGGCACGACCTTTGCTTGAAGACCATGTGAATGCTATCTCAAGCATGTCTATGGTAACTCGCTTTTCAACAAGAACATTTGAAGCCCAATGCTAGATGTTTCGCTCAATTATCCAAACACCGCTGTATGGGTAATGTCATGAAATTTCTCTCCCCTTACCTAAAAGGTTTTCTTCATTGTATCCTGCCACGGATATCATGCCCCGCTTGTCCTTGGGAAGGATATATCCTTGAAATATGTGTTTTAACACATTTTTCTTTCCATTGTTCTGCTTAACTGACATCATATTTTCCTTTCCATTGTTTGGTTTAACGCTTTCTTATGATCTATATGGTCTAAGCAGTAATATTCTCCCGCTTTTGTGAACCCCTCGATGTACAATTTTGTCAAGAAGACTCGTTGCTTTTGTTGATAGCATTCCGTAGCCACCGATGGACGAGAATTTTGCCTAATGGTCCGCCTTCATTCAACGAAAGCGTAAAATGGTTCTCTTCGCCCTCGCCCTTGGTACCGCATTGTTGCCGACATAACGACATTGCTACTCTCGACATGCCTTGCCATCATGACCGTGCAAGAGGTTGCTGCTTCTTCCTACTTTTACCCCACATGGTGGGCCCATAACCCACGGGTCCTAGGATCAAACCCGACTCTCTTTGTATACCCCTGCTCCCAAAGTTACTGGACTCATATGTAATTCATGAGCCACCTTCCGATGAGATCATCAATTCTGGAAAATAATAATAATAATAATAATAATAATAATAATAATAATAATAATAATAATAATAATAATAATAATAATAATAATAAAATAATAGCTACCTGTTTGAAACCCCTTTCACCTTCCGACTAGGCATTGAACGGTTCGAGCTTGTTGACCTTCCAACTTTACTCTCGATGTGTTCTATTTGTTCAACTCGAGAGGTACCTATATGCTCATTCATGGGTTAATCCAGGTTATTACCCTTATAGGGCTTCCGATCTACCCCTACCTATTCCGATGAAGATCCCAAGAAAGGATGCCGACTTCATCATAAGGACTCAAGCAGGAAATGAAGATCAATGTATTGGATCGGTTCTTCGAGAAGAGCAACGTAATGAGAAGACCCGATAGATTGTCAAACCTTCCCCTTTCACTACCTCTTAAATCTCGGACCTTGTAGTGGAGGAGAATTTACGCCTTGGGATAATCATGCTACAGTAATCCCACGCTAATCATGCCACGTCACCTCGGTTACTTTGCTAACCTTACAATGATTCGAAATCGATTCGAATTCAAATTCATAATCAAGCAAACAATAAAAGATTTCATATATTAAAACTAAAATGTTCGGAGTGAGCCAAATAATTCATAAGTAATGTTGGTGGATAAACCAAGTCATTATAAAAAGTTTAAATGCACTTAACTAAATATAACTGTAGCAAAAGCAATTAATTGAATACTATTAAATTAATAAACAAATGTTAAACTAGCTTATTAGTCGCCAAACTTTTTAGGGTAGTGGGCTATTTTGAAACACTATTTTTGGAGCTATTGTCATATTTTACTAAACTAAAAATAAAGAGTAACTAAAATAAAACAGAAAGGAAAGAGAATAAAAAGAAAAGAAAACCAGAAAACAAAATAAAAGACCCCCCCGGCCAACCGGGCCAGACGGCCCGCCGGTCAGCCCACTGGCCCAGGCTGGCCCCCCACCTCACCTACTAACCCCTGGGGACACCGAACCCTAGCCCACTACCCACGCCTCCCCCCCACGTTTCCCTCTCTCCTTCGTCTCCTCCCGATCCAGATCTAGATCGGGAGCCGGCGCCCTTTCCCCGCGCTTGTCGCCGTCAACCCCCTCACCTCGCTGCCCTCGTCGTCAACCCCTCCACCGACGGACCCCCCTCAAGCATCGTTGTCGCCCTGGCTTCGCAGGACGCCGCACCCGAGGACCACCTTGTCAGCGCCTCCTCTCCCGCGTCGCCCATCGACCCCGACGCTCACGACGTCGCGGCCACCGTCGCCTTCCTCTTCCTCGCAGGATCTCCTCCTCGCCGGCGTCGCGTCCCCGTCTTCCTCCCCGAGCACTGCTGCCTAGACCCCACGGCCCCATGGTGAGGCTCCGGCATCTCCTCCTCCTCCCCTACTCCGGCCACTTCGGCCATGGCCTCGCTCACCGGCGCCCGCTTCGCGGCCGCCGCCACGCAGACGCACCTCGCTTGTGCCAGCGTGGCTGCCGCCCGTAGTCACCCGTCGGCCTCGTCGTGCTCCCACTTGGCCCCTGGCGACGCCCACGCCCACGGTCCGCACCCCCGCCCCGCCACAGTCGTCCGCGGCCACCTCCACCCTCGCCGCGGTTCCCGCACTGTCGCCCGTTTCCGTCGCGGTGGCCTCCTACTACGCCTTGTTGCAAGGCAAGCCTCGCCACCAGCGTCCCGCCCTGCTAGCCGGCGCTCCCGCTCGGGCGACGCCGTGCCCGATCTCGCCCCTGTCGGGCGCCCGCTCCTGGAGCCCGCGCTCATCTGCTACCGAGCGCCCGAACCCGATAGGCCCCTATGGGCCTATGGCAAACGGGCCCCGCCCAGAACGTTTATAAAAAACCAAACAAAAGGATTTTAAGATAATATTGATTATAAATAAAAACGAATATAATTAATTAATTTATTAATTAGCAAATTGATTAAGTTAATTAACTCTGTTTAGTGATCTAATTAACTAGTTAGTTTAATTAAATGGTAATTAGATTAGTTATACCCTAATTAGAATAATCAGAGTATGACAGCTGGGACCCACATGTCAGTTTGACCCAGTCAACACCTCTCGTTGATGCTGATGATGTCATGACATCATCATGATCGATGAGAATGCTGATTTCGAATTAATTTAGTAATAATAGTTTAGAAAATGATTAAATCCCTTTTAAATTAATATAAAATAAACCGTAGCTCGGATGGAAAAACTTTGTACATGAAAGTTGCTTAGAACGACGAGATGAATCCAGATACGCAGCCTGTTCGTCCGCCACACATCCCTAGCATAGAGAACACGCAACTTTTCCCCTCCGGTTCACCTGTCCGAAAACGCGAAACACCGGGGATACTTTCCCGGATGTTTCCCCCTTTCGTCGGTATCACCTACTACCGCGTTAGGGCACACCGAACACCGTGTATTGTCTTGTTACGCTTTGTGATGCTTTGATTGCTCTGTTATTTATTGTGTTCCCTCTTCGTTACTACTTTCCGATAGACCCCGAGACTGCCGGCGACCCCCAGTTCGACTACGGTGTTGACGACTCGTCCTTCTTGCCAGAGCAACCAGGCAAGCCCCCCCTTTTATCACCAGATATCGACTATTCTCCTCTATACTGCTTGCATTAGAGTAGTATAGCATGTTACTGCTTTCCGTTGATCCTATTCTGATGCATAGCCTGACATTGTTGCTACATCTGTTGATACCTTACCTGCAATCCTAAATGCTTAGTATAGGATGCTAGTTTATCATCATTGGCCCTACATTCTTGTCGACCGCCTTGCTATACTATCGGGCCGTGATCACTTGGGAGGTGATCACGGTATATACTATACATACATACATACATACTATACAGATGGTGACTAAAGTCGGGTCACCGAGGAGTACCCGCAAGTGATTACGATGAGGGGCTGAAAGGACGGTGGCTCCATCCCGGTAGAGGTGGGCCTGGGTTCCCGACGGCCCCGATTGTTACTTTTTGGCGGAGCGGACAGGCAGGTTGAGACCACCTAGGAGGCAGTGGGCTGGCCTCGATCGGCGTTCGCGGATACTTAACACGCTTAACGAGATCTTGGTATTTGATCCGAGTCCGCCATTTGGTCTATACGCACTAACCATCTACGTGGGAGTAGTTATGGGTATCCCGACGTCGTGGTATCAGCCGAAGCCTTCTTGACGTCAGCGACTGAGTGGCGCGCGCCGGATTGGTGCCGAACGCCACTAGGCTAGGTCTGCTTCGGCGCGTTCATAGCGTGCGCAGTGTGTGCTCGAGGCGATGGGCCTGCACCCTGGCGCTTAGGTTTAGACCGCGTCTTGACCTCTGTTGTGCCTAGGTGGGGCTGCGGCGTGTTGATCTTCCGAGGCGGACATGACCCAGAAAGTGTGTCCGCCAAATGGGATCAAGCGTGTTGGGTTATGTGGTGCACCTGCAGGAAGTTAATCTATTGAATAGCCGTGATCTTGATAGCAGGACGACTTGGAGTTGTACCTTGACCTTATGACAACTAGAACCGGATACTTAATAAAACACACCCTTCCAAGTTCCACAGATAACCCGTGATCGCTTTTCCACGGGCGACGAGGGAGGATCGCCGGTAGGATTATACTATGCGATGCTCTTGGAGATGCTCTTGGAGATGCTACTTGGAGATGCTACTTGGCGATGCTACTTGGAGGACTTGATCTACTCTCTTCTACATCTTTGCAAGACGGAGGCTGCGAGCGTAGTCTTGACGTGATTAGCTATCCCCTCTTATTCGGCATTCGCATTCAATACACCGATATGGCCTCCTTACACATATACCCATGCATATGTAGTGTAGCTCCTTGCTTGTAGTACTTTGGATGAGTACTCACGGTTGCTTTCTCCCCCTTTTCCCCTTTCCTTTCTTTCTCGGTTGTCGCAACCAAATCTTTGGAGTCCAGAGCGACGCCACCGTCGAGGACGACTACTACTGAAGGTGCCTACTACTATGTGCGGTCACGATTTACGACTGGGGAGTAGTTTAGGAGGATCCCAGCAGGAGGGCTGCGCCTCTTCGATCTGTATCCCAGTTTGTGCTAGCCTTCTTAAGGCAAACTTGTTTAACTTATGTACGTACTCAGATATTGTTGCTTCCACGACTTCGTCTATGATCGAGCACTTGTATTCAAGCCCTCGAGGCCCCCGGCTTGTATTACGATGCTTGTATGACTTATTTTACTTTTAGAGTTGTGTTGTGATATCTTCCGTGAGTCCTCGATCTTGATCGCATACGTTTGCGTGCATGATTAGTGTACGATTGAATCGGGGGCGTAACAAGTTGGTATCAGAGCCGACTGCCTGTAGGAATCCCCCTTTCCAACTCCTTGGCCGAAGTTGAGTCTAGTCGATGAAAATTGTTTTACTAACTTGGCTGTGCGGCCCATGGGACCACGTCGCCAATTGGGTGGTACTAGGATCTTTTACTCCTCGACCTTTACTCCGGGATTCTGAACTCTTTTCTATTCGGGTTAAACGATTTTTACTAAAATCTAACTTTAGGTTCTCGAAAATACTTTCTCCCGGAGAGGCCCTTCAGTCCAGATGATCACCGACTGCACCAGAAGTTTTCGAAGATACTCTCCGATTTTCTCTCGAGACCTTGTGCCCGTTGCTTTTGCAATTCCCTTCCACCGAAATATCCCTATGGATAAATACTTACATCTGTCGTGCTTACTTTTATTCCCAGTCGGTCTTGTTATTACAAGATACCTCGAGAATATTTTGTGCCTACTGCCTTGCAGTTCTTTGCCACCTGAATACCCCTAAGAATAATTTCTCGCACTTTCCGAGTATCCGCTCATCCCTAGTTGTCCAGGTGTTTCACAAAAGTCTTTGAAATACTATTTCAATCCTCCGAAAATCCTTAGCAGTACTTGTCTACTTGCATTAATGATGCTTCCCATATATCTGGCAATATTCACTAGTATCTTTTGACACCGTCATTTTGATCCTATTGATTCAACATGTGTGCGAATGCACACAATCATCTATCAACCCTTCTAAATTATCTTTCTGGCTCAGACATCATTTTTGAACATGAGCTGGTTCTCGACCAAACTATTGGTCGTCAATTGTGCCTCTGGTCTATCCAACTTATCCAGCCTTGATCAGAGCAACTGCTTCTGATCCTTTGTTTCGGAAATTGTAATTCCTTTGTTATCTAAGCATCAAATTATTCAGATGTTCTATAATATGATGCCCGTTCATTCTGCTTCCTCTGGTTGAGTACCGATGCTCGCATCAGATCCCTTGTGGACTATCGGTTCCTTTGTTGGATTTTATCCGACAGTGTCCTTCATATTGAATAACCTTGAGAGCCTTTCCATGGGTATATAATGCCTTTGGTAAATTGTATCATCTACTTTTGAACAATGCTCTACTTTCGAGCCTGTATTATTTACCCCGAAGTTTGTGGCATATGTTCCTAAGATGCCCTGATGGGTTGAACCTATGCCTTCCTTAATATGTGTGAACTCGGAAGTTTTCACGGGTCATACTCATCTGGTATTTCACCAGGTAAAACTTTCAACACTAACGCCATTATCGAAACGAGAAGTGAATGTAAGGTTATGCTTTGGAGAAGTGGGAGTCGACCTTGAACTTTGTGTTCATGCCCATGGACCCGGGGTGGAACTTATCATGGAAGCTTCTCGTAGTAATAATAATCCCCTTGTTATAAATTCTTCTCTTATCTATGCTTGGTCTTTTGCGACCGTGGTTTTGACCATGTTGTTCTTCTTTGATCCCATTTCTTGGACAAGTTTAAGTGCTTGCCTTCTGCGAATGATTCACTTGTCCAACCTCTATCCCGCTCTACCCTTGAGTATACCCTCTGGTACCGCGAGAATATCATGGAACTACATAACTTCTTATGGGTTCTTCATCAACTGTTATTTCTCATCGATTCCAATTTTCCTGGGTTTTGGGTTGTCGTCAACCGAGAACGCTGATAAGTGAATCAATTCCGCACTTCGATTCGATAACTCTAAGTATTCTTCATTGATTATGAGTTTATTAATCCTTCAAGTCATTGCTAGCCTAATCGGCTATACCATTATCGTGCAACTTTTTAACTGTGCTACCTGGCCCCTCTTTCCGGAGCACAGATTTAGATGGTAAGCTAATCTTCCGTGATCTTCCTCATCGTATCATTTCTCCTTGAACAGACTTGATTTTGAGTTTGTGTCGTACCCATGGTTCCAATAACCTTTTGCTTCATAATTCCTTTAACTTGATGTCATCGTCGATAGATTACATCTCCGTGGAGCCTCTCGACAAAATTTGTCGTGATCATCACCAACATCTCGACTCCTTCCTGGATATCAATTGCATTCATGATGAGAAATACCATCCTTGCCCTTGATGATATGTGTTATCATCGACCACTTTATTGCCTTCCCACCAACACAAGCTTGTTCGTATTTGGTGTTATACCTTGAGATCCTTGCTATCCAGTAATTGTTGTTCTTTACCTTGGAACATTAACATCTCTTCTGTCGTCAAGGTTGTGAGAATTTCACCACCTCTGGAGAATTCTTGATACAAGTGATACTTATCACCATCACCATTCTTTTCCTAGTCACCGTGTTATTCCTAACCATCGACAAATGGACTGTGATGTGTAATTCCTAAACTTCTAGCAACCCTATTGCTTTGAAGTTAATAGTCGACCATTCATTCTTAGACTATTGATTATTGAATCACCATTACGGCGTTGGTTGTGCAACCCAGCCCATATTTTGGGTGCACCTTTCAACCAATGTTTAATTGTGTATGTTTCCCTCGAGCATACATCATTATACCATTTGATCTGACTATTGTTATCTCCTAGTTCACATAATTGTGGAACTCCATCTTCTTGGAAATTTCGAGGAATTCTCGTCGAGTCCATCAGCCACATCCTCTTCCTCTCCTTGGTTTAATGATGAACTCTTGTTTCGGAACTTGTTCACACAGTTCAATTCCCGAGAATCTTACAATGTCATCTCAACAATTTGTGTTGCACCTTTTCTTCTCAGACATCCTAAGTCTGAGGTATCCTGACACCAATCAGATCTAAATCTCGGTCAGATATGATGGTTGGAACATAATTCCAGGAGTTATAAACATCTTTACATGACCCGGTAAGGTGATGTCATGCCTAGCACACCTGGCTGGAGGCCCTATTGTTATAGATCCCTTTTCAGCAAGATTATCCATTCTTGCCTGAGGAAATTGTAAGACTTATCCTATAAGTTGTTTCCGATGGATCTTTTGAATATCCGAAGTACGACCTTTGCTTGAAGACCATGTGAATGCTATCTCGAAGCATGTCTATGGTACTCCGTTTTTCAACAAGAACATTTGAAGCCCAATGCTAGATGTTTCTGGCTCAATTATCCAAACACCGTTGTATGGGTAATGTCATGAAATTTCTCTCCCCTTACCTAAAAGGTTTTCTTCATTGTATCCTGCCACGGATATCATGCCCTGCTTGTCCTTGGGAAGGATATATCCTTGAAATATGTGTTTTAACACATTTTTCTTTCCATTGTTCTGTTTAATCTGATATCATATTTTCCTTTCCATTGTTTGGTTTAACGTTTCTTATGATCTATATGGTCTAAGCAGTAATATTCTCCTGCTTTTGTGAACCCCTCGATGTACAATTTTGTCAGCAAGACTCTGTTGCTTTTGTTGATAGCATTCCGGTAGCCACCGATGGACGAGAATTTTGCCTAATGGTCCGCCTCATTCAACGAGCAGAAAAATGGTTCTCTTCGTCCCTCGCCCTTGGTACCGGCATTGTTGCCGACATAACCGACATTGCTACTCTCTGACATGCCTTGCCATCATGACCGTGCAAGAGGTTGCTGCTCTTCCTACTTTTACCCCACATGGTGGGCCCATAACCCACGGGTCCTAGGATCGAAACCTGACTCTCTTGTATACCCCCTGTTCCCAAAGTTATTCCTCCCGCGTGGACTCATATGTAATTCATGAGCCACCTTCCGATGAGATCATCAATTCTGGAAAATAATAATAATAATAATAATAATAATAATAATAATAATAATAATAATAATAATAATAATAATAATAATAATAAAATAATAGCTATTCCGTTGCTTGAAACCCCTTTCACCTTCTGACTAGGCATTGAACGATTGCCTGGCTGCCTGAGACTTCTTGTTGGACCTTCCAACTTTACTCTCGATGTGTTCTATTTGTTCAACTCGAGAGGTACTCATATGCTCATTCATGGGTTAATCCCAGGTTATTACCCTTATAGCATTCTGTCGTTTCCGATCTACCCCGTTACCTATTCGTAAATACGATGAAGATCCCGAAGAAAGGATGCCGACTTCATCATAAGGACCTGAAGCAGGGAAATGAAGACATCAATGTATTGGATCGGTTCTCTTCGAGAAGAGCAAGCCAGAATGAGAAGACCCGATAGATTCGTAACCAAACCTTCCCCCTTTCACTACCTCTTAAATCTCGGGACGAGATTTCTTGTAGTGGAGGAGAATTGTGACGCCCGGATAGTCATGCTACAGTAATCCCATGCTAATCATGCCACGTCACCTCGGTTACTGTTGCTAACCTTGCAATGATTCGAAATCGATTCGAATTCAAATTCATAATCAAGCAAACAATAAAAGATTTCATATATTAAAACTAAAATGTTCGGAGTGAGCCAAATAATTCATAAGTAATGTTGGTGGATAAACCAAGTCATTATAAAAAGTTTAAATGCACTTAACTAAATATAACTGTAGCAAAAGCAATTAATTGAATACTATTAAATTAATAAACAAATGTTAAACTAGCTTATTAGTCGCCAAACTTTTTAGGGTAGTGGGTTATTTTGAAGCACTATTTTTGGAGCAATTGTCATATTTTACTAAACTAAAAATAAAGAGTAACTAAAATAAAACAGAAAGGAAAGAGAATAAAAAGAAAAGAAAACCAGAAAACAAAATAAAAGACCCCCGCCCAGCAGGCCAGACAGCCGCCGGTCAGCCCATGGCCCAGGCTGGCCCCCACCTCACCTACTAACCCCACAGGGACACGAACCCTAGCCCACTACCCACGCCTCCCCCCCACGTTTCCCTCTCTCCTTCGTCTCCTCCCGATCCAGATCTGGATCGGGCGCCGGCGCCCTTTCCCCGCGCTTGTCGCCGTCAACCCCCTCACCTCGCTGCCCTCGTCGTCAACCCCTCCACCGGCGGACCCCCTCAAGCATCGTTATGCATACAGCCCGCGGGGCCTTGCACCGAGACCACCTTGTCGGCGCCTCCTCTCCCGCGTCGCCCATCGACCCCGACGCTCACGACGTCGCGGCCACCGTCGCCTTCCTCTTCCTCGCGGGATCTCCTCCTCGCCGACGTCGCGTCCCCGTCTTCCTCCCCGAGCACTGCTGCCTAGACCCCACGGCCCCATGGTGAGGCTCGGCATCTCCTCCTCCTCCCCTACTCCGGCCACTTCGGCCATGGCCTCGCTCACCGGCGCGCTGCCATGGCCGGCCGCCACAGCGCGCACCACCCCTGCTTGTGCCGCGTGGCTGCCGCCCGTAGTCACCCGTCGGCCTCGTCGTGCTCCCACTTGCCCCTGGCGACGCCCGCCCACAGTCCGCACCCGCCCGCCCACGATCGTCGCGGCCACCTCCACCCTCGCCGCGGTTCCCTTTGCGTCGCCCGTTCCGTCGCGGTGGCCTCCCTACTACGCTTGTTGGCGCGCAGCCACGCCACCCGGCGTCCCGCCTCGCTAGCCGGCGCTCCGCTCGGCGACGCCGTGCCGATCTCGCCCACAGCGGGCGCCCGCTCTGAGCAGCGCTCATCGCTCTCGGCGCGCCGAACCCGATAGGCCCCTATGGGCCTATGGCAAACAGGCCCGCCTGAGCGTTTATAAAAACCAAACAAAAGGATTTTAAGATAATATTGATTATAAATAAAAATGAATATAATTAATTAATTTATTAATTAGCAAATTGATTAAGTTAACTAACTCTGTTTAGTGATCTAATTAATTAGTTAGTTTAATTAAATGGTAATTAGATTAGTTATACCCTAATTAGAATAATCAGAGTATGACAGCTGGGACCCACATGTCAGTTTGACCTAGTCAACACCTCTGTTGACTGCTGATGTCATGCTGACATCATCTTTGATCTTGATAATGCTGATTTCGAATTAATTTAGTAATAATAGTTTAGAAAATGATTAAATCCCTTTTAAATTAATATAAAATAAACCGTAGCTCGGATGGAAAAACTTTGTACATGAAAGTTGCTTAGAACGACGAGATGAATCCAGATACGCAGCTTGTTCGTCCGCCACACATCCCTAGCATAGAGAACACGCAACTTTCCCCCTCCGGTTCACCTGTCCGAAAACGTGAAACACCGGGGATACTTTCCCGGATGTTTCCCCCTTTCGTCGGTATCACCTACTACCGCGTTAGGGCACACCAAACACTGTGTATTGTCTTGTTACGCTTTGTGATGCTTTGATTGCTCTGTTATTTATTGTGTTCCCTCTTCGTTACTACTTTTCGATAGACCCCGAGACTGCCGGCGACCCCCAGTTCGACTACGGTGTTGACGACTCGTCCTTCTTGCCAGAGCAACCAGGCAAGCCCCCCCTTTGATCACCAGATATCGACTATTCTCCTCTATCTGCTTGCATTAGAGTAGTGTAGCATATTCTTGCTTTCCGTTGATCCTATTACGATGCATAGCGACATTGTTGCTACATCTGTTGATACCTTACGCAATCCTAAATGCTTAGTATAGGATGCTAGTTTATCATCATTGGCCCTACATTCTTGTCGATCGCCTTGCTATACTATCGGGCCGTGATCACTTGGGAGGTGATCACGGTATATACTATACATACATACATACTATCTGAGATGGTGACTAAAGTCGGGTCATTTCGAGGAGTACCCATAAGTGATTACGATGAGGGGCTGAAAGGACGGTGGCTCCATCCGGTAGAGGTGGGCTGGGTTCCCGACGGCCCCGATTGTTACTTTGTGGCGGCGGCAGGGCAGGTTGAGACCACCTAGGAGGCAGTGGGCTGGCCTGATCGGCGTTCAGCGGATACTTAACTGCAACAACAAGATCTTGGTATTTGATCCGAGTCGGCCATTTGGTCTACACGCACTAACCATCTACGTGGGAGTAGTTATGGGTATCCGGCGTCGTGGTATCACCGAAGCCTTCTTGACATCAGCGATCGAGTGGCGCGCGGATTGGATTTGGGCACGCCACTAGGCTAGGTCTGCTTCGGCAGCGTTCATAGCGTCTTGAGTGTGCTCGAGGCGATGGGCCCGGACCCTGCGGCGCTTAGGTTTAGACCGGCGTCTTGACCTCTCTGTTGTGCCTAGGTGCGGCTGCGGCGTGTTGATCTTCGAGGCGGGCATGACCCAGAAAGTGTGTCGGCCAAATGGGATCAAGCGTGTTGGGTTATGTGGTGCACCCTGCAGGAAGTTAATCTATTGAATAGCCGTGATCTTGATAACAGGGCGACTTGGAGTTGTACCTTGACCTTATGACAACTAGAACCGGATACTTAATAAAACACACCCTTCCAAGTTCCACGAGACAACCCGGTGATCGCTTTTCCGCAGGCGACGAGGAGGATCGCCGGGTAGGATTATACTATGCGATGCTCTTGGAGATGCTCTTGGAGATGCTACTTGGAGATGCTACTTGGCGATGCTACTTGGAGGACTTGATCCACTCTCTTCTACATCTTTGCGGGGCGGAGGCTGCGAGCGTAGTCTTGACGAGGATTAGCTATCCCCTCTTATTACGGCATTACTGCGATTCGATTACTCGATATGGCCTCCTTACACATATACCCATGCATATGTAGTGTAGCTCCTTGCTTGCGAGTACTTTGGATGAGTACTCACGGTTGCTTTCTCCCCCTTTTCCCCCTTTTATTTCTTTACGGTTGTCGCAACCAGATCTTTGGAATCGAGGCGGGCGCCACCGTCGAGGGCGACTACTACATGAAGGTGCCTACTACTACGTGCAGGCTGCTCACGGCGACCGGGAGTAGTTTAGGAGGATCGAGGCGGGAGGCTGCGCCTCTTCGATCTGTATCGGTTTGTGCTAGCCTTCTTAAGGCAAACTTGTTTAACTTATATACGTACTCAGATATTGTTGCTTCCGCTGACTCGTCTATGATCGAGCACTTGTATTCGAGCCCTCGAGGCCCCTGGCTTGTATTATGATGCTTGTATGACTTATTTTACTTTTAGAGTTGTGTTGTGATATCTTCCCGTGAGTCCCTGATCTTGATCGTACACGTTTACGTGCATGATTAGTGTACGATTGAATCGGGGGCGTCACAATAACATAGGCCACCTACTCCAAAAAGTTTGGTGACCAAGTAAACTAGATTAACATTTGTTTAGTATTTAAAAGCATTTAAACAATTGTTTTGCCGCTGTTTTATTTACTATAGTGCATTTAAATACTTTATAAAAATGTGATTTCTTCATCATAATTATCTATGCATTATTTGTCACTGTTTGTACTTTTTAGTTTTGAAATTTGAAAACTTTTCTAGTTTGACTTTATTTTGAATTTGAATTTGAATCGGTTTCGAACTAACTCGAGATTAGCAACTATAATCGAGGTGACATGGCATCATTAGCAGAGGTTCACTGTAGCTTAATTATC
Organism: Aegilops speltoides; assembly: GCA_021437245.1. Lineage (NCBI taxonomy): Eukaryota > Viridiplantae > Streptophyta > Magnoliopsida > Poales > Poaceae > Aegilops > Aegilops speltoides. The sequence continues at coordinate 203,753,891 of CM038145.1, forward strand.
CGGGCGTCACAATTCTCCTCCACTACAAGAAATCTCGTCCCGAGATTTAAGAGGGGAGCAAGGGGGAAAGTTTTGGTTACGATATGCTAACGGATCTTCTCGAAGAAGTTAATCCCTTTCGTTGATGTCTTCAATTCTTTATTCCAATGCATCATGATGAAGTTGTCGTCCTTTCTTCGGGGAACTCCATCGTACTTACGCATAGGTAAGGGGCAGCCCCACAACGACAGGATGTTATAAGGGAGAATCATCTGGGGGGTATTCCAAGAGTGATCATATGAGGATCTATCGAGTTGAACAAATGAAACACATCGAGATCAAAGTAAGACAGGGCAATAAGAAGCTTCAAGCGGATAGGCAATCGTTCGTTGCCTGATACGAAATGTGACAGGGGTTCAAAGCAATGGGAAAGTATTGCGTCTGGTACCAGAATAGATCACTAGGCAGGTGGCCCGTGAATCACATACGAAGTCAAGCACGAGGAATAACCCGACAACATGGTGTATAGGACGATCGAGGTTTTGATCTGTGGAAGCTGTGGGTTATGGGCCCACCATGTGGGATAAAGGTGGAAAGAGCGGTGACTTCTTGCACGATCATGCAAGTAAGGCATGTCAGAGGATAGCCTATCAGTTATGTCGGCGTCAACATTGGTACCAAGGGCGAGGGACGAAGAGAACCATTTTCCTGCTCGTTGAACGAGGCGGACCATTAGGCAAAGTTCTCGTCCATCGGTGGTTACCGGAATGTCATCAACAAAAGTAACAGGGTCTTACTGACAGAGTGGTACAACGAGCTGTTTACCTAAGTAGGCAAATATTACTGCTGATATAATATAGATCACAAGAAACGTTATCCCAACAAATGGAAAGAAAAATATGATTATCAGATTAAACAGAACAATGGAAAGGAAAATGTGTTTAAACACAAATTTCAGGGGGTATATCCTTCTGAAGGACAAACAGAGCATGATATCCATGACAGGATATAACATAGAAAAACCTTTAGGAAAGGGGAGAGGAATCTCATGACATTACCCATACAACGGTGTTTGGATAATTGATAAAGAAAAATTAGCATGGTGCTTCAAATGTTCTTATTGAAGATCGGAGTACCACAGACATGCTTCGAGATAACATTGACATGGTCTTCAAGCAAAGGTCAGACTTTGGATACAGGAAGGATCCATCAGGAACAACTTGTAGAATAAGTCTTACAATTTCCTCATGGAAGAATGGATAACCTTGCTAATAAGGAAACTATAACAGCAGGTCATCCGGCCATGTGTGCTGGGCCTGCCATCACCTTACCGGGTCATAAAAGACCAGTGTTATAACTCTTGGAAAAATGTTCCAACCATCATATCTGACCGAGATTCAGATCTGGTCGGTGTTAGGATACCTCAAACTCACGATGCTTGAGGAGAAAAGGTGCGATACAAATTGACGAGATGACATCGAAGATTCTCGGGAGATGAACCATGGAAGCCAGTTCCGAAACAAGAGTTCATCGATAAACCAACAAGAGGACGAGGAGGTGGCTGATGGAATCAGCGACAATTCATCGAGATTAACAAAAGATGGATTTCCACAATTATGTGAACAAGGAGATAACATTTGTCAGATCAAATGGTATAATGATGTATTCTCGAGGAAAACATACACAATTAAACATTGGTTGAAAGGTGCACCCGAAATATGGGCTGGGTTGCACAACCAACGTCGGAATGGTGATTCAATAATCAAATGTCTAAGAATGAACGGCCAACCATTAACTTCAAAGCAATAGGGTTGCTAGAAGGGCAAAATCCAAATAACATCGTTCAACTGTTGGTATCCTGGTTAGAACCAACACGGGGACCAAGAAAGAATGGTGATGGCGAGAAGCATCGCTGCAACAAGAATTTCTTAAGAGGTGGTGAAATTCTCACGACATTCTTAACATAAAAGGTGGTAATATTCCAATGTAAAGAAGAACAATTGATGGATAGCAAGGAACTCAAGGTATAACACAAAACAAGAACAAGTTTGTGTTGGAGGAAAGGTAGTAGAGTGGTCGATGATAACACTAATCATCGAGGGCGAGGATTGTCTTTGTCATCATGAATTCCATTGATATCGGAAGAGCTCGAATCTTGATGATGAGCACGACACATTGTCGAGAGAATTCATGAAGATGTAATCAATTGGCGATGACATCAAGTCAAAGTAATGATGAAGCAAAAGGTTATTGAAACCATGGGTACGACACAAACTCCAAAGCAAGCTTGCTGTCCAAAGCGAAATGATATGATGAGGAAGATCGACGTAAGCTTAGCTCATCGTCAAAAATTGTGCTCTGGGAAGAAGGACCAGGTAGCACAGTTAAACGTTGCACGATAATGATATAGCCGATAAGGCCAGGAATGACGTGATCGGGTACAAACTCGTACTTAAAGAAGATTACTAAGAGTTGTTGAACCGTAGGTGCGGACTCGGTTCAGTTATTGATGTCTTTGAGTGTTTAATAACTCAAAGCCCATGAAAAATTGTAATCAGTGAGAATGTAGTACTTGATGAAGAACTCATAAGGAGTTATGCAGTTCTAAGATAGTCTCGAGATACCGAGGGGTAATACTTTAATGACAGGTCAAAGTAGAGCTTGGGTGGGTATTGCTCTAAAGAAGATAAGTGCTTAAACTTGCACGAGAAATGGTATTTCAAGGAGATCATGGTCGGAATCATGATTGCAAAAGGCCAAATCCCAGATATAAGAACTTATACCAAGGGAATAATTAATTTAAGAGAAGCTTTAATGATACGATCTACATCATGTCCATGGGCATGAACACAAAGTTCAAGGTCGACTCCCACTTCTCCAAAGCACAACCTTACATTCACTTCTCGTTTCGATAATGGCATTAGTGTTGAAAGTTTTACCTGGTGAAATACCAGATGAGTATGACCCGTGAAATCTTCCGGGCTCACATAGATTAGGTAAGGCATTGGTTCAATCCATCGGGCATCTTAGGAACATATACCACAAAAATTTTAGGAGTAACACAAGCTCGAAAGTAGAGCATGGTTCTCAAAAGCAGATGATACAATTTACCAAAGGCACTACGTATCAGGGAAAGAACTTCCAAAGTGATTGAATATGAAGGACGTTGTCGGATAAAATCCAACAAGGCTCGATGGTCCATAAAGGATCGATGTGTAATCGGCTCACAACGGAGGAAGAATCAATGCAAAGACATTGGATTATAGAAACAACTGAGTAACTTAGAGCTCAATTGCAAAGGAATTATGATTTACAAAGCGAAGGATCAGAAGCAGACGCTCCGATCAAGGATGGATAAGTTCAACATACTTAGGGGCACAATCGACGACAATTTGATTGGCGAGAACCAGCTCACGTTTGAAATGACGTCTGAGCCGGAAGGACGAATTCTAGGATATGACCGAGGATTGAGAGCATTCACATCATATTGGATCAACAGACTTAAAATGATAATGACAAAGGATGCCAATAAGATTACCAGACTTATAGGATTTAAACCCAACGCAAGCAACCAAGAATTTCAAGAGCAATAGGTTGTTGAGGATCATCGGAAGATCGAATGGTATTTCAAAAGCTTTTGTGAAATACCAGAATCAACTGGAGATGAGCATAAACTCGATGGGTGCGAGAAATTATCCGTAGGGGTATTCAGGTGGCAAAGAACTCCAAGGCAGTAGCCACAAAGTATTCTCGGAACAATAGAGAAAATTTTCGGTGTATCTTGTATTAACAAGAGCAGCCGGGAATAAAGGTAAGAACAACAAGTGTATGTATTTATCCATAAGGATATATCGACGATAGGGAATTGCAAAAGCGACGGGCACAAGGTCTCGAGAGAACATCGGCGAGTAAGTTTGAAATCTTACAGTGCAAAGACGATCATACGTAATAAGTGGCTCAAGGAGAAATTTGTTACGAGAACCTAATGTTAGAGTTTTAGCAAATTCATTTAACCCGAATAGAAGAGAGATAAGAGTCCCAGAGTATAGGTCGAGGAATAAAAAATCCTAATACCACCCAATGGCGACGTGTGCCCGTAAGACACACAGCCATGTTAGTAAAAGTTTTGTAGTGACTAGACTCGACTTCGGCCAAGGAGTGTGGAAGGGAATTCTCTGAGCGATCGGCTCGATACCAACTTGTGGCGCCCCGATTCAATCGTACACTAATCATGCATAAGCGTGTGCGATCAAGATCGAGGACTCACGGAAGATATCACAACACAACTCTAAAAACATAAATAAGTCATACAAGCATCATAATACAAGCCGGGGGCCTCGAGGGCTCGAATACAAGTGCTCGATCATAGGCGAGTCGTGGAAGCAACAATATCTGAGTATAGACATAAATTAAACAAGTTTGCCTTAAGAAGGCTAGCACAAAGCGGGATCTGGATCGAAGAGGCGAAGGCCTCCTGCAGGATCCTCCTAAACTACTCACAGTGGTCGTCGTCGGCACTCGCACGTAGTAGTAGGCACCTCCAGTGTAGTAGTCGTCATCGACGGTGGCGTCTGGCTCCTGGGCTCCAGCATCTGGTTGCGCCAACCAGGTAGAAGGGAAAGGGGAAAAGGGGAGAAAGCAACCGTGAGTACTCATCCAAACTACTCGCAAGCAAGGAGCTACACTACATATGCATGGGTATATGTGTAAGGAGGCCATATCGGTGGGTGAAGCTGCGAGAATGCCGAATAAGAGGGGATAGCTAGTCCTATCGAAGACTACGCTCTGGCAGCCTCCGTCTTGCGGCATGTAGAAGGAGTAGATTGAAGTCCTCAAGTAGCATCTCCAAGTAGCATCTCCAAGTAGCATCTCGGTAGCATCGCATAGCATAATCCTACCGGCGATCCTCTCCTCGTTGCCTGTGGAAGCGATCATCGGGTTGTCGTGGAACTTATGCAGGTGTGTTTTATTAAGTATCCGGTTCTAGTTGTCATAAGGTCAAGGTACAACTCCGGGTCGTCCTTTTACCGAGGGACACGGCTATTCGAATAGATAAACTTCCCTGCAGGGGTGCACCACATAACCCAACACGCTCGATCCCATTTGGCCGGACACACTTTCCTGGGTCATGCCCGACCTCGGAAGATCAACACGTCGCAGCCCCACCTAGGCACAACAGAGAGGTCAACACGCCGGTCTAACTCCTATGGCGCGAAGTGCAGGCCCATCGCCCTTGCACACCGCACGTTGCGTCTGTGGCGGAAGCAGACCTAGCCTAGTGGCGTTCGGTCCAATCCGACGCAGCGCCACTCGATCGGCCGACGTCAAGAAGGCTTGGTGATACCACGGCGTCGGGATACCCATAACTACTCCACGTAGATGGTTAGTGCGTATGGACCAAATGGCGATTCGGATCAAATACCCGGATCTCGTTAAGCGTGTTAAGTATCCATGACGCCGAACAAGGCTAGGCCCACCTGTCTCCTAGGTGGTCTCAACCTGCCCTGTCGCTCCGCCACAAAGTAACAGTCGGGGGCCGTCGGAACCCAGGCCCACCTCTACCGGGATGGAGCCACCTGTCCTTTCAGCCCCCCTCATCAGAATCACTTGCGGGTACTCATCGAGCTGACCCGACTTTAGTCACCATCTGTACAATATGTATGTATAGTATAGTATATACCCGTGATCACCTCCCGAGTGATCACGGCCCAATAGTATAGCAAGGCAGACTGACAAGAATGTAGGGCCAATGATGATAAACTAGCATCCTATACTAAGTATTTAGGATTGCAGGTAAGGTATCAACAGATGTAGCAACAATGTCAGGCTATGCATCGAGAATAGGATTAAGGAAAGCGGTAACATGCTACACTACTCTAATGCAAGCAAGTATAGAGGAGAATAGGCAATATCTGGTGATCAAGGGGGCTTGCTGGTTGCTCGAGACAAGTAGGGTCGTCGGTGGCGTAATCGACCACGAGGCATCGGCATAAATCGCACGGGTCTACGGAAAGAATAGCGGAGGAGAACACAATAAATAATAGAGCAATCAAATGTAACACAAAGCAAGACGCGGCAATACATTGTGCTAGGGTGACCTAACGTAGGGATAAGCGATCTGGGTGAAGGAAACATCAGGAAAATATCCCCGGTGTTTCGTGTTTTTGGGCAGAGGAGCCGGAGGGGGAAAGTTGCAAGTTCTATAGGTTAGGGATGCGTGGCGGACGAACGGGCTGCGTATCCGGGTTCGTCTCGTCATTCTGAGCAACTTTCATGTTGAAAATAATTTAATCCGAGTTACGGTTTAAAAGATATGATTTTCTAAAGATTTTATTAATTTCTAGAATTTAATTAATTATTTAATTTAATTCGAAAATGGATTTATAGCGTCGACATCATGTCATCTTGGCGTCGTGATCAACGAGGTTGGTCGGTCAACTGACTAGTGGGACCCACCGTGGGTGACACATTTAATTAGTCATCTTATTTAACCTAATTAGTATTAATTAGGGGAGGCCCTTGTCATTGAGTAATTAATTAATGGACTAACAGTTTAGTTAGTTTAGTTATTTGATTAGTTTAATTAATCAAAACTAATTAAGTTAATTATTTCTTTAATTAATTGACTAATTATTTTTATTTTTATTTTGTAAACGTTCTGTGGGGTTGGGGCCCCACATGTCATGGTCAAAGGGGGGCGGGGCCCAGCTGTCATAGGCCCCTGAGGCCTATGCGGGTCGGGCGCTAGTGGGCGCTGGCGCAGCCAAATGGCGGCTTCTGGTGTGGCAGCAGGGCGCACCGACTTCGGCGCCAGCGGCCACAAAGACGTCGCCGGAGTAGAGGCCGATGGCCTAAAGCGGCCTGTGAGCACACAACAGCAGTGCGAGCACGGGGAGGAGGTCAGGGGCGCTACGTGGACGAACGACCACGATGGCCAAGGCACGGCCACGGGGCGCGGGTGGCCGCGCTGGCGTGTCAGCGAGGCGCTTCGCGCGGCCCGGCGTTAATGCATGGGAGGGGCAAGCTGCGTGCGAGCGGAGGCACGACCGTGCGTAGCAGTGAGGGGTCAGAGCGGGAGGGAAGGACGGTCGGGGTTTCCTCACCGCGGGGCCGTAGGGACTAGGCAGCGTCTTGTGAGAGAGATGAAGACAGCAGGGGAGAGAGAAGCGATCCAGCGGAGAGGTTGGCGAGGCGGCTGGCGAGTCGAGCGAAGCGGCAGTGAGGTCAGCGGCGTGAGAAGAGACGAGGCGGCGGATCCAGCAGCGAAGCTCAGCGGCGGGCAGCTGGATCCCTGGCGACCACGGCGGCGTCGGCGGGCGCGGTCGAGTTGAGCCCGATCCAGATCGGGGAGGTCGAGACAGGCGTCGGCGGCGCCGCAAGGGGTGACGGAGTCGGGACGATGGGGTCGGGCGGTTTGCCCGATCCGAATGTGGGGAGTGGGGAGCGGCGAGTGGGGAGTGGAATCGTGGTAGCTAGGGTTTCGGCCGATAGGGGGATAAGGAGAGTGGGGTGGGCCGGTCGGGACAGGGTGGGAGTTGGGCCGGGTGGCCCAGTTGGCCGGGGGGTTCTGCCTTTATTCATTTTGTTTTATTTTTACCCTTTATTTATTCTATTGCTTTTAGTTGCTATTTATTCTAGTGATAACAAAATACCAAAGTGGCACCTAAATTGATGTTTACTAATTATGCCATTGCCTCATAAATTTGCTAACCCAAAATAAAATAGTTTTGTATTTATTTAATATTTAAAGTATTTAAGTAATAGTTTTTGCTACGGTTTTATTCATCTCATAATATTTAAGCATTTTATAATAGTGTGGTCTCTCCACCATAATTACCTATGCATTATTTGGCTCCACCCGAACATTTAGTTTTAATATTTGAAAACCTTTATTGTTTTCCTTTATTTTAATTTTGAAATTTGAACCGGTTTCGAACTAACGCGAGATTAGCAACAGTAATCAAGGTGATGTGGCATCATTAGCGTGGAATTACTGTAGCTTAATTATCCGGGCGTCACATCCCCGCCGGTCTACATCCTAAGCACTCCGGTGTCTTGGGCCCATCGCCCGCAGCACTCCGGGTCGTTGTGTGCATGGTGGATACCAGCACCGCCTCGGATGGCCAGCATGATCCGACCGTGCCACAATGCTGAACTGGACGTCTGACCAAGCTTCGGCTGATACTGCGACGTCGAGGCCCATAACTATTCTCGTGTGGTGGTTAGTGCGTAAAGGCCAAAGGCCAAAGGCCAACTCTGAACAAATACCCAAACCTGTTAGTGCATTATTAAAAGGAGTGACAGCTGTCGGGACAAGTCCGGAGCTATCACCCCCTCCCGGGTGATACCGCTAAACAGCCAGCTGCCACTGTCACATCGCACGGGTGCTCTCCGGGCCCGCACGGCTTTGACAACGGTCTCCAGTAAAGTCAAGGTAACTATGTGTCCAAACATCAAGGGGAAAACACGAGGAATCACCCCCGGTGGATTCCAACCAATGTAATCATCAAGGTGAACATAAGAGGGACCACCCTCGAGGTTCACACTTGAGGTATTGAACGACAAAGCCGTATCGGGAATGGTGAAAGAGGAAATCACCCTCAATGACCATGACCGAATAGCTACACTACAGAATTATCATCAGGAGTGCGTTATGAGGGATCACCCTCGGCACTCGATAGTAGCTCTGCAGAGTCGAGCAACAAAAGGGGCGTGATGTGATGTGAGGTGTCGGGCCCTGGTCGTCGATCACGTCGATCAAGGCGTCGATGATGAAGCAGGGGCAACAAGGGCAAGTGGGGCTCACTGATGGATCACTAACCAACCTATACTAAGCAGTTTAGGATAAACATGTAGGTAACAATAAGCAGGTACAAAAGCAGGCTATGCATCAGAATAGAAGCAAACAATAACAGTAGCAAAATCTAATGCAAGCATGAGAGTTTAGAATGGGCGATATCGAGATGATCAAAGGGGGGCTTGCCTGGTTGCTCAGACAATAAGGAGGGTCATCGATGACGTAGTCGATCACAGGGGCATCAGCGGCAGCCGTCTCGGGGTCTACCGGGAAGAAGAGGAGGAAGAAACAGTAAATACATAGCAAGCAAGAGCATAACAGGACAACAGACAGAGCTAGACGTGTTGTAACGCAGCGCTAGGCGATACTGGCGAAGGGGAACAACATTCGGGAATGTTTCCCCAGGTTTAGCATTTTCGGACAGATGAAACAGAGGGGAAAAGTTGCATGTTCAGGTAGTTAGGGGCATGTGGCAGACGAACGGATCGCATATTCGGATTCGTCTCGTCGTTCTGAGCAACTTTCATGTAGAAAACTTTTTCATCCGCGTTACGGATTAATTTATATGATTTTCCAAAGATTTAAACAATATTCTAAAATTATTATTAATTCGGAATAAAAGGTGAAATTGCTATGTGCACCCGGCAGAGTGTACACAGCAGGGCCACTAGAGGCTGACAGTGGGTCCAGGGGTCCTAGTTGACTCGATCAGCGGTCAGCAGTTGTTGTTGGTAGTACTAATAGATGGGGCCTAGGTGTCATTCACACATATCTTGCATTTTCTTTTTAACTGGATATTTAGAGGGGGGTCCACCTGTCATTTTCACTATACCTAACCACTGATTAGACTAACAAGTAGGAGTACTAATTAGCTAACGGCAGAGCCGGCCGGCCACCACACACACACAGAATATACACACGCGCACACAGTTCTGTTTTCTGCTAACAAAAGATAGCATTTTGTGATTTTCATAGGATTTATTCCATGCATCAAATGGATTTGGTCCAGTGGACACATTTAAGCATTGTCAAGTGTACTTTCTACTAATATTATTTTTAGCTTTGTTAACAGTTGGTTAACCAAAGTTTAGGGGCTGTTAGGGGGTTACTCAATGTAAAAACTAAAAAGCTAGCTAGTAGCTCTGATTGCTATCATCGATTAGCATCGAGCGATGAGCAAGCAGCAAGCGGCAATGATGGGCAACGAAGCGTGCTTATTTGGTAGCAGCGAAACGCGACGACGGCAGCGTCTGCAAGACGCAAAAACACGACCAGCGAGGAAGCAGCGAATAGCGCCGAAGCGTCAGGGAGGAAGCTTAGCGTGCTTTCGTAATTGAGGCGCTGGCGACGAAAGCGAGGTTGTGGCCCAGGCGTAATAGGGGATCCCGGTGAGCGCGTTCCGGCGCGAGTGCGAGATGACAGCGACGGTGCCGTGCGTGTGCGGGCGAGGAAGCTTGGCGTCTGAGGGAGGAACGGCGCGCGGAGCTTCGGGCGAGTCGGTCGCAGCATCCTACGGCGTCAAATCGAAGAGGAGAAGGGGAGTTTGGACGTGGTGCTCACCTAGGAGCACACACAATGGTCGGCGGGAGGTTTAGGAGCGGCGGTCGAAGTGGAGAAGCCCGCCGTCGTAGTAGAGGAGGAGGCGGCGGTGGCATTCGAGGTGGTCGAAGGGTCGAGGCGGTCTTGCGGGGCCGTCGGTCGATCTCGTCTATGAGGAGGAGGAAGGCGTCCGCGATGGAGCTGTCGGACAGCTCGGAACGGAGACGGGAGGCTGGTGGCTGCGTCCATGGCGACGGCGAGGCCTCGGGACGGCGTCGGGGCGAGGTGGCGTCGGCGTCGAGGCGCCGCGGATGGAGCGGATCTGGCGAGAGGGGGGGAGGAGGAACCGAGGAGGAGAGGGGGGAAGTGGAGCGGGGAAACGAGGGGACCGTGGGGAAGGCGACCTTATCCCCTCCCCGTCGGCGTCGGCGAGACGGTCGGGGGCAACCATGCCCCTGTTGCGACCGCTCCAGGGGAACAGGGGAATTAGTGGGGCACTTTTCTTTCTCATTTACTTTTACCCTTTTTGTTGTTTTGTTTTGATTTTTAATTCATTAGAGTTTTATAAAACATAGAATTTGTTCCTAAATTAGTATTTATATTTATACCACTGCCACAACAGGTTTGAGGTTTAAATAAAATAGTTTAGCATTTTTATAAATTTTAAATGCATTTAACTTATTATTTAAGCCAATGATTATTTAGTTTAGTGCAATTAATCACTTTATAAAAATGTTGGGTCACCACTATAATCACCTATGGAATATTTTCCACACCTTGAACATTTTACTTTGCGTGTTTGAGAATTTTGAATCTTGAACTTTTATTTTAAATTTGAATTTGTATTATGACTTGGATCAACCGAGGATTAGCAACAGTAATGTGATGACATGGCACCATTAACGAGGGTTTACTGTAGCTTAATTATCTGAGCGTCACAAGGTCATGACTGCGTTTGAGATCCCTGAGTACAAAGCCTTTGTATTGCACACCTGATGAGGCCAAGTTTGGTAAGGAGAACAAGAATCAGCGCAATGTGCACATACAGAGGATTGAAAGGAGATGGGCACGAGAATGGAGGGAGTACAGGTATGTAACTCCCAAGTACATGAAGAAATTCGCACTCAACCCTCCATGCCCAAGACCTCCATTGGCACCAGGACAGTTGGCGGATCCCACTAGCCTCAAGCGTGGTGAGGATTATCCTGACGAATGGGCAAAACGCCAAGCCAAACTGGCCAAGCAAGCAAAGGAAGCAGTGAGGAAATTCAACGTTGACTCTGCTGCTGTTGCTGCCTCAGCTGAGGCCTCTGCCAGTCATCCCAAGAAGGATATGCCCAAGAAGCCTGCACACAAGTCCAGTGCTTCACCTTCAATGCCCTCACGGCCAAGCTCCTCTGTTATGCCATCTAGGCCAGATTCCTCAAGGCCCTCACGGCAAAATCCTCAACCCGCTCCGTCAAAGTCCTCAGCTCCTCCGACAAAGTCTTCAGCTGCTCCCACAAAACCCTCGGCACCTGTGCATCTCACCACGTGCCAAAGGACTCATGGCTTCTCTATTGCCTCAAGAGCATCTGCAAGCTCCTCTGCTGCTCGAAATTCCTCAGCTGGTCCCTCTCTGCTGAAGAAAAAGGCCACTGCTGGACGAGGCACTCGCCCAAGTCCTCACAAGAAGCAGGTTGCCTTCCATGTACCTTCGATGATGATGAGGCTGATGATGAAGAACTTGCGAAATCATCGAGAAGCTTGTGCAAGCAGGGCCGCTAGAGCCAAAGGCGACAATGTGCCATCGATGTTGGATCCCAAGCTGACCCTTTATTACATTGACTTATGGCACAAGGACCCCAACATGCCTTTGCCGGAGATGAACCTCACTCCTGGTCAAAGCCATGTCCTCACTTCTTTTATTGAAGAAGAGAAATGGAAATTTGAACAAGGCGAAGTCGAAGAAAGCGCTTTACAAGAAACACCGCCACGAAGGACAATGTCCTCACTCTCCTCTGATCAGCTCCTTGCCCCGCAAGTGGAAATCAAACAAGCGGCGATGAATTTGATCGCTATTATCTTTGTTGGAAGGGCGCCAAGGTGCGTTTAAATCAATCGGCGAAGACATTCACTTCAAGTGCTGCTCCACATGTGCGTTGAAGTTACTCGGTGAGGCATCTGCTTAGCCCTCTTGAAGAAAAAGCCAGCACCGCTGATGACAATCAATTCTTGAAGAAAATGAGAATGCCGGTGATGACTCCATTCCGGCCATTGAAGAAATTGCCGGGGCATCCACTAGTGGTGCGCTGAAGAAAGTGAACAAGTCGAGGCAATTTGCATCGATTGCGCTGAGGAAAATGAACCAATGTCCTCTGCACCTCGTGCGCCTACACCAACTCAATCCTTCCATCGCATCATATGCGAAGAAGACCAAGGCTGCGAGCGTGCGGTTGTGAAGAAAAGGAAGGCATCAACTTCATCAAATTCTTGACTCGAAGAAGATGAAGACTCGATCGATTCAATTGACAATCCAATTGATGCCGTTCCAGTTTCATCAATGCCATCAAAGGACCTTGTTCCTTTTGGTGAAGACTATGTGATTCCTGATGAATCTGATGAAGAAACTCCTTGTGCTACTTCTTCAGAGCAGTTGGACAAAGAAATTGAAGTGGATGAGATACCTTCAACCCCAATCATTTCCTCACCTTTGCCTCAATTTAATGCTGAAGAGGTAGGTGTTGAAGAAATTGAAGAGGAGGATGTGGACATTGGTTGTACCACTCCGGTCCTCAATGATGAATTTTGGGACAGTCAGCATCCCAACTCCCCAATGTTCACTCCCCTCCAAGCTATTCCTCAGTCCCCTGCTACCACTGAAGTACAAATGGGATCTGAAGAACCTCATGCAACCCCAAGTGTTCATGAAGAAATTCCAGCCGCTAGTGCTGAAGAAATTTTCAATGAAGAATTGGCAACCCAGGCTGAAGCTGCTGAAGAGCCTGAAATTCCTCAGCCTGAGGAACCTAAGATTGCGATTCCTGAGGTGGTGCTACAACTGACTGACACTCCTCACCCCAAGCCAAAGGATCCCTTCTCTAAGAAGCAAAAATTCAGGGCTGATGATTTCTTCGGCGTGCACGTGTTCTTTACTGACTTCAACCCCTATGACAATGCTTGTCTTAGAAGGAAGCGTTTCTGGACTGCCAGCTAGGCCAACTTCTATTCCTCAGTGCTCTTCAACAAGGACAAAGTCTTCGATCATGAGCATATTCCTCATGTGGATATGGAATCCATGCCGTGCTTCTCTCAAGTCCTCAGCATGATTCATGACGCCGGCTTGCTCAATTTCTACTCTGACATTGTTGATTGGAATGAAGAACTTTGTCCTGGCTGATGATGGTAATCTGCTCAGTTGATGATGGTAATGCAGTTGTCGTGGCTGCCGGCGGCGGGGAAGAAGATATGAGGTGGCGAAAGACAGTCTGGAGAGCAGATCCCTGCTGTGGTGAATGATGGATTCATGTACCTAGGGTAGGGTCATAGCCCTGACCTAAGTGTCCTACCCAAGGGTACCCTTAGAAGAGATCACCTTCCAGTCGACCAACGAGGAATCCACTCGACTGACTAGAAGGACTCGACCATGAAGACTCACTCGACCACCAGAAGGTCAGAAGGCACTCTGCACTGCAACGGCCTGTAATTGAATAAACTTTATGGTAGTTAAGACACCTTATGAGGGGTGTTACCAGTAACGCCCCAGACTTAATGTACTTTAACCCCTGCATTACATGGGCTGGCAGGGGTCCTGGCGCACTCTATATAAGCCACCCCCCTCCACAGGCAGAGGGGTTCGCACTCTTGTAACACCTATACACATAATCCACTCGACCCCCTCAGGGCTCCGAGGGCGTGGGGCTTTTACTTCCTCAGAAGGGCTGAACTTCGTACATCGCTTGTGTTTACAACCTCTCCATAGCTAGGACCTTGCCTCTCCATACCTACCCCCCACTCTACTATCAGACTTAGAACCACGACAGTTGGCGCCCACCGTGGGGCAGGTGTTTTAGCGATTTGTGGAGAAGTTGCGGTATTTCCGAGTACTTTCATCATGATGACTGCTGGAGTTTTGGTCGAGGGGCGCGAGATCCGTCTCGGCGCTCTCACCTTTGTCGCCGACGACTCCACGTGGCTCCAGGAGGCTCCACTCGACATCGATCGCTCCCGTCCGCGGTGCGGCGCATTTTTCAGCGCATGTGTCCGCGGCGTTACTGCTGCGGCAACCGACGACCCGTGTCGGTCGACTCCTTTATCGACCACCGCCCGGTCTCCCACCAGCATAAGCGCTCTGGTGATCGAGGCTCAGCGGTGGGTGAAACCTGTGATGGCTCGCCAGACAGCCACCGCCAGTCGCGGCAATTGAGCCCGGCGAGTCTCTCTGGCTGTTCGATCGTCGACCGGCTCCATAGAGCGCATCCGAATGTGATAGCAGATGATCCGTGGCGGAAATTCTCATGGTCGGACGGGCCCCACATCCTCGGCCGCCCATGTAGGCGAAGCGGGCGGTGGAAGGACCCCGCGCAAGACCACGAAGAGTACCAGCCGAGACACTCGACTCTGCGAGAGAGAAGAAGCCGCCCTTGAGAACATGGATGCCCACGCATACTCCCATCGCGGGAGAAACCCCGAGGCTCGCGCCTTGGAGGAAGCACGTTTGGCCAATGTGGTGAGCGCGCTCGCTGAGAACCGGCGAGCACTTTCGGCAAGCGCGGCAGCGAGTTCCCGAAGCGGTCGACTCTTCCGCCAACTCGGGTATACCGCCGCCAATTCAGAATTTAGCGGCTGCAACCCGTATAGCGAGTCCATCCAGCCTTCACGGTCGAAGCTGGGAGAGGCAATGCGATCGAGATTTACTCCGAGCAGCAGGAGACCGAACTCAGCCGTGTCGCGATCGCGCAGCGAAATTCACGATCGATCCGTCGCTGCGAATACGGTTGATCGGCTCCACGATCCCAGATCGCCTCCATGGCGGGAAGAACGCGACAACCGGCGAGATCGATATGGAGACCGACACGACCGGGATGACGGCGTCGAGTGCTGTTTCCCCTCGAGGAAGGTCTTACGCTCCTCGGCGGCAGGATGTGGCGTCGATTGATGCAGGCGAAGAGCTCCAGTCGACCCTAGAGAACCAGGCTTCAACGCGCGATCCATTATCGTGCAGGGCTTGGTCGACCGGAACAGAGCCCATCGAGGCGGACCCGAGAGAGATGCACCCACGAGCGATCGAGTGCATGTTTACGGTCGAGTGTTTTAGCAGGCTATCGAGCCGTAGTGATTCCCCCAATTTCATGTTGGCAGCAGAGTCGACAAATTCCTTTGGGGAGTCCAAGCACGAAACTTGGCTTGAAGATTCTTGAGTGGCTGTTCAGATTGGTGGTGGGAATGACGAGGTGGCCATGAAGCATTGCCCCTCATGTTGGAAGGTTACGCGGGGCATGGCTGAATCGATTACCTCCTAGCGATATTTACACTTGGGAAGATTTGTCCAGTGTTAAATGAGTTTGAAGGAACTTGCAAGCGACCGGCTGGTTTGATAGAGCTGCAAGTCTGTGTGCAGAAGACCAATGAGACTCTCCGAGAGTACATTCAGAGGTGGATCACTCTGCACCATACTGTGGAAAATGTATCTGATCATCAGGCAGTTTGCGCCTTCAAAGATGGCGTCAAAAACAAAGAATTGAGTCTGAAGTTTGGTCGAACCGGGGACATGACCCTGAGTCGAATGATGGAGATTGCTTCCAAGTATGCCAAAGGCGAGGAAGAGGACCGACTCCGAAGCGGCAAGTACAAGCCAAGTCAGTCGGAGAAGGAAATTCGATCGGAAGCGAAGCGGAAAGCCGAGCCAGCAGCTCTGGAGAGGCCACGCCGTGACTCGGGGAAAGTTCAAGGGGAAACCAAAGGATCACGGAATCCTAAGAAAGTAAAGGATAAAGAAGGAAGCGGCGTGATGGATATGCCGTGTCACATCCACACGAAGAAAGATGAAGAGGGCAACATCATTTACCCGAAGCACACCACTCGCCGATGTCGACTCTGATCCAGCGGTTTGGGAAAATAGTCTAAGGACAAGCGAAGAGGCGGACAAGGCGGAGACAAAGAGGGCGGTGAGGAAGAATATCCGCATGTCAACTCCACTCTGATGATCTTCGCGGATGTGGAAAGCAAGAGTCGACTGAAAGTCATTAACCGTGAGGTAAACATGGTTTCCCCAGCAAAACCAAGTTATCTGAGATGGTCCCAAACACCCATCACATTCGACCAATCTGATCACCCGACTCACATTGCCACCCTTGGGAGGCAAGCTTTGGTGGTCGATCCGGTTGTCGAAGGCACTTTCGACGGAAGTCTTGATGGATGGTGGTAGTGGGCTGAACTTGTTATATCTGAACCTGCTTGAAAGGAATGGGCATCCGATGTCGGTGAGCACCAACAACATGAGTTTCCACGGAGTCATACCAGGGAAGAAAGCCGAATCACTCGGCCAAATAGCTCTGGACGTGGTTTTTGGTGATTCCAAGCATTTTCGCAAGGAAAAGTTGACCTTTGAGGTTGTAGATTTTCAGAGCGCGTACCACGCCATTTTGGGGAGGCCAGCCTATGCACGGTTCATGGCTCGACCATGTTACGTGTACCTCAAACTGAAAATGCCGGGCCCCAAAGGAATAATCACTGTCACCGGCGATCGGAAAAAGGCAGAAGAGTGCTTTCAGAAAGGCTCGAAGATTGCCGATTCCCAAGTGACAGCGGTCGAATTCGAAGGGTACAAGCAAAATGCAGATCCGAGTTATTTGTTGAGATCCAAGAAACCCGCCACAGAATCTGCATTTCAGTCGTCTGGTGAGACGAAGCCTGTTCACATTCACCCGACCGACCCCAATGCAGCACCGACCCACATCTCCACAACACTCGACCCGAAATAGGAAGAAGCGCTCATCCAGTTCCTCCGTGAGAACTAGGACATTTTTGCATGGAAGCCAGCTGACATGCCAGGTGTTCCTAGGGGACTGGCTGAGCATCGCCTCAGAGTCGACAAGTCAGCAAAACCAGTCAAAGAGCATCTTCGGCGGTCCGCCGTGCAGAAGAGAAAGGCTATTGGTGAGGAAGTGGCTCGACTGTTGGCGGCAGGATTTATCCGAGAGATATACCACTCCGAGTGGCTCGCTAATGTCGTCATGGTCCCCAAGAAGGACAAATCACTCCGCATGTGCATTGACTTCAAGCACATCAATCGGGCCTGCCCGAAAGATCATTTTCCTCTCCCTCGCATAGATCAAATTGTTGACTCGACCGCGGGGTGTGAGAGATTGTCTTTTCTAGACGCATATTCCGGGTATCATCAGATCCGTCTGTATGGACCCGGCGAAATAAAACAGCTTTCATCACTCCATTGGGTGCTTACGCTATATCACCATGCCATTCGGCCTCAAGAATGCGGAGCCACATTTATGCGAATGATTGAAGTGTCTTCTCCTCAAATCAGTCGGAATGTGGGCGTATATGGATGATATCATCGTCAAGTCGCGAAAGGGTTTCGACCTGCTTGCTGACCTCGCCGAAACATTTGCCAACCTCAGAAGGTATGATATCAAGCTCAATCCGTCAAAGTGCACATTCGGAGTTCCTGGTGGAAAGTTACTCGGTTTTCGTTTCGGCGAGGATCGATGCTAATCCGAGAGAAGATCGGCACTATTCTCCGAATGAAAGCATACTGCGAGTGCACGATGTCGAAGCTTATCTTTGGATGCTTGGCGCATTAAGTCGATTCATCTCACGACTCGGTGAAAAGGCATTGCCTCTTTACCGACCGATGAAGAAGGCCGACAAGTTCGAGTGGACTCGAAGCTGATGCAGCGTTTGCGAGCTAAAAGCTCGCTCTCCACCCAGCCGGTGCTTGCTGCTCCAATCAGCAAAGAGCCTCTGTTGCTCTATATCGCAGCCACAGGACAAGTCGTCGATCTGATTAGGCTTACGGTCGGCGGGAAGAGGAAGGAAAAGCCTTCAAAGTTCAGCGCCGGTGTATTATTTGTCGAAGTCTTGACTCCATCCAGCGAGAGATATCCTCATTATCGAAGCTTGTGTATGGAATATACATGACCAGGTAGAAGGTTGCTCATTATTTCTCGATCATTCTATCACGGTCATCGCGACGCTCCTCTATCGAGATTTACACTGTGAGACGCAACCGGTCGAGTGGCGAAATGGGCGATTGAACTTCTTCCCTTGATATCAAATTTGAGGCAAAAAAGCCATTAAGTCGAGCAATAGCAGATTTCCTTGCCGAGTGGATTGAACAACAACAGCCGGTGAAGTTCACTCGGACATTGGACCTTGTTCTTTGGCGGCTCTAAAATGCTGAATGGTTCGGTCTTTGGGGTTGTTCTGGTTTCCCCGGAGGAGATAAGCTTAGGTATGTGCTCAGATTCACTTTGATTCCTCAAACAATGAGGCAGAGATCTGAGGCCCTTTTATATGGATTAGCATGGCCATCTCACTCGGCGTCCGTCGCTTTGATGGTCTATGGCGATTCAGATTTAGTGGTCGACCGGTGATGAAGGAGTGGGGCGTGAGAAGCCCAGCAATGTTGGATCTTGCAATGCAGTGAGGAAGCTGGAAAAGAAGTTCGAGGGGTTAGAGCTCCATCACATCCCTCGACTGAAAAATCAGGCAGCAGATGATCTGGCAAAGATAGGTTCCAAACGAGAAGCCATTCCGAGTGGTGTGTTTTTGGAGCATATACACACTCCGTCAGTCAAAGAAGATCCTTTCACAGAAGAAGCTCCACAGCCCAAGAGTGCCTCGGATCCGACTGAGGTTGAGGTCCCAGCAGTGGTCGACTTGGTCATGGAGGTTTTAGTGGTCACTCCCGACTGGACAATTCCCTACATCGCGTATATCCTGAGAAAAGAGCTCCCAGAGGACGAGGAAGAGGCTCGGCAGATCGTCCGTCGATCCAAAGCCTTTACCGTTATCAAGGGTCAATTGTATAGAGAGAGCCCGACTGGAGTTGGTCAAAAATGCATAACGCCAGAAGAAGGTCGAGTCATACTCAATGATATCCACTCGGGGACCTGTGGTCACCATGCGTCCTCTCGGACCATTGTAGCCAAAGCATACCGAGCGGATTTTCTTGGCGAGGCGAATGAGATGGCGAAGGAAATAGTGGACAAGTGCGAAGGATGTCGGTTCTACTCCAATATGTCACACAAACTGCGTCGACTCTGAAGACCATTCCACTCGTCGGCCTTTTGCAAGTATGGGGGTTGGACATGGTGGGTCCCTTACGAACAGGTCGGGCGGTTTCACGCATGTCTTGGTAGCGATCGACAAGTTCACCAAGTGGATTGAGGCTAAACCAATCAAGAATCTTGGCCGATCTGCTGTTTCCTTCATCGAGGGAGCCGCGTTCAGATATGGAGTCCGCAAAGCATTATCACGGATAATGGGTGAATTTTGACTCGGAAGAATTCAAGGATTTACGCAGCGCTCAAGGCACACGCAGTCGACTACGCTTGATCGCCCATCCACGGTCGAATGGACAAGCGAGCGAGCCAGCGGTTTGATACTCAAGGGTTTGAAGCCCGGTGATCGCGATCTCAAGCATGCGGCTGGAGCATGGGTCGACGAACTCCCTTGATTGCTTTGGGGATTGCGGACCACACCCAATCGGTCGACCGGAAGAACTCCATTCTTCTTGGTCTATGGGCTGAAGCAATCTTGCCGAGTGATCTTCTTCTAGCGCTCCCGAATTGAACTCTACAGCAAGCGAAGCTGAGCAAGCGCGTCGGACGCTTGATCGACCTTCTAGAGGAAGAAAGGGAGATGGCTCTGATCCGCTCGACCATCTACCAACAAGACTTGCGTCGCCTTTACGCCAGAAATGTGAGAGGTCGAGCCTTCCAGGAAGGAGATTTAGTTCTCTGAGTGGATCAGCGAAACAACATAAGCTCGCTCCCTCACAGGAAGGACCCTTCATTGTCACCAAGGTTCTCCTGGCAGGCGTACCATCTTTATAACGTCGAACACAATATCGAAGAGCCCGAGCTTGGAATGCGGATCTGCTCCGCCCATTTTACACTTAAAGTTTTCACTTTCGGATGAGTTGTAATAAAGTATACATAGTTCATGGATTTGAAATAATAGTGTCATAATTCCTTCATAATTTTTGTCACTTTTTATTCTTGTCGATAAAATTTTCCCCGATTGGGTGGCTTAGCAGCGAATCCGTTTAAGCCTAAGTTTGTAAAAATCCTACCGAGTGGTAAGCCAGACTTCCACTCGGGGGCTTAGCCGCGAATCCGTTTTGCCTAAGTCATAAAAATCCTACCGGGTGGTAAGCCAGACTTCCACTCGAGGGCTTAGCTACAGCCCAGTGCTCGCCTAAGTTATAAAAATCCCACCGAGTGGTAAGCGGACTTCCACTCGGGGCTTAGCTGCAGCCAGTGCTCGCCTAAGTTATAAAAATCCTACCGAGTGGTAAGCCGGACTTCCACTCGGGGCTTAGCTGCAGCCAGTGCTCGCCTAAGTTATAAAAATCCTCACCGAGTGGTAAGCCGGACTTCCACTCGGGGCTTAGCTGCAGCCCAGCTCGCCTAAGTTCTGAGAATCCTACCGAGTGGTAAGCAGACTTCCACTCGGAGGCTTAGCTGCAGTACAAATACTCGCCTAAGTACAACATCGCTCATAAGGAGGGGCGAGGTGCAGGTCATTGCGACCCTCTCCTCTCGAGCTCGCCATAAGTACAACGACGCTCGTAGGAGGGCGAGGTGCAGGTCGATTGCGACCCTCTCCTCTGAGCTCGCCATAAGTACAACGTGACGCTTCATAAGGAGGACGAGGTGCAGGTCGACTGCGACCCTCTCCTCTGAGCTACGCCATAAGTACAATGTGTGCTCGTAGGGAGGACGAGGTGCAGGTCGACTGCGACCCTCTCCTCTGAGCTTCAACACAAATACAACGAAAATCCTACCGAGTGAAGAGCAGACTTCTCACTCGGGGGCTTAGCTGCAGCCCAGTGCTCGCCTAAGTTATAAAAATCCTACCGAGTGAAAAGCGGACCTCTCACTCGGGGCTTAGCTGCAGCCAGTGCTCGCCTAAGTTATAAAAATCCTACCGAGTGAAGAAGCGGTGAAAGTGCGTTATATCGATTAGAGGGGGTGAATAGGCGATTTTATGAAATTCTTCACCGAGGAATTTGCGGTGAGGAAATTCCTTAGCGAAGAACTATTTGCTGTGGAATAAGTACTCGAGAGGTAAACATAACAGATTACACACATAGTCGGCATGATGAAATGAAGACTAGAGCAGAGTCTGAGAAGCGTAAACACAGGATAACAAGATGAAGACAAACAGGTGAAGAAATTGAAGCGAGGAATTTGTGAAAGTCTTGATCAAAGTCTTCAAACACGAGATATGAACAACATACAACATGAGAATGAGGAAATGGATGAGTTGAGGAAATAGAACCGGTCAGTTGGTGAAGACAATGATTTGGTAAACCAGTTCCAACTGCTGTCTCGGTTATGCGTCTGGTTGGAGCAGTTGAGTATTTAAACTCGAGGACACAGTCCGGACACCCGATCTCGAGCCGCAACTCGGGACACCCAGTCCTCACCGTATTCTCCTTGAACTAAGACCACGCAGGCCTCATCCAATCACTCGTGGTAAGTCTTGGTGACTTCCAAACCTTCACAGACTTGGTCACTCGGCGATCCACAATTCCTCTTGGATGCTCTAGACCTTGGCGCCTAACCATCTGGAAGAAGCACAGTCTTCAAAGGTAACAAGCGTCGGATCCACGCAGATCAATTTCTTGATGATGCTCAATCACTTGGGGTTTTAATGGGTTTGGTTTTGGGATTTTCCTCACTTGATGATTTTCGCTCAAAGTCCTCGGAGGATGGGTTGCTCTCAAATGACAAGTGTCAAGTTCTCTGAGCAGCCAACTAGCTAGTGGTTGTAGGGGCGGCTATTTATAGCCTAGGAGCAGCCCGACATGATAAGACATAAATGCCCTTCAATGATATGACCGTTAGGTGGATAAGATATTTTGTCCGCGGCCAAGCAAAGACAAAGAACGTCGGAAATTTGACTTTCAAAGTCCTCGGGGCTATCATGTTCCTCCTTGTGTAGGCAATCCGCCTTTGGCGAATTCCTAACTCCTCGGTCGAGCAAAGTCATCGATGACTAGAAGAACTGCGTCTCATCCTTTGAAGAATTTGGTGAACGCATGAGATTTCAATGGCTTCACTCGAAGGGATTGGTAGGTGTAGGATTTTGAGTTGAGCATCACATGGAAATTTTTCCTTAGTATTTCCTCGACCCCTTTAACAGTACGGTGTTTCCTATGACTCAAGAAAGAGAAAATGAAACTACGAAAACAAAAGTCTTCACGCTCCATATTCCTCGAATGAATATCAAGTCTTCATGGTCACACCAATTTCTTCACTTTCAAAGTCTTCAGAAAGTCTTCAGAATATCAAAGTCTTCAGTTGAAGAACTTCATTTTTAGGGGTCGACTTTCTCTGTAAATATCAAAATCCTCATTGACTTATAGACCTGTGTACACTCACAAACTCATCGGTTACTTAACCTATAAGTCTTCAATACACCAAAATCACTAAGGGGCACTAGATGCACTTACAATCTCACCCTTTTTGGTGATTGATGACAACATAGGTTAAGTTTTCAACGGGAATAAACATATGAAGTGTAAATACTGGTATTGAGGAATTTGATTGCAAGATATAGAAGAACTCCCCCTGAATATGTGCATAATGAGGAATTTGCCTTTGAGGCAATGCACATTTGAAGAATTGAATCATGGAGATCTCCCCCTATATCTTGTAATTCATACACGCATTTGATATATATACTATGAAGAATTTGAAATGCATGATGAAATATGGTGCCTGATGAGATTCTGCATGCATGCAATAGTATTGACTAGGAATGAGCATGCGGAATATCACATCAAAAGTATCAGAGCTCAAATATCACATTCAGAGCTTAGTGCTTCAAAAGCATCAGAGCATAAACGTATCAAAATCAGAGCATCAGAAGCACGATTATGAGTATTAGAGCACAGTGCAAAGTCAGCACAATGCACGATCAAAAGTATCGAGGCACCATCGGAGTTAAGATTACAACTCGATCAATAAAAGTTTGGAAGAGCGAGTTGTAACTTAATAAAACGCCCATAGTATAAACCGGCGAAGACTAACTCAGGTTTCTCCCCTTTGTCATCAAATGGCCAAAAGGATCGGCGAGGACTAACGCATACGAAGATATTCAAGTTGATGAAGGGCGCCAGCGTTGTCGGGGTTTGTTGTTGAAGTAGGGCGGCGCGATGTCTTCCAAATCTTCATATTCATCGATGTCATACGATGAAGAATAAGAGCTAGCCACCAAGTCGGGAACTTTGACTCTCTTGAATTTCTTGAGGTGGTGCAGACCGGTCATAAGCTTCACGAAGACCCATGGTCTTCAATTCTTCATGGAATAGACATGATTGAGAACAGCCCAAGTGCGGTTGAGGGTTTCATGAAGGTAGTCTTGGTTTTCTTCTTTGCATTATCGTTGAGGTCATATTGTGAAGAATTGCAGCAAATTGGCGCTTGACCCATTTCTGATTTGATCAACCTTCGATGAAGGCGAGGAGTAACTCGCGGTCGGTCATCACCACAGGTGCGATTGCTTGAGGCTGTTTCTTGGTTGAGGTATTTGCGGCGGTATCATGCGTTGCGAGAATAGTCATTGGTGGAGTAAGATGCAGCTTTGCGGCCGACCATCAATGGGCGAGTGCCTTCATCAATTACAGCTGCTGCCTTGCCCTTGTCATCGGATGATGAAATTGGTCGCTTGAGGACTTCAATGGGCGGCGAGAAGCTGCCATGGTTGAGTGTCGACCTTGTAATTCGGTGAAGATCTTGCCCTTATGAATCGCATGATCCAAAGGCGCATATGGCTTCAGCTCAAAAGGTGACATTACAGCGTTGGCGAGTCCTCATGAAGAAATCATGGAAGTTGACGAGAACGCCATGAATGATATTGAAAAGCAGGTTCTTCATGATGCCTCGACATCTTCTTCATTTGAATCGTGGCCTTTGATTGGACTCATAGTCTTCGTCAAGATTACGTACGAGTCCGAGGCACATAGAGCAAATCCTTGATGAGAATTTGGTTCGAGGAACTTGGCACAGCTTCAATGGCTTCATCGATACTTGCATGAAGTGATCGACGATTCACGATCATTGTGCGAGCGAAAGCAGATTCATGGGGAGGATCAAGAGGAAGGACACAAAGCAATTCGATTCTTTGGTGCCTTGTAGTGAGTATTCTCATCATCAATCCAGAACCCATGAGTTGATGTCTTCAAACATCTCCGGTGATGTGCGAGGTGGCATAGAATTGAAGAATGAGTTCTTCATTCCGGTCACATATGTCGGTCAGAAATTTAACAATACGCATCATGAAGAACACGAATCTTGGCTCGAAGCATGGTAGTGATTCCATATCTACATGAGGAATGTGCTCATGGTGAAGATCTTGTCCTTGTCGAATAGCGAGGAATAGAAATTTGCTTGTGTTGGAGTCGAGCGTCTTTTCCTCATTCGAGCGAGGTCATAGGGATTATAAGCGATGAAGAACACGTGCTCGGAGAAGAAGTCTTCAGCCTTGAACTTTTGCTTGCTTGAAAATGGATTCGTTGGCTTGGGCAGAGGAATATCGTGATTTGCGGCACAACCGGGAATCGCAATTTCAGGTTCTTGGTGAGAATTTCTAGTTCCTCTCCTTGTGCGGTTTGAGGATCAGCAGTTGGTTCTTGACACTAGTGGCTGGAATCTCTTCGTTGACAGATGATGTGGGATGAGTTTCTTGAGCCCATTTGAGCAGTAGTAGTCGGTGGTGAGGTACTTGTTGAAGCGGAGTGAAGAGAGGAGTATTGGGGTCTTGACTTTCCCAAAGTCATCGTTCATTACGGTGTAGTGCACCCAATATCCACATCTTCATCTTCTTTTCAATTTCCTCAACACCTGCCTCTTGATGAACGAGAGGCCGGTGAGAAACAACGAGGAGTTGAAGGAAAGCTTCCACTTCAATTTCTTCATCAAGCTGTTACGAAGTAGCAACAGAATGATTTTCTTCATCTGATCCGCTTGGGATCGTATATTCTTCTCCAAAGGGAACCATTTCCTTGGACGACATGGAGGAGATGGGAATGGCATCAATAGGATTTTCAATAGAGCTGGTCATTGGCTTCAACTTCTTCGCAGCCGAGGAATTTGACGCAGCTGATGCCTTCCTTTTCTTCACTGCAGCTCTCTCTGCAGCCTTAGTCTTCTTCACTTCATAGGCAGAAGGAAGAATTGGAGTTGGTGTTGGTGCAGGAGGAGCTGAGGACTGTGGTTCATTTTCTTGGTATGGCGCCAGTGCGAGTTGCCCTATTTCCTTCAGTTTCTTGAGCGCACCACTAGTGGATGCTCTGGGAATTTCTTCGGTGGCTGGAATGGAGTCATCAGCCACGGAACTTGTGTTCTCATCGGACGCTGAAAGTCATCAGCTGAGTCTTGGCATGTTCATCGGCAGGCTGAGCAGATTCTTGACTGAGGATTTTCTTGTTGCGATGGAGCTGCAACGGTGACATTTTCTTCGTCGAGTGGCGAATCTCACCTTGGCTCCTTGCCGGTCGGCATTATAAGCATCAAAATCCTTCTTTGAGTGCTTGGATTTCTGATTGAGCTTTAAGAAGTTCTTCAGGAGACAAGTTGATGATGTTTTTCCTCAGAAGCTTCTCTTTTCTTGCTTTTGCTCTCTTCAATTCACGAGCCTTTTCAAATTTCCATTTTCTTGAGAGATGAAATGGGTTGACATATGACTTTGACCCGAGTCGATGGCGAGATCCGGAAGAGGAGTGTGTGTGGATCCTGATGCCACAGGTCAATGAAGTCTAGGACCTTCTTTGGATCCAAAAGCAGAGGTACACTTGTTCCTTTGGCTCTAGCGGCCTTGGTCAGTCTGTCTCTGACAATTTCTTCAAGTTCTTCATCTGAGGCTTCATCGTCAGAGGGAACATTGAATGCAACCTGTTTCTTTTTCGGACTTGGCGAGGACCGCGTCGGCGGTTGCTTTAGTCTTTGAGTGGGACTGTTGAGGACATTGGTGCGGTGAGGAACTTGATGAAACACGAAGCAATGGAAAATCCTTGAGTCCTTTGACAAGTTGCAAGATGCACATGTGTTGAGGACTTGGAGGAGCTGCCGAGGATTTTGAATGGGCAAAGCAGCGATCGAGGAATTTGCCGTGAGGGCGCAGCTGAGGAACTGGGCCGTGAGGGCGCTGACGGTGAAGCACTTGGCTTGCGTGCAGGCTTCTTTGGCATTGATTTCCTCGGTTTG
Organism: Aegilops speltoides; assembly: GCA_021437245.1. Taxonomy (NCBI): domain Eukaryota; kingdom Viridiplantae; phylum Streptophyta; class Magnoliopsida; order Poales; family Poaceae; genus Aegilops; species Aegilops speltoides. The sequence goes on from CM038145.1 coordinate 203,780,642, forward strand.
ACCAAGGGCTCAGCAGCAGTGTGACACCCAAAATTTTGACCTTGTTTTATTAATTAAAATTTTTGCCAGGAAATTAAAACTTTTGTTTTCTGGGCTCCCTTTTGATTTTTGAAACTTTTTCTCCCTTGCTATTATGGAGTTTTCCCCCATAGAGACAACTTTTCAGATATGTTATTGGACTTGTTTAACCTCTCAAGAAAAACTTTTCTTTTATTAGTAAGACTAATTACATAATTATTTTGCTTGATCTTTGTTTTCTTGAAAAAATGGTTTTCAAGGTTATATGGCCCTATTTGAACTACAACCAGTTGATATATTTATCTAAAAATCCCACAAAAATTTGGAGAGGTCATGTGATGTTTTTAAATCACTTTTAATCAAAAATATCTTTTAATCTTGAATTATTTTGAGTGCTACACATGTTTTCTTCTCTGGTCCAGAGAGCAACTTTGCACTGCAACCCTTTTAAATAATTCTTTCTAGCCTCCACCAAAATTATGGGATGTCAGTAGGAGCATATCATTCCACTTTGTGCAAAAACCCAGTTATGTTCTTTGAAAATTTTGAGTGAATCATCCTCATTTCCATTCTGGTCCAACTTGAGGTTTTGTACTACAACTATATTTTAACTTGCTCATTTTGCTGTGATTATTTCTCCTACTTGTAGCCATCCCTACTAAACCCTTAAGTCCAGGAGAGTGGACCCATAGGATGATTCTAAGTGCTTGCAACATTGCCATTTGCTTTCTGTCCAGAATGGAAGTTTTGCAAAACTTGCACTAGCAAGTTTCTCCCTTCTGCAAACTAACTTCACCACTCCCTCTTGCATCCAGAGAGACCCCACTATGGGAGTTTTGGCCACTCCAAGAATTGCCTAGATGCCTCGGCATTTTATCAAACACCCTATGTGCATGTCCCTGAATTGGCATGATCTCAAGTCTACACTATGAACTTGCACCTCTGATCAAACAAGCATGTCCACTAGACTCCCCGTTACTCTTAACCTAGATCTGCTAAATGCCAGCCTCACCCAAGCTCTGTAGCATGCTCTGGCATTTCGTCGAAAGCACGTCCGTGCTGCGCCAGGCCAGCGAGCGTGCGTTTGCGCTTACACGCGCCGAGCCGAGCCACGCTGGCCCCCACGGCTTTGTCCCGCTCTGCAGCACCACGCGGCAGCGCTCCGTGCTCACCGCAACACGCCAAGCCGCCCCTCGCCACTCCCGGCAGGCAGCGCTAGCCGCCATCGTCGCCCGACAGCCCTCGCTCATGTCGGCGCCGTCCGAAACCTTCCCGCTTCGCCACGGCCCCGCACAGCCCGAGCTCATCCGCAGCTTTGTCGCAAGCCCTCGTCGCCGCCACGTTGCCCTACAGCCTGAGAGGCGGTTCGCCGCCGTTCTTATCTCCGCCGCCACGGAACCGACCTCGGCGAGCTATAAAGGAGGCCCCGAGCTTCCCGAAAGCACGCATGCAGCCTCAGCCACCCTAACGACACCCCCACAGCTCGCAATCGTCAGGAACGCCGTCTTCCTCATCTCCGGCAACCACGGCCGCCGCCCTGCCTCGTCCACTCCGGCGCCTCGAGCCTCCCCTCTCCGTTCTCTTCACCAAGAGCTACCTCATCCTCCGTGAACCATTTCCCTAATCAATTTGGTTGGGAGCCATCGCCGCCACAAAATCACTCCGTCACGAAGCCACCTCTCCGCCGCGGAGCTCGCCGCGGCAACTCCCTCCACCCGGTGACCTGCGACCACGGAAGGACCGCCTAGGAGTGGCGGATCCATCCTCGCACTCGGGCGCCATGAGGCGCCGCTCGCCGGCGGCGATCGCCGGACTCCCGCCTCGGCTCGGGACGGAGGAAGAGGAGGAGGCGACTAGTCAAACGACTAGTGGGGCCCCTGGACCACTGTCGGTGACTCCCAGCTCCACGCTGGATAAGTGATAGCGTAAATGCGAAATCGTTTCCCGCTTCAAAGCGTAATCCCTCTCAAGCGTTTTCTTTTTCTGTTTAATTTAAAAACCAGATTTGACCAGAACTTTGACTGGTTATATCTTTTTAAAAATAACTCCAAATGAATTAATTCTTTTTCCCACCTCTCTCAAATTTCATCTAGTTTATTTTAAGATTTATTTGAAAAATTCTCCAAACAACTTTTGGTGCTGTTTTATTTTGTGTGTTAATTCTTTATATTGCTAAAATAGGGATTTTGAAGAGAGGGGAAAACATTCAAATGTTTGAAGTGCACCTGCCTTTCCACACGTTGAAGGCAAGCATTCTGAACCCCGGCATAATATTTTGGTGTGTTTGTTGACACGTTTATAACACCACCTTCTTTCGAAGGACTCGTTATTTCATGTGATATGATCATTTGCATGGATGCATATTGGTGATTTCCATCTGTTGGAAATGAGTATACTTGTGATGGTAATCATCCTCATGTATCTTGCATACATGCGGAGAGAAGTCCGGGAAAGCCTCTGCCTTGGGTAGGTGTGAGCTTGTCGCCGGTCTCCGTCGAGACGGGTATGTCCGGTATGACATGATAAGATATGATGAGGGTTGATTGCATTGGTTGGAATATATTTGTTATACATGTCATGCAGAAAACTATAAACCTCTGAGTCGACCGTAGATCGAGTCTTGTTCGATAACCCCACACTTGTTTCGTGCTACCACTTGTCCCCGCCACGGGTAAGTGCAGTTCGATAAATTGTCAACCCTTTCTAGCACACACCGTCTGCAGAGGGACGGGATGAGGTACCATGGCCTGGATTAAAGCCGGTCATCCGATGCAGGGGCATGGGTGTTTCGGTTGGGACCGAGAGGAGGCCACCCCTTAGTCTTGTGCGATATAAATTTGATCCCATGCTACTCGAGGTTGTAGCCTCCCACTTAGAGTTTGCTTGACAAGTGTAGTGGGTGATTCGGACACGAGTGAGTTAAGCTGGTGTGTGCAAGTCGGTGTGTTTTCATTTAAAAGACCGTGGCGGAATTAGTCGATGGACTAAAGGAATCCGTTACTCGTGGGTAAAAGTACATCCTCTGCAGAGATCAAAACCTATTGAATAGCCGTGTCCATGGTTAAGGACTACTGATGCAGGGACGGGTCAAGTGTCGGTCTTAGTGTCGGTCTTGAATGGCTGTTAACGAGCTGGAACAACATGGTGTGACTCGTGACTAATGATGATTATGAATATTATTAATGTTGACTAACCCGTGATATTATTGTTATTATTGAGTATCTCAGGATGGTTCTACCTCCGGTACTCACTATGTTTGTTCATTCTTTTAAAGCCCTTTATGTGGTGTCGCTCGGGCCTTCCGTGGCATTTCTTTTAAAGCCCTTTATGTGGTGTCGCTCGGGGCCCGACCGTGGCATTTCTTTTAAAGCCCTTTATGTGGTGTCGCTCAGGCGCTTCGATCGTGGCATTTCTTTTAAAGCCCTTTATGTGGTGTCGCTCGACGCCTTGATCGTGGCATTTCTTTTAAAGCCCTTTATGTGGTGTCGCTCGGGCCCGACCGTGGCATTTCTTTTAAAGCCCTTTATGTGGTGTCGCTCGACGCCCGACCGTGGCATTTCTTTTAAAGCCCTTTATGTGGTGTCGCTCGACGCCTTGACCGTGGCATTTCTTTTAAAGCCCTTTATGTGGTGTCGCTCAGACGCCCGACCGTGGCATTTCTTTTAAAGCCCTTTATGTGGTGTCGCTCGGGCCTTCGTGGCATTTCTTTTAAAGCCCTTTATGTGGTGTCGCTCGACGCCTGATCGTGGCATTTCTTTTAAAGCCCTTTATGTGGTGTCGCTCGGGGCCTTCGATCGTGGCATTTCTCGTTATTTACTTCACAAATTTTGATACTACTATATCTTTACACATTCATAACTAACTTGCTTGCACGCATCATAGTTACATTTATCTTGTGGTAGCGTCATGAGCATCATATATTTTCCATCACACCATAGATATGTTATACTGTGTTCTTAATGTTTGCGAGTACATTCAAAGTACTCACCGGCTTGTCCTCGCTATTGTCTTGGCAGATTTTTCTTGCCGGAGAGGAGCGATCGACGACAGCCCCGAACCTAAGCAATGGAGATAGCAGCCTCGCGAAGATAGGAGTTAACCTGGTCACTGTTCTGTGGGAAATGGAGTCCCATAGACACAGAGGATCCACAAACCGCTTCCGCCATCAACCACTAGAAACCATTTGTTGTACTCACAGGCCGAATGGTCTTGTACTACATATTTTGTATTTTGCTTGGAATTTACGTATCAAGTTGGAGCCTCATCATAACAAGTAATCACGGGGCTGATGAGCACGACGGTCTTTTCTCGAAATTGATTTCCGGAAAACCGGTCGTGACAGACTTAATATCGAGCCAGCTGACCATTGGCTAATCCTATCTTAGCCAGTCAACAAACTTAGGCAAACCAACCCACCAGGCCATAACCAAAACCCAGCCAAGCTTCTCGTGCAAGATAGCCACACGGTGACCCGACATTTTAGGCGTCGGTGCCCAACCTACCAACCTAGCTTGTCGATCACGCGCCGATAACCAGCACCGGGATGTCTCCCCACAAGCGTGCGAGGAAGACTCCGTCCCTTTTTCTATAAAAAGGCACGCTAACCCCAAACCAAAGACCTGGCGCCTTCCCCAACCTAGCCACAATGCCGGCCCCATAGTGCACAATGAAACCACAGCAACCAACCTTGGAGGTTTTGTGACCATCCTCGCAAACCTCACCCGTCGTGCCTATCGTTAGAGGAGCCACGAGTATGTTGTGTACCAAGGACCCATGGCGGTGAAGACCGTCAATTGCAGGCCTTGTGCACATCTCGGTGGGGTCTAGCGCCAACGCCTTACAGGTTCACCGGAAGAACAACTTCCTTTGAGCCACAAGCCATTCAACTAGCTGCTCGAGAGGCTATAGTTCATCTCGAGGCACTTATCGCCCGAGTTAGCGTAGCCCGTTCCACTACTACCCAGACGCGAAGGGTATGGTAGACCACCCAAGTTGCCAGCGGGATCACGAGATGGATCCCGATTGTTGCACCTAGTGCGCTATGTAAGTGCACTAGAGGCACTGCTCGACCAGATCACCATTGATCGATCGCAGCTCGAGGAGAGCTGGTTCGTCGGACCCGGCTAGAAGAGAAGACGAGCCCGACGCCGACAACCCGGTCGTCTGTTTGGACAGCCGATCGAGACCACGAGGGCAACTCCAGCCATCAACCGAGATGCCTTGATGACCCCGAAGTGCTTCGTCACCTTTTGGGAACACACTCCAACGGGTTGTGGCCAACAATCCCGTGATGGTCATCATCGCTACCCGACCTGTCGTTCCTCCGCCATCTCCGACTAATCCGGCGGTGAGACCGTGGAAGACTCGACATCCACCGGTAGCGCCCGTTTAGACATAAGCGAAGTAGACTAAGCCGTGCGAATGGTACCGAGTCTTAGTGTATCCTTACTTTGTAGTCATGCAGTTGTGTATATTAACGCAGCTCGTTGGCGTGCCCTATTTTAATAGAATGGCCTTGCGTATTTTGTCGACGCAATTGCATAATTTCCGCACAGCTACCAAGACCAACCTTGACGGCAACCACGGTAATCGTCTCTTTATGAGATATGTGTATCTCCGCACGGACCCGACTCTTGAGGTAATCTGGCAGATTTATTACCTTTCACCACGGTAAATGAACCAGCCCGGATGCTATATAAGAAGGCCACCTTGTGACCTTACCCAGCAACCCTCACCTCGTGCACCACTCTCACAACCATCTCTTGTCATGCCGAGCCATAGCATTCATCGAGAACCCGGATGCAACCCCTGTGGCTTTGTCAAAATATTGTGGGACTTTACCCTTGATACCATGGGTTCTACCCAGCCACCCCAAATCTGAGCTGTTCAAAACAAGGATCACCCCATCCACCTCGAATCTTTGGGCAGCGTACACATTCCTCCATAGACCCCAACCAAGATCCAACGAAGTTTCCTTCATGGGAAATCTATGCCAACCCCTGGCCGCCATAGAAGATCTGCGAAAGAAGCAATTGCTGCCGCCGATCCGCGATACCCTATGCCCATGACGCGGATATTATTATTTTCGAGTCGCAACCCCGAGGATGACAACTTTTCGGTGGGCGTATTGAGAAGGACCCGTACTAGCCAACCTTATCCAATATATCATCGCTCTAGAGCATTTGAACCAGCGGGTGATGGATTATCTCCGAACTTCGCTGATTTAAATCCTCGATTACAATCGGCAGATCATCGAGGCCCGACCGGAGAGACGCATACATCGATTGGTCAATCCATTGCCTCCGATAGACGCGAGTGTATCCCTCTACCGAGACATTTTATCGAGGACCACACCCGATTACCGTTTTCCTTTTAGAGCGCCATTGCTGTATTTGTTTTGCAGCATTTGTATTTGCATTGTAACTTATCGTGGTACCTCGATTTGTGCGGTGAGTCGCGTATTCAGTTTCGCTAATATGAGTAATTTCTTCGTGAATAACTTGTGTAACGCGAACAATCCTAGTGTGAGTTTTCTCCTTACCAAATTCTGCATCGTGTAATTTCTCACGACATGAATTATTTTATTTCACACAGACAACGACCACGGACACTCGACCATAATCATCCGGCGCCTACACTGTTTGCAAAACTTTACAACGGTGTTACATCCGCTAACCACCCCTAACAACAGTTAGCACCGGCACACCCCACCTACTCCTCGTGTTTACCGCCACCACGGAGAGCCAACACCGAGCAGCAGCATCACGGCGATCATCAAGGATCATCGCGCAAGACAGAGCACGGAGAGCCCCAGACCGCCGCCCCTCCGCTGGCGGGATCACGTACCAGTCCGGCACCACCTCCGCCATTAGAGCCTCGTCTCGAGCTCCGGCCAGCAGTAAACAGAGGAGAAGAAGAGGGAAGGAGGAGCGAGGCGGTGTGAGGAAGAAGAGGAGAACGCCGCGGTCATTTTATAGCTCGAGCTCGGTGTACGGTGGGCGAGGTCCACAGCGCCGCTTCGTCGCCGATCGCCGGTGTTCGGAGGCGAATCCATGAAAGAAAGGCCGACAGCAAGCCTGCCCGCGAGGTGAGTGCACACTGCACCGGCAGCAAGCACGCCCGCGCACTACCGCGATCGGCCTAGATGCCCTACGCGCTAGGCGTCGCCCGGTGGAGAAAGCCGGAAAGCGCGGAGAGAGGAAGAAGAGAGAGCTAGAGGAAGAAGGAGAGGCGACGGTGGGCCCGGTCCGCAGATCGTCAGCCGAGAGAAAGCTTGTGCTCTGCAGTGCGACCAGCGTATTGTTAAATTTAGAATTTATTCTGAATTCACGGCGTCAGCGTAGAAATTGCCCGTTTTCATAGCATGGATTTTTTTTTTTCACGCATGGCCTTGACTACTATTGTAGTTACTCACCACTTATTGTCCTCTCACTTTGTAGCCTCTTTTTACCGCTTTGTGTAAAATGATCTTTTGACCAAGTAAAAGTATTTTTCTGTTTTGCAACTCTTAGCAAATCTCGAGGGCGAGATTTTTTTTTTAAGGGGTAGTGTTGTGACACCCAAAATTTTGACCTTGTTTTATTAATTAAAATTTTGCGGAAATTAAAACTTTTGTTTTCTGGGCTCCTTTTGATTTTTGAAACTTTTTCTCCTTGCTATTATGGAGTTTTCCCCATAGAGACAACTTTTCAGATATGTTATTGGACTTGTTTAACCTCTCAAGAAAAACTTTTCTTTTATTAGTAAGACTAATTACATAATTATTTTGCTTGATCTTTGTTTTCTTGAAAAATGGTTTTCAAGGTTATATGGCCCTATTTGAACTACAACCAGTTGATATATTTATCTAAAATCCCACAAAAATTTGGAGAGGTCATGTGATGTTTTTAAATCACTTTTAATCAAAAATATCTTTTAATCTTGAATTATTTTGAGTGCTACACATGTTTTCTTCTCGGTCCAGAGAGCAACTTTTACTTGCAACCCTTTTAAATAATTCTTTCTAGCCTCCACCAAAATTATGGGATGTCGGTAGGAGCATATCATTCCACTTTGTGCAAAAACCCAGTTATGTTCTTTGAAAATTTTGAGTGAATCATCCTCATTTCCATTACGGTCCAACTTGAGGTTTTGTACTACAACTATATTTTAACTTGCTCATTTTGCTGTGATTATTTCTCCTACTTGTAGCCATCCCTACTAAACCCTTAAGTCCAGGAGAGTGGACCCATAGGATGATTCTAAGTGCTTGCAACATTGCCATTTGCTTTCTGTCTGAATGGAAGTTTTGCAAAACTTGCACTAGCAAGTTTCTCCTTCGCAAACTAACTTCACCACTCCCTCTTGCATCCAGAGAGACCCCACTATGGGAGTTTTGGCCACTCCAAGAATTGCCTAGATGCCTCTGGCATTTTATCAAACACCCTATGTGCATGTCACGAATTAGCATGATCTCAAGTCTACACTATGAACTTGCACCTCGATCAAACAAGCATGTCCACTAGACTCCCGTTACTCTTAACCTAGATCGCTAAATGCCAGCCTCACCCAAGCTCAGTAGCATGCTCGGCATTTAAATCGAGCACGTCCGTGCACGCCAGAAGCGAAAGCGAGCGTGCGTTGGCACGCACATGCGCCGAGCCGACACGCTGGCCCCACGGCTTTGTCCCGCTCTGCGGCACCACGCGACGCGCTCCGTGCTCACCGCAACACGCCAAGCCGCCCTCGCCACTCCCGGCAGAATAGCGCTTAGCCGCCATCGTCGCCCGACAGCCCCTGCTCATGTCGGCGCCGTCAAAACCTTCCCGCTTCGCCACAGCCCCGGCACAGCCCGAGCTCATCCGCAGCTTTGTCGCAAGCCCTCGTCGCCGCCACGTTGCCCTACAGAGAGAGGCGGTTCGCGCCGTTCTTATCTCCGCCGCCACGGAACCGACCTCGACGAGCTATAAAAGGAGGCCCCGAGCTTCCCCGAGCACGCATGCAGCCTCAGGCCACCCCAACGACACCCCCCACAGCTCGCAATCGTCCGGGAAACGCCGTCTTCCTCATCTCCGGCAACCACGGCCGCCGCCCTGCCTCGTCCACTCCGGCGCCTCAGAGCCTCCCCTCTCCGTTCTCTTCACCAAGAGCTACCTCATCCTCCGTGAACCATTTCCCTAATCAATTTGGTTCGGGAGCCATCGCCGCCACAAAATCACTCCGTCACGAAGCCACCTCTCCGCCTTGCGGAGCTCGCCCGCAACTCCCTCCACCCCGGTGACCTGCGACCACGGAAGGACCGCCTAGGAGTGGCGGATCCATCCTGCACTCAGACGCCCAGGCGCCGCTTCGCCGGCGACGATCGCCGGACTCCCGCCTCGGCTCGGGACAGAGGAAGAGGAGGAGGCGACTAGTCAAACCTCGACTAGTGGGGCCCCTGACCCTTGTCGGTGACTCCCAGCTCCACGCTGGATAAGTGATAGCGTAAATGCAAAATCGTTTCCCGCTCAAAGCGTAATCCCTCTCAAACGTTTTCTTTTTCATTTAATTTAAAACCAGATTTGACCGAACTTTGGTGGTTATATCTTTTAAAAATAACTCCAAATGAATTAATTCTTTTCCCACCTCTCTCAAATTTCATCTAGTTTATTTTAAGATTTATTTGAAAAATTCTCCAAACAACTTTTGGTGCTGTTTTATTTTGTGTGTTAATTCTTTATATTGCTAAAATAGGGATTTTGAAGAGAGGAAAACATTCAAATGTTTGAAGTGCACCTGCCTTTCCACACGTTGAAGGCAAGCATTCGAACCCGGCATAATATTTTGGTGTGTTTGTTGACACGTTTATAACACCACCTTCTTTGAAGGACTCGTTATTTCATGTGATATGATCATTTGCATGGATGCATATTGGTGATTTCCATGCTGTTGGAAATGAGTATACTTGTGATGGTAATCATCCTCATGTATCTTGCATACATGCGGAGAGAAGTCCGGGAAAGCCTCGCCTTGGGTAGGTGTGAGCTTGTCGCCGGTCTCCGTCAGACGGGTATGTCGGTATGACATGATAAGATATGATGAGGGTTGATTGCATTGGTTGGAATATATTTGTTATACATGTCATGCAGAAAACTATAAACCTCTGAGTCGATAGTAGATCGAGTCTTGTTCGAGAACCCCACACTTGTTTCGTGCTACCACTTGTCCCCCACATGTAAGGGTGCAGTTCGATAAATTGTCAACCCTTTCTAGCACACACCGCATGGAGGGACGGGATGAGGGTACCATGGCCTGGATTAAAGCCAGTCATCCGTCAGGGGCATGGGTGTTTCGGTTGGGACCGAGAGGAGGCCACCCCTTAGTCTTGTGATATAAATTTGATCCCATGCTACTCGAGGTTGTAGCCTCCCACTTAGAGTTTGCTTGACAAGTGTCGTGGGTGATTCGGACACGAGTGAGTTAAGCTGGTGTGTGCAAGTCGGTGTGTTTTCATTTAAAAGACCGAAGCGGAATTAGTCGATGGACTAAAGGAATCCGTTACTCGTGGGTAAAGAGTACATCCTCTGCAGAGATCAAAACCTATTGAATAGCCGTGTCCATGGTTAAGGACTACTGATGCAGGGACGGGTCAAGTGTCGGTCTTAGTGTCGGTCTTGAGGCTAAACTGTTAACGAGGTAATGGAACAACATGGACTGTGACTCGTGACTAATGATGATTATGAATATTATTAATGTTGACTAACCCGTGATATTATTGTTATTATTGAGTATCTCAGGATGGTTCTACCTCCGGTACTCACTATGTTTGTTCATTCTTTTAAAGCCCTTTATGTGGTGTCGCTCAGACGCTTGACCGTGGCATTTCTTTTAAAGCCCTTTATGTGGTGTCGCTCGAGGCCTTGATCGTGGCATTTCTTTTAAAGCCCTTTATGTGGTGTCGCTCGACGCCCGACCGTGGCATTTCTTTTAAAGCCCTTTATGTGGTGTCGCTCGACGCCCGACCGTGGCATTTCTTTTAAAGCCCTTTATGTGGTGTCGCTCGGGCCTCGACCGTGGCATTTCTTTTAAAGCCCTTTATGTGGTGTCGCTCGACGCCTTGACCGTGGCATTTCTTTTAAAGCCCTTTATGTGGTGTCGCTCGACGCCCGATCGTGGCATTTCTTTTAAAGCCCTTTATGTGGTGTCGCTCAGACGCCCGACTGTGGCATTTCTTTTAAAGCCCTTTATGTGGTGTCGCTCAGACGCCCGACTGTGGCATTTCTTTTAAAGCCCTTTATGTGGTGTCGCTCGGGCCTCGATCGTGGCATTTCTTTTAAAGCCCTTTATGTGGTGTCGCTCAGACGCCCGACTGTGGCATTTCTCGTTATTTACTTCACAAATTTTGATACTACTATATCTTTACACATTCATAACTAACTTGCTTGCACGCATCATAGTTACATTTATCTTGTGACTGACGTCATGAGCATCATATATTTTCCATCACACCATAGATATGTTATACCTGTGTTCTTAATGTTTGCGAGTACATTCAAAGTACTCACCGGCTTGTCCTCGCTATTGTCTTGGCCAGATTTTTCTTGCCGGAGAGGAGCGATGCGACGACAGCCCCGAACCTAAGCAATGGAGATAGCAGCCTCGCGAAGATAGGAGTTAACCTGGTCACTGTTCTGTGGGAAATGGAGTCCCATAGACACAGAGGATCCACAAACCGCTTCCGCCATCAACCACTAGAAACCATTTGTTGTACTCACAGCCGTAATGGTCTTGTACTACATATTTTGTATTTTGCTTGGAATTTCGTATCAAGTTGGAGCCTCATCATTAACAAGAATCCAGGGGCTGATGAGCACGACGGTCTTTTCTGGAAATTGATTTCCCGGAAAACCGGTCGTGACAAGCAGCAGCAACAGCAGTATCCTCATTGAATTTCCTCACTGCCTCCTTGGCCTGTCTTGCCAATTTGGCTTGGCGCTGGACCATTCTTCAGAAAGTCCTCACCACGCTTGATTTGGTGGGATCAGCAATTGGCCAAGTGCGGAGGAGCTCTTGGGCATGGAGGATTCAGAGCGAATTTCCTCATGTACTTAGGAGTGACATAGCGATATTCTCGCCATTCTCGTGCCCATCTCCTTTCTATTCTCTGTATGCGCACTTTGCGCTGGTTCTTGGTCTCCTTGCCAAATTTGGATTCATCGGTGTGCGATAGTCCTTGTATATTTCCTCAGAATTTTGAAGCGATCATGACTTCGGTTTCTTTCCTCCCTTCGAGGTCTCTTGCCTTTCGCCATTTTCTTTAGGTGAGGAATTTGAACAATTAAGCATTCGAAGAAGTATGCAGTTTTTCTTCGAGGAACGCTGCAAATGAGTTAAGTTGATGAGAACCTAGTGATTCAGCGGCGGACATGAGTACTGTGAGCAGAGTGTAGGTGCGAGGAATTTGGAGAGGTCATATCGTTCTCGGAAGATTTTTCAAAAGAAGCAAGTTTTGAGGAATTTGACCAGTTTGAGCCTTGAGGAATTTCACTAAGCGTTGCGTCTTAGGTTCGAGTTGTCTGGATCGAAAATCCGCACAAATGAGGAATCTTGAAGAAATGAATGCTTAGGAGATAAATCAAGAACATACAAGGTGTGAGGTGTTCATATGTGAAGATTTTGAAGAGTAAAAACACCTTTGAAGATTTTCGAGAAAGATTTGAGAATCAACGCGAGTAGTAAAAGTGACTTTTAATTACCCGAATGAAGAACACGATTTAACAGAGATGAACTATAGAAGTTCGTCACGTTAGATCTTCCACGCCCTAACTTGGCAGAGGAAGACGGCTACGGGCGGCGGCGGAGTGAAGATTTCGCGACGGCGCGCGAGTACGGCGACGATGAGGTCGAGGCGGTGAAGCTTTTCCTCACCGGCGGTGATGGAGTAGCGGCGGCGCTAGGGTTTGAGGAGAGCTCGAGCGAGAGACAGCGATCGAGCGGAGTAAATGAAGTGAGGAGGGTAAAGGGAGTATTTATAGCCACTGTGAAAAATTGTTCGCCCGAAGATTTTGGACGAACATGCCCTGCCCTTTCTCCTTCACGCGACATGTGTCACCCACGTACTGTGCAGATGAGATCGTGTAAGATCGTGGGTGATTAAACTAATACATCGTGGGATGCGGAACGGTTTGAGCGATAAAACCGAAAGTTTTGGATAAGATTTGTTAAAAAGTTTCGTTCGCAATTTCTTCAGCTGTCAAGGACCGTGAAGACTTTGAACGAGTTTCAATCAGAACGCACATGAAGAATTTGTGAATAGATTGGATTGAGTATAGCATAGAGGGGAAGGGTCCGATCACATTCACTTAGCAGAAATCGCAACTTGAAGAATTAGCAATAAGTGAATGCGGTAGAGGACATAAACTCATATATGTATATATAGCCAATGAAGAAAGACGACGAAAATACTGAAGAATTTGCAAGGTTGAAGAATTTGAAAAATGAGGAATTTCAAAAACGAGGAAAAACTCAAATTGAAGATTTTCAACTTTTGTGGTGGCGTAGCCCACCGTATAAGAATGATGATTTCAGACACCGCGTACAATTGTCCTAGGGTTCTGAGAATCAAATTCTTCATTGATTTCTTCACACTTAGAGTGTTATTCTTCATTGATTGAGGAACAACGTTTCTTCATGTGTTGCACATCTAAGTCATCAATTATGCATAAGGGTTAGGATGTGTGTCCTTTTCAAAGAACATTCGAAGATACTAAGATATTTAGCTCACACCGCAACTTGCTAAATCTCTTCTCATCCAAGGGCTTGGTGAAGATATCAGCTAGCTGTTCTTGATCTTCACATGCTCGATGGAGATATCGCCTTCAACACATGATCACGAAGAAAATGATGACGAATCTGGATGTGCTTAGTCTTGAGTGCTGAACGGGTTGTGAGCAATCTTGATGGCACTCTCGTTGTCACAGAGGAGAGGCACATTCTTCACGCTGACGCCATAGTCCTTGAGGGTTTGCTTCATCCAAAGCAGTTGAGCACAGCATGACCCAAGCAGCAATATATTCAGCTTCAAAGAAGAGCGAGAGATACAGCTCGCTTTCTTCGAGGACCAACAGACCAAAGATCGTCCGAGGAAATGACAAGTGCCGATGTTGACTTGCGGTCCACACGATCACTAGCATAGTCGAGTCGAATATCCAATGAGATCAAAAGCGAGCCCTTGGGGTACCATAATCCTAGTGTTGGTGTGTGAGCTAGATATCGAAGAATATGCTTCACAGCCTTATGGTGTGATTCCTTGGTGCAGCTTGAAATCGGGCACACATGCAAACACTAAGCATTATATCCGCCTAGATGCACATAGGTACAATAAAGAACCAATCATGGAGCGGTATACCTTGTGATCAAGTCAAGTACCATTTTCATCAATGCTCGATGACCATTTGTGGGCATAGGAATTTTGACGCCTTTGCAATCTTGCATGCCGAATTTCCTCAGTACATCTTTGAGGTATTTCTCTGAGATATGAATATGCCATTGTCTTTGCTGACGAATTTGAAGACCTAAGAAGAATTTCAACTCTCCCATCATAGACATTTGATATTCTTCACTCATCATATAGGCAAATTCATCACTATATCGTTGGTTAGTACAGCCAAAGATAATATCATCAACATATATTTGGCACACAAACAGTTCACCATCATATGATTTAGTAAATAGAGTAGGATCGAGTGAACCGGGTGTGAAGCCATTCTTCACGAAGAATTCCTTCAGTGTATCATACCACGCCCGAGGGGCTTGCTTGAGGCCATAGAGAGCCTTATTTAGTCTGAAGACTTTGTCAGGATTCTTGGGATCTTCAAAACCTGGGGGTTGAGCAACATATTGTAGGATCGTTGAAGGCAAGAGTGTCTAGAGGGGGGGGGGTGATTAGACTACTCGACAAGATAAAAATTATGCCTTTTGATTTGAACAAGTTTTTAGCAAGTTCACAATGAAGATCAAGGCAAGCATCATGCATTCAAGTCGAGCAACAAGCTACACATGCAATTCTAGAGTATGAGCAGCGGAAAGTAAATTGCACATATAGAAAAGGAGAGGTGGAGAAGAGCAAACGCAATTTGGAGACACGGAGATATTTCTCGTGGTTCCGATAGGTGGTGCTATCGTCAATCCACGTTGATGGAGACTTCAACCCACGGAGGGTAACGGCTGCGAGAGTCCACGGAGGGCTCCACCCACGAAGGGTCCACGAAGAAGCAACCTTGTCTATGCCATCATGGCCTACGTCCACGGAGGACTAGCCTTACTCGGGGTAGATCTTCACGAAGTAGGCGATCTCCTTGCCCTTACAAACTTCTTGGTTCAACTCCACATCTTGACGGAGGCTCCCAAGCGACACCTAACCAATCTAGGAGGCACCACCCTCCAAAAGGTAATAGATGGTGTTGGTGATGATGAACTCCTTGCTCTTGTGCTTCAAATGATAATCTCCCCAACACTCAACTCTCCTCACTGATTTGGCTGTGGTGGAGGAAGGGATTGAGTGGAAAGCAACTTGGGAAGGCTAGAAATCAAGTTTCATATGGTGGGAGTGGAGCAACTTGATCTCAACACAAGGGTAGGTAGTTTTCTTCTCAGAAATGTAAGGTAGGAGTGGTAGTTCTTTCGATGGCTCTCTCCACGAATGAAGAGGAGGTGGAGGGTATTTATAGCCTCCACACAAAATCCAACCGTTACACATTTGACCAATCTCGGTCGGACCGAAGTTGACAACTCGGTGAGACCGAAAGTTCAAATCTTGTGAACGTTGGGATTTTCGTGGGACCGAAAATACAATCTCGGTTAGTCCGATTCTTCCAAAGTCTAGGGTTTGCCAATCTCGGTGGGACCGACTTTCTCATCTCGGTGACACCGATTTGAGTCTGTATGTTCTGAAGCTTGGCAACACCAATTTCGAATGACCGAGTTTGGAATCGGAAAATCCGAGATTCTTAGGGTTTGGCTATATGGCTGAGGTGGTTCATCTCGGTGTGGTGAGTTTATGGAATCGGTGGGACCGAGATTACTTATGGGTTTATGTTGGAATGAAAGATTGTCGATAGTTTGAGAGATAAGTCATTAAGCACTTTGAGCAACCAGATCATCATCATAACCTCATCCCTTTTAATAGTATTGGCTTTCCTATGGACTCAATGTGATCTTGGATCACTAAACCAAAATGGAGTCTTGAGCTTTTGCCAATCCTTTCCTTAGCATCCTAGGGGTTCACCTCTTCAGTCCTTTTGCCATGCCAAAGTGATTGACTTTCCTGAAACATACTTGTTAAAAGCATTAGTCCAACCACAAAGTATGTTGTCATTAATTACCAAAACCACCTAGGGAGCAAATGTGCTTTCAATCTCCCCCTTTTTGGTAATTGATGGCAACACACAAAATAAGATATCAAAGCTTACTAAAAGAAAGACATGATAATCATTAAAGCTTTGACAAACATGTAGTACACAGGCTCCCCCTACAAGTGTGCAAGATTTTAGATTTTTGGTTTTGGACTACCACAAGCACACATGAGAGAAAAGCAAGATGTGCTACATGCAGCTTGGCTATATGCATCAGAGCAGATGAGGATAAGTGAATGATAATGCATATGTGCATGGTGATTTCTTGCAAACAGGTATTCACAAGCAAGTCACCATCATGCACATTCTGCAAGATGCATATACTTACCTTGAAGTCCCTTGGCATTGTACCTGAAGAAATAAGCTTGAGAAAACAAGGTTAGATAACACAAGAGTGTTTCTTCATCCAATAGCAGGAACATCAAGAGTACCAAGCCAGGGATGACATGTATAAAGAGTGTCTCATGTTGAGCACTAGCTTGAATCAGCAAACATGTCTCCCAAGACTAAGAGATTTTCAATGAGCTCTGAGAGATTTTGCTTTTCATAAGATACCAATTGTGCTTTTCAGAAGATACCAATTGTGAGAGTAAGAGAAGCAAAAATCAAAAGAATAATGCCAAATGTAATATCCAATATGGAACATGGCAAAGCTTTGATGTGATCCTTTCCCCCTTAAGATAAGATTGTTCTTCTTCTCTCTTTATCTTCCAATCTCCCCCTAGCTCCCCCTAAATCTTCTCCCCCTTTGACATCAAGTGCGAAAAGGACGATAAACTAGGAAGTACAGGAAAGATGGAAGGAAAGAAGTGGGATCCTTAAGAATCACAACTGAGCAAATTAAGAATAAACCATTTAGTTGAGCTGCAGAAGATGATATCCTGGTGAATGTAAATCGGTGACACCGAATTGAGATGGATCGGTGAGTCCGAAAGTCAGAGACTTAGGGCAGATCCTTTTTCGGTCAGACCGAAGTGATCAAATCGGTGACGCCGAGGTTAATTCTAAGGAAATACAGAAAGAATTCAGCTCACTTTGCAAGGAATGTTTCAAAAGTTTTGCAATGAATTTGTAAATGATTTTCAGGGAATTGATCAGAGCCAAAGAGATATTCACAAAAACGTAAGAAATAAATAGATAAAATAAAAAGAAAGGTTGCTAGATGAAGTTTTTTTTTGTTGTTTTTTTTTTGATTAAAAGGAAAACTCAACGAGAGTATCAAAAGAGACAATAGCAAACTCCAAAACATATGGACTTCATCTAGACAGGGGTCGGTGACTAGGTCACCTATGTTTGAGTATATTGACTTAGGAGTCAAATGAGAACATTTGATCATAGGTCATACTCATCGTTTAAGCTCAAAATGGGGTTGCCATTTTTCGATTAAGCATTTGATGTGATCACATCTTTTGAAGCTGCTTGTACTCATGACTTTGAGCAAAGCTCCTTCAAGATGTGAAAAACATACCTTGGGCTTGTTGTTGCTTGTGCTCATGTAGGTGAACTTGATGTAGATGCTCATTGAATGTGAAGTTGGAGCACCATTTCTAAATGTATAGTTCATCTTCCTACATGGGTTAGGCAAGCAAGGAAATACTCAAGAGTATCCAAGATGACATGAGTGAAGTACTAGAAGTATATGATGTCAAAAAGGATATGTGGAATTTTGTTCCTTGAACTCAACATCCCAAAGAGCTAGATACTTGGTCAATGACAAGATTACTCATGATTTGAGTGTGTGGTAATCTCGTGGAATGTAGACCATCCAAGTACCTGCAAGGAGTTAGATGCAATACAAGGGGGGCAAATGTGTCCAAGACATATGATCATCATCATAAGAGAAATATCAAGGATTAGTCAATTAGGCTCATGCCTTGCATGCATCAATGGAGTTTTCACTCCAAGTTTGAAGCATCAATGATGTTCAACTCACTCCTTAAGCGACAAAACACTTTCTCATCAAGTGGTTTTGTGAAGATATCTGCAAGCTGTTTGTCAGTACGAACATGTTTAAGATCAATGTCTCCCTTAGCAATGTGATCACGAATAAAATGATGACGAACTTCAATGTGTTTCGTGCGAGAGTGTTGCACGGGATTGTGTCCAATCTTAATCGCACTCTCATTGTCACAAAGCAAAGGAACATGTCTTGCATGTATCCCATAATCCTTAAGCGTTTGTGTCATCCATAGTGGCGAGCACAACACTAACCAGCAGCAATATATTCTCGCTTGGCAAGAGATAATGATATCGAATTTTGTTTCTTGGATGACCAAGATACAAGGGATCGACCGAGGAATTGACACGTGCCGAAGTTGACTTTCTATCAACCTTGTCTCTGGCATAGTCCGAGTCGGAATAGCCAACAAGATCGAAAGAGGCCCTCTTAGGATACCAAATGCCAAAGTTAGGTGTATGTATCGATATCTCACAATTCTTTTAACAGCTTTAAGATGACATTCTTTAGGGCTGCTTGATATCGAGCACACATGCATACACTCAACATTATGTCAGGACGAGAAGCACAGAGATATAGTAGAGAACCAATCATGGATCGATAAACCTTTTGATCAACAGGTTCTCCATCTTTAGTCAAGTCATTATGTCCACTAGTAGGCATGGGGGTTTTCATACCTTTGCTCTCTTGCATGTTGAACTTCTTGAAGAGATCCTTAGTATACTTTGTTTGTGAGACAAAAGTACCCTCCTTAGATTGCTTGATTGCAACCCAGGAAAAACTTGAGTTCACTCATCATGGACATCTCATACTTCTCCGACATAAGCTTTCCAAACTTCTCACTAAAATGAGGGTTAGTTGAACCAAAGATAATATCATCAACATATATTTGGCACACAAATAGTTCACCGTCAACCCTTTTTCGTGAATAGCGTTGAGTCTATTTTTCCAATCTCAAACCCTTTTTCAAGAAGAAAGCTAGTCAAGATTTGTACCAAGCTCTAGGAGCTTGTTTAAGACCATAAAGAGCTTTGTGCAACTTGTAAACATGATTAGGTTTCTTAGGATTCACAAACCGGAGGTTTTTTCACATATACTTCCTCCTCAATTTCACCATTTAGGAAAGCACTTTTAATGTCCATTTGATAGAGAGTAATGTCATGGTGGTTGGCATAAGCAAGAAGAATGCGAATGGACTCAAGTCTAGCAACGGGGGCATAGGTCTCACCATAGTCCATACCTTCGACTTGTGTGTAACCTTGAGCTACGAGACGAGCCTTGTTGCGGATGACTTGACCATCTTCATCTTGCTTGTTCCGAAACACCCATTTGGTTCCAATGACGTTTTGGTCATCATTGGGCTTCTCTACCAAAGTCCAAATGTTGTTCCTCTCGAAGTTGTGCAGCTCTTCGTGCATAGCGTTCACCCAATCCGGGTCTTCAAGCGCTTCTTCTACCTTCATAGGTTCAAGACTAGAGATAAATGAGTAGTGCTCACAAAAGTTAGCTAAACGAGTTTTAGAGCGAGTGATTCTCCCGGAGTCGATGTCATTCATCATTTGTTCCACGGGATGGTCCTTCTTGACTCTTGCTCGAACTCGGGATAGCTTTTGTCGTGGTCGTGGCTGAGCTTCCTCATCATCCTCATCTTCTTCTTCATCATTGCTGTTGGTGTTGTCTTGAGGTGGTGGTGAAGGAGGTTGTGGTGGATCTTCTTGTCGCGCTTCCTCATCTTGGTGAGTTCCACTTGTGGAGGCCTCCATGTTGCCTTGAGGTTCATCTCTCCGTGAGGTAGGGGGCTCCACATATGTAGATGAGGTACTCTCCTTCACTTCCATGGGACGAATCTTTCCAATGGATAAATCTTGAATGGCTTCCGATGGGTCCTTGTCTCCTACATCAATAGGCATTTGCTCTACTTGCGAAACATTAGATTCATCAAACTTCACGTCTACCGTCTCTTCAACCTTTCGTGTGAAATTATTGTAGACACGGTAGGTGTGAGAGTTTGATTCATAACCGAGGAAAAAGCCTTCATGAGTTTTAGGAGCAAATTTAGACCGACGATGCTTATCAAGGATATAGCATTTTGAACCAAAGACACGAAAATATCCCACTTGGGGTTTGTTACCGGTAAGGAGCTCGTATGAAGTCTTGCCGAGGAGCTTGTGAAGATAAAGCCTGTTGATAGCATGACAAGCTGTCTCGACGGCTTCACCCCAGAAGTGATTCGGTGTCTTGTATTCATCTAGCATCGTTCTCGCCATCTCAATGAGAGTCCGGTTCTTCCTCTCAACAACTCCATTTTGTTGAGGTGTGTACGTAGCCGAGAACTCATGTAGAATCCCTTCTTCGTCAAGAAAAGAGTCCACATGGGCGTTCTTGAACTCCGTTCCGTTGTCACTTCGAACTTTCTTGATCTTCACCTCGAATTGATTTTGGGCTTTTCTTGCAAAGGTTTTGAAGATTTTCTGAACCTGCGATTTGTCATCGAGGAAAAATACCCACGTAAATCTGGAATAATCATCAACAATAACTAGACCAAAGGAGTTACCACCAAGGCTTTTGTAAGCATTGGGACCAAGAGATCCATATGAAGAAGCTCAAGCGGTCTCCTTGTGGTCATGATGTTCTTCACGGATGACTTCCACCTACTTGTTTTCCTGCTTGACATGCACTACTGAGTCTATCTTTGTCAAAGAAAACATCTTTAACACCAAGAATGTGATCACCTTTGATTAGCTTATCTAGATTACGATACCAACATGTCCAAGCCTTCTATGCCATAACCAACCTTTAGCAGATTTAGCAATGAAGCAAGTTCTAGGTTGGGCTTTCTTAGTGAAATCAACGACATATAGGTCACCTCTACGAATACCGGTAAATACCATGTTATGATTGTCACGACGAAAAACTTGGCAATCTACTTCGGTGAATAGCACATTGAATCCAAAGTCAGCTAATCTAGACACAGAAAGCAAATTATATCCAAGTGATTCAACAAGCATGACATTTTTAATGGAGCTATCATGAGATATGGCCACCTTACCAAGGCCAAGTACCTTACCCTTGGAGTTGTCTCCAAAAGTCACATACTTGCGTGGACCATCGTTCTTTGCAAGCTCTCGAAACATGTCTTCATCTCCGGTCATGTGATCGGTGCATCCACTATCAAGAATCCACTCTTTTCCACCGGATATGTAGTCTCGCAAATTTGCCATAAGATTGAGACTCTTCATGATCTTGTCTAGCTCGGTGTCCGAATCGGAGTAATCATCATCCTGCTCATGCTCATCATCATATTGACCCATAGACAATTCATCATCAATACCTAGGTCAATGTGACAACGACTTGCATCAGTTTTGTCAGAGTGACAATAATCATCGGAATGCAATACAAGAGCATTTCTAATTCGAACATTGATAAAACCGGGATCACCCTTCTTTTTCATAAGATCACGAAGCTCAAAAAAGCATTTATCAAAGTTGGGATCATTGGGGCGCATCATATCAAATTCAATAGTCTTGTATAGAATTTCATCAAAACCTCTCAAAGAGAAGTCCGGATAAAGTTCTTCCAAGAACTTCCACATAGCATAGGCGCACTCAAAGTTTGTGACAAGCTCAAGCAAGTTATCGGGCAAACCTCTAATGATAAGATTGACAGTTCTAAGGTTGCGAAGCAAATCAAGCTCTTCATCCATAGTAGGGTGCAAGGGGTCAAATGGTGGTACATATGGGGTTTCAACATATTTGCGCAAGTTGTACATCTTAAAGATAGCAAGCATTTCAATCCTCCACGAGTTATAGGACACTCCATCAAGAATAGGCACTCTATGACTAACACTCCCGAACGTAGACACGTCCATCTTCCTCCAATGGTGTGCAAACCAAAGCAATGGAGACCAAAGCTCTGATACCAATTGTAGGATCGTTGAAGGCAAGAGTGTCTAGAGGGGGGGTGATTAGACTACTCGACAAGATAAAAATTATGCCTTTTGATTTGAACAAGTTTTTAGCAAGTTCACAATGAAGATCAAGGCAAGCATCATGCATTCAAGTCGAGCAACAAGCTACACATGCAATTCTAGAGTATGAGCAGCAGAAAGTAAATTGCACATATAGAAAAGGAGAGGTGGAGAAGAGCAAATGCAATTTGGAGACACGGAGATTTTTCTCGTGGTTCCGATAGGTGGTGCTATCGTCAATCCACGTTGATGGAGACTTCAACCCACGAAGGGTAACGGCTGCGAGAGTCCACGGAGGGCTCCACCCACGAAGGGTCCACGAAGAAGCAACCTTGTCTATGCCATCATGGCCTACGTCCACGGAGGACTAGCCTTACTCGGGGTAGATCTTCACGAAGTAGGCGATCTCCTTGCCCTTACAAACTTCTTGGTTCAACTCCACATCTTGACGGAGGCTCCCAAGCGACACCTAACCAATCTAGGAGGCACCACCCTCCAAAAGGTAATAGATGGTGTTGGTGATGATGAACTCCTTGCTCTTGTGCTTCAAATGATAATCTCCCCAACACTCAACTCTCCTCACTGATTTGGCTGTGGTGGAGGAAGGGATTGAGTGGAAAGCAACTTGGGAAGGCTAGAAATCAAGTTTCATATGGTGGGAGTGGAGCAACTTGATCTCAACACAAGGGTAGGTAGTTTTCTTCTCGAAATGTAAGGTAGGAGTGGTAGTTCTTTCGATGGCTCTCTCCACGAATGAAGAGGAGGTGGAGGGTATTTATAGCCTCCACACAAAATCCAACCGTTACACATTTGACCAATCTCGGTCGGACCGAAGTTGACAACTCGGTGAGACCGAAAGTTCAAATCTTGTGAGCGTTGGGATTTTCGTGGGACCGAAAATACAATCTCGGTTAGTCCGATTCTTCCAAAGTCTAGGGTTTGCCAATCTCGGTGGGACCGACTTTCTCATCTCGGTGACACCGATTTGAGTACTGAAGGTTCTGAAGCTTGGCAACACCAATTTCGAATGACCGAGTTTGGAATCGGAAAATCCGAGATTCTTAGGGTTTGGCTATATGGTGAGGTGGTTCATCTCGGTGACTGAGTTTATGGAATCGGTGGGACCGAGATTACTTATGGGTTTATGTTGGAATGAAAGATTGCTGATAGTTTGAGAGATAAGTCATTAAGCACTTTGAGCAACCAGATCATCATCATAACCTCATCCCTTTTAATAGTATTGGCTTTCCTATGGACTCAATGTGATCTTGGATCACTAAACCAAAATGGAGTCTTGAGCTTTTGCCAATCCTTTCCTTAGCATCCTAGGGGTTCACCTCTTCATCCTTTTGCCATGCCAAAGTGATTGACTTTCTGAAACATACTTGTTAAAAGCATTAGTCCAACCACAAAGTATGTTGTCATTAATTACCAAAACCACCTAGGAGCAAATGTGCTTTCAATCTCCCCTTTTGGTAATTGATGGCAACACACAAAATAAGATATCAAAGCTTACTAAAAGAAAGACATGATAATCATTAAAGCTTTGACAAACATGTAGTACAGGCTCCCCTACAAGTGTGCAAGATTTTAGATTTTTGGTTTTGGACTACCACAAGCACACATGAGAGAAAAGCAAGATGTGCTACATGCAGCTTGGCTATATGCATCAGAGCAGATGAGGATAAGTGAATGATAATGCATATGTGCATGGTGATTTCTTGCAAACAGGTATTCACAAGCAAGTCACCATCATGCACATTCTGCAAGATGCATATACTTACCTTGAAGTCCCTTGGCATTGTACCTGAAGAAATAAGCTTGAGAAAACAAGGTTAGATAACACAAGAGTGTTTCTTCATCCAATAGCAGGAACATCAAGAGTACCAAGCCAGGGATGACATGTATAAAGAGTGTCTCATGTTGAGCACTAGCTTGAATCAGCAAACATGTCTCCCAAGACTAAGAGATTTTCAATGAGCTCTGAGAGATTTTGCTTTTCATAAGATACCAATTGTGCTTTTCAGAAGATACCAATTGTGAGAGTAAGAGAAGCAAAAATCAAAAGAATAATGCCAAATGTAATATCCAATATGGAACATGGCAAAGCTTTGATGTGATCCTTTCCCCCTTAAGATAAGATTGTTCTTCTTCTCTCTTTATCTTCCAATCTCCCCCTAGCTCCCCCTAAATCTTCTCCCCCTTTGACATCAAGTGCCGAAAAGGACAGTAAACTAGGAAGTACAGGAAAGATGGAAGGAAAGAAGTGGGATCCTTAAGAATCACAACTGAGCAAATTAAGAATAAACCATTTAGTTGAGCTGCAGAAGATGATATCCTGGTGAATGTAAATCGGTGACACCGAATTGAGATGGATCGGTGAGTCCGAAAGTCAGAGACTTAGGGCAGATCCTTTTTCGGTCAGACCGAAGTGAGGAGTTCATAGGCAGTCTTCTTGAAGAATTTGTGAAGATATACTCTGTTGATGATGTGGCAGGCAGTGTCAATTGCATCAATCCAGAAACGCTGAGGCGTTTTGTACTCATCAAGCATAGTGCGAGCCATCTCAACAAGAGTCCCGTTCTTGCGCTCCACGACGCCATTTTGCTGAGGAGTATAAGGAGCAGATAATTCATGAGTAATACCAAGTTCATCAAGATAGGCATCAAGACCAGAATTCTTGAACTCGGCCCATTGTCACTTCGATATGCTTGATCTTCACACCAAAGTTAGTTGAAGCCCTCGAGGAAAATCGTTTGAAGACTTCCTGCACTTCATGTTTGTAAGTAACAATGTGTACCCATGTATATCGAGAATAATCATCAACAATGACAAAACCATATAGAGATGCATCATTAGTGACTGCTGAATAATGATTAGGTCCGAATAGGTCCATGTGAAGCAATTCGAATGGACGAGTAGTGGTCATGATAGTCTTCGCTGGATGCTTGGCCTTGGTCATTTTTCCGGCTTCACATGCTCCGCATAAGTGATCCTTGAGGAATTTGACATTCTCAATGCCAATGACATGCTTCTTTTTCGCAAGCGTGTTCAAATTCCTCATGCCTGCATGACCAAGTCGTCGATGCCATAGCCAGCCTTCTGAAGCTTTTGCAAGTAGACACATGGCTGGTTGTGGTCCTGTAGAGAAATCAACAATATACAGATCTCCTCTCCTAAAGCCTTCGAAGACTTTGGAATTGTCAGTTTCCATAATCACAACACAGCGATATTTGCCAAAGACAACAACCATATCGAGATCACAAAGCATTGAGACCGACATGAGATTGTATCCTAAGGACTCAACAAGCATGACTTTGTCCATGTGCTTATCCTTAGAGATAGCAACCTTACCAAGACCCAATACCTGACTTTTGCCTTTGTCAGCGAATATGATATGCTTCAGAGGTGACGGTGATAAAGGAGCATCCATCAATAGATTCTTGTCACCAGTCATGTGATTTGTACACCCACTATCGAGGACCCATTCAGTGGTTTTGGGTTGATCATCCTGCAGATGATTTAGTGTAACTTACAATCTCATATGCTTCATCAGTGAAGAATATGATATCAAGTTCATCAGATGAATTTCATCAAGCAAAGAAGCAGATATAGCAAGATGAGGACGTGTGAAATGAAAGTTCATTTCATCATGATTCGCTGCGTCCTTTCGAGCAATATTGTCGGGACCCCAAAAATTCTTCAGACGCTCGAGCACGCCCGAGACCTGACCTCAGAAGAGATTAGTTCTTTTCTTCACCACCCACATCCGGAGGGTGGCAAAGAGTTCATCATCCTGCGAGCACCATGTGAGAAAGGTGGCAAAGATGCCAAACCATTTCGCTTAGCATAGGAGGGGTTAGGGTAAGCATATGAATAAGCAGAATAATTCTTCGAGGACTTATGAACATAATGGTTTGAAGAATGATGCACATATTCATAGCCCTTAGCTTTACCCTGCGAGACAGATTTGTTAGCACGATGATAATCATATGAGGACTTTGATCCAGTTGAGGATTTTGATCCATATGAAGAGTTTGGTTCATATGAAGAATTTGATCTGGGGTTCCTGTTCTTCACTGGTGGTGTCATGAGGACATTCACCTGAAACTTTCAACACGGCTTTTGGGAACCCAGATTTTCTTCATAGGGGAACCGTTCCTGCAGTTAGTGCCAACATATCTAGCAAATACTTCACCATTCTGATTTTTGAACAGTTTATAGTTGGAGTCAAATGACTCATCAGAAGAATGAGGAGATTCACATGTAAAGCTAGATAAGTTAGATGGATCAATGGAGGTCCCTTTGCAGACAACCCATGAGGTTTTGGGATCCGCTCGGGTTTCCAATATGTTCCATCGGCATTGAGTTTCCTCTCAAAGGCAATACCCTCTTTCCTAGGGTTTCTGTTGAGGATCTGCTTTTGAGCACATCACAAAGTGTCGATGCCCTTTGAGGCTTTTGTACATGCGACATGTACAATTCCTTCAGCCCTGCATTGTCGATGATACTAGCAATGTCCTCGATGAGGAATTTGTGATAGCAGAGGAGATGAAGAATTTGTAACATTTGAAGCATTTGAACATTCGGTGAAGAATTAGCAGATTCACGCTCAATGCACTTTAAGCATGGAGGAACAAATTCTTTCGAGAAGCGCTGATTTGTTGAGCCAAGAATGAATCGCGCTCCTTCGAAGATCTTCATAACATACTCTTAGCTTTTCAAGATCTGCCTTTCTTTGAATAGCTTCAAGAGAAAGCTTCTCATTGTCTTGCTTCTCTTGAAGAAATTCATAAGAAAGTTTCTCATGATCAGATAAGAGGGAGTTATGATGACCTTGAAGGTTATCATACTTAGACTGAAGTCTCTGAAGATTTTCATCGAGGGCTTTAGTGCGATCCATTTCTTCACCCAACATATCATCACTTTTATCTAGCATGTTTTGAACCTTTTCAAGAGCCCGTTGTTGTTTCACGAAATTTTAGCAAGTTTAGAGTAGCTAGGCTTAAGATCCTCATCGATTCATTTTCACTAGAATCGAGGAGTTGTATTTGAGTACCTTAGCTGCTTTTGCCATGAAGCAATAGGTGGGGCGTAGCCATCATTGTTTTCATCGGGCTTGTCGGTGAAGTCAGTTTCTTGATGTTGAAGATGGACTTGCCGACAAAAGCAAAGAGTAACGCCGACTCGCCACACGGACTCAGATTCTTGGACTCTTCTTCTTCATCATTTTCCTCAGATTCAGCTTCAGAGTCCATTTCCTTGCCAATGAATGCCCGAGCTTTCTTGGAGCTGCCCTTCTTGTGAGATGAAGACTTTGATGGTTTTGAAGACGAAGATTTTGATGATTTCTTCTTCTTCTTCATTTCATCAGAACTGTAGTCCTTGTATTTCTTCTTCTTCATTTCCTTCTCCCACTGAGGACAATCTTGAATGTAGTGACCAGGCTTCTTGCATTTATGGCAAAGTCTTCTCTTGTAGTCATTGGAAGAAGAATCACTTCCCCTTGAGGGTTTTCCAAAGCGACCACGTCTTGTGAATTTCTGGTATTTCTTCACAAGGAGAGCTAGATCTGGCTCGATTCTTCAGATCACCAAGGCTACTACCGTAATCCTCACATTGAGTCGACACAACCTTGGCCTTGAGGGCACGTGGTTTGCCATAGTTCGAGCCATAGAGATCTCTCTTTCAGCAAGTCGAACTCGTGAGTGTTAAGCCTTCGAGGATATCAGCAGGATCAAGTGACTTGTAGTCAGCACGCTCTTGTATCATCAGTCCCAGAGTATCAAATGAGGAATCAAGCGATCTTAGCAGTTTCTTCACCACTTCGTGGTCAGTGATATCAGTGGCACCGAGGGCTTGAAGCTCATTTGAGATGTCAGTGAGGCGATCGAAGGTTTGTTGAACATTTTCATTGTCGAGTCTTTTGAAGCGATTGAAGAGATTCCGAAGAACATCAACCCGAGAGTCACGCTGAGTTGAGACTCCTTCATTTACTTTGGACAGCCTATCCCAGATAAGCTTGGCAGTTTCCAAAGCACTCACTCTTCCATACTGTCCTTTGCTCAGATGGCCACAGATGATATTCTTCGCTTGAGAGTCGAGTTGTTTGAATCTCTTCACATCGAGAGCGGTCAGCGTTTGGTGATGATGGGGACACCATTTTCCACAACATACCGTAGATCATTATCAATTGCCTCAAGATGCATCCGCATCTTATTCTTCCAAAGAGGGATAGTCCGCTCCATCAAAGGTAGGACACCCACCGAGACCTTGATCATACTGCGGTCGACATAACTAGAACTCCAGGTGGTTAAACCAAAATCACACAGAACAAGGGAGCACCTTGCTCTCATACCAATTGAAAGTGCGTCATATCGACTAGAGGGGGGGTGAATAGGCGATTTTTATGAAATTCTTCACTGAGGAATTTGCGGTGAGGAAATTCCTTAGCTAAGAACTATTTGCAGCTGAATAAGTACTCAGAGGTAAACATAACAGATTACACACATAGTCAAGATGATGAAATGAAGACTAGAACAGAGTATGTGAAGCGTAAACACAGGATAACAAGATGAAGACAAACAGATCAAGAAATTGAACGAGGAATTTGTGAAAGTCTTGATCAAAGTCTTCAAGCACGATATGAACAACATACAACATGTAATGAGGAAATGGATGAGTTGAGGAAATAGAACCGGTCGGTTGGTGAAGACAATGATTTGGTAAACCAGTTCCAACTGCTGTCTCGGTTGTACGTCTGGTTGGAGCGGCCGAGTATTTAAACTCGAGGACACACAATCCGGACACCCGCCTCTAAGCCGCAACTCAGACACCCATCCTCACCGTATTATCCTTGAACTAAGACCACGCAGCCTCGCCCAATCACTCGTGGTAAGTCTTGGTGACTTCCAAACCTTCACAGACTTGGTCACTCGGCGATCCACAATTCCTCTTGGATGTTTCTAGACCTTGACGCCTAACCGTCGGAAGAAGCACATCTTCAAAGGTAACAAGCGTCGGATCCACGCAGATCAATTTCTTGATGATGCTCAATCACTTGGGGTTTTGTGGGTTTGGTTTTGGGATTTTCCTCACTTGATGATTTTCGCCAAAGTCCTCAGAGGATGGGTTGCTCTCAAATGACAAGTGTCAAGTTCTCTCGAGCAGCCAACCAGCTAGTGGTTGTAGGGGCGGCTATTTATAGCCTAGGAGCAGCCCGACATGATAAGACATAAATGCCCTTCAATGATATGACCGTTAGGTGGATAAGATATTTTGGTCATTGGCGCCAAAGACAAAGAACGGTCGGAAATTTGACTTTCAAAGTCCTCGGGGCTATCATGTTCTCATCGTAGGCAATCCAAGATGGCGAATTCCTAACTCCTCGGTCGAGCAAAGTCATCAAGGACTAGAAGAACTGCGTCTCTCACATCAAGAATTTGACTGAATCTGTATGAGATTTCCAATGGCTTCACTCGAAGGGATTGGTAGGTGTAGGATTTTGAGTTGAGCATCACATGGAAATTTTTCCTTAGTATTTCCTCGACCCCCTTTAACAGTACGGTGTTTCTTATGACTCAAGAAAGAGAAAATGAAACTACGAAAACAAAAGTCTTCACGCTCCATATTCCTCGAATGAATATCAAGTCTTCATGGTCACACCAATTTCTTCACTTTCAAAGTCTTCAGAAAGTCTTCAGAATATCAAAGTCTTCAGTTGAAGAACTTCATTTTTAGGGGTCGACTTTCTCTGTAAATATCAAACTCCTCATTGACTTATAGACCTGTGTACACTCACAAACTCATCAGTTACTTAACCTATAAGTCTTCAATACACCAAAACCACTAAGGGGCACTAGATGCACTTGCACAGACCTCTCACTCGGAGGCTTAGCTGCAGCCCAGTGCTCGCCTAAGTTATAAAAATCCTACCGAGTGAAGAGCAAACCTCTCACTCGGGGGCTTAGCTGCAGCCCAGCGCTCGCCTAAGTTATAAAAATCCTACCGAGTGAAGAGCAAACCTCTCACTCGGGGGCTTAGCTGCAGCCCAGCGCTCGCCTAAGTTATAAGTCGACTGCAGTGGGCATCCTACAGTGAACCTGCAAAGGACATTTCGAGCCAAAAGCAATCATATTCAAGCATTAAATCCAAGTTTAGGTCAATACCTAAAAGAACCGAGAGTGCTCAGGCGCTAAGCCTGTTAAGGTTTATCGGTTACAATTCCACTCGGCATACCGAGGCAAATTTAACGAGTCGGGCTTAAAGGAAGTTTTTTACCCCTCCTGTGGAGGGCTGGAAGGAGCAACGAACTCATCAAGATCGATTCCGTCTGCGATCCGAGTAGCGGCAGCGATGAAGGTTTCCATGAAGGACCTAAAGTCGTGTTTCTTGGTGTTGGCCACTCGGAGAGCTGCCAGCTTGTCTTCTCGCGCATCTTTGCAAAGTGGACTCGGGCGGATACGAGCAACATCAGCACCGCGAACGAGCCGAGGACTTCTTCCACTCCTCGCACTCGGTCGGGACGGCGCTCATCGAGCCATCAGCGACTCGAGGTCATTCTCGAGTGTCGCATACGGGCCGAGCGTCAAGTTGATGCGGACGTAGCAACCTTCATTTTGCGAGATAGTCCACGACACCTGCAACACGGACTCCATCAAGACATTCATAGCAACTTCATCATTCACGGAGAATTGACGGGTCAAGGTTTGGTTCCAGGTGGCTAGTCTCTTCTTCAAAGTTTCGGCTGAATTCGCAAGGACAAAACGCCGAGTCAAGACAAGGGTCGAATGGAAGCATCACAATTGAAAATGTTGGTCGAGTATAAAAGGTTACCTTCGAGCATAAGAAACAGCTTCTTAGCAAGTCCACCTGGAAGGCTTCGTGTCATTCTTCTTCCGATCAATGGTTGATCTTGTCGGTCGGCGGTCTTGTCGACCTTCATCGGTCGACCTCCTTGTTGGCAATCCCAAGAGCAGCTTTCAGATTGGTATTTTCCTGTTCAAGCTTGGTGACTGAAGCTAGCTTCTCGTCAGCAAGCTTGGTCTTCTCAGCTAGCTCAAGGTCTTTCTTCTTCTGGGCCTCATTCACCTTGCCTGCAAGTTATAGCAAGATCAGATTTTGAAACAAATGGAGGGAAAAAGGAGTTGTCGAGGTCTCACCGAACATACCTTTGGTCTCCTCCTTCGCCTTCGTCAGATTCTCCTGAACCAGCTTCAGATCCAGTTCGAGTTGAGTATGCTTTTGCTCCAGCTCAGTGTAGCGAGCTGCAAGGTCATAGGATCTCTGCGAAGAACCAATCGACAAAATATCAAAGATAATTCACTTCCGAGTGGATAAGAGAAAAGCAAACGTTTCTAAGACTACAGTCGAATGCAAGCATTCGACCGTAGTCTCGGGATTACACCGGTGGGTGCACTCAGCGTGCCCCCACCGGTTCGATTCAAACATGAGTCGACGGTCGACCCAAAAAAAAGAGAGACGATTCTTCAGATGTAATCAATCGCCAGTGATCGACCACGCCTCGGGGATTACACCTGGGTGCACTCAGCGTGCCCCACCGGTTTTAAATCCATTCGCCCAAATAATGAGGAAAAGTCTTTTCTTATAAAGTTTAAGGCCGACCGCCAGCAATCGACCTTAGCCTTGGGGATTACACCCGGCGGGTGCACTCAGCGTGCCCGCTAACACGGAGTTTTTTATTGACACACCCAGTGGGTGATTGCTATGGATTCCAGAAAGAAAAGTTTTGATAGCATATCCTAACAGAACAGGCGGTGGTCGACTGACCTGAACATTGCTTTGAAGGGCGGAGCTGGCGTCATAAGCCACCTGGCTTGCATCCCGGATGTTCTTGACCTGCTCCATCATGATCCTCGCCATCGCTTCCTTAGCAGCGCTGGCTTGGTCCTCCGGGACGTGGTGCGTGGTGAAAAGCGAAGGTTGCCCAGCACTCGACGAAGTGGGGCGAGCACTCGTCAACGGCACCGCGAAAGACACGGTGTGTCGAGTGGTGTTCTCCCCCTCCGTGGCCATAGTCTCGGGCGCTGTTACATCTTGGGCTGCTTTACCAGTAGACGCCTTCCTTCTCCTCCTATGCTTCAGCGGTTCCTCATCCTCATCATCATCATCAGGAAGGGTGATAACGATATCGGATGGAGCTTCAGAAAAGAATCAGAGTCAGTAATCATGAGTCAGTCGACTAAAGACGGAATTGAGAGTACAGTACCAGGATTTGAGGTTGCTGCGTCCTCCATCTCATGGTCTGCAGCCTTGCCTGAAGTCTCAGAAGTTGCAGCACTGAAGTTCCAAAGAATCAGTCGATTAATTCAAGTATCAACTAGAGATAAAGCTTGTACAAAACAAGAAGACTTAAGTAATATGTTTACCCTGATATGGTGGGGATGGACACTTTCATCTTCGGCAGGAGCTTTGTTGGCTTCGACGGAGCTACCTTCGACTGCTTCGGCGCCTTCTCAGTCGGCACCGGAGAAGCGGTCCGAGGGCGTTTGGTCGATCGCGAGGCGATCGCAGAACCCCCTACCGCGCTTGATCGCGCAGGTCATGGACAAGTTTCACCGCTTTCCGAAGGCGGTGGTGCAACCTCCTCCTCCTCCTCCTCTACTTCGCCCTCATCATCATCGTCGCCATCGTCGCCATCTTGATAGCGCTCGACTCCCACTCTTCTGGCTCTCGCCTCGCTGGCTTCTCCCTCCTCGCCGGAGCTCGAGCTCCATTGGGCATCGAATACAGCTCGGTAAGGGCACGGAGGACGCCAAGGCGAGATCAATCGACCAAGTTGCGTAACATACGTAAACAAATTCGACAAATATACAATGGAAGGCAGAGCAAATGTACCTTGTCTGGAACGCTGTGATGGTCGAGTGGAGGAATCCTCCTGGATCCGCGGGGATTATCCTTGTTCCCAGTGACCGCGGACATCCACCTTTCCACCGTGGCATCGTCGACTGCTTCCGGGTGGACTCGAGTCTCGTCTTCGGTTCCGCAGTACAACCACATGCAATGGCTCCGGAACTGAAGAGGTTGGATACGACGCCGAAGGAAAACCTCCAAAAGGTCCATGCCGACCACGCCGCCCGAACCAACCGCACCACGCGATCCATCAACATCTTCACATCAGCTCTCCTCCGAACCACCTTCGAGATGAGGGCCTGTTCACTCGGTCCATGGTGAATGGAGGGAGTCCACTCGACTGCCCCGGCGTCGTCTCGTTCTGGCAGTAGAACCAGGTCGACTGCCAGCCCCTGACCGACTCGGGAAACGTCATAGCTGGGAAGGTGCTCTTGTTCCTCACTTGGATCCCTGTGCCCCGCACATCTGGACAACTTGAGTTTTCTCGTCGCCTGGACTCGCCTTCTTCACGGTCTGAGAGCGACACGTGAAGATGTGCTTGAACAAGCCCCAGTGCGGTCGGCAGCCCAAGAAGTTCTCACACATGGATACAAACGCAGCAAGATACGCGATGGAGTTTGGGGTAAAGTGGTGGAGCTGGGCTCCAAAGAAGTTCAAAAAACCCCGAAAGAAAATGCTTGGTGGCAAAGAAATCCGCGATCGACATGA
Source organism: Aegilops speltoides (assembly GCA_021437245.1). Taxonomy (NCBI): domain Eukaryota; kingdom Viridiplantae; phylum Streptophyta; class Magnoliopsida; order Poales; family Poaceae; genus Aegilops; species Aegilops speltoides. The sequence continues at coordinate 203,814,535 of CM038145.1, forward strand.
GTGGCCAGGAGCACACACTCACCCTCTTCCGGCTGGGGTTGCCACTCTTTCCCTGGAAGCCTTGCGACGCCGTGGGGGATCAGCCCGTCGTCGGCCATGTCGAGGAGATCCTTCTCCTTGATGGTCGACTGGATCCAATCTCCCTGGACCCAGCCCTTCGGCAGGCGGGACCTCGGCGATGACCCGCCGCGACTGGTGGATCTCCCCTTCGCCTTCTCCGCCGCCGACGCCTTCTTTGCGTGCTCCAGCACCGCCGTCTTCTCCTTGACCATGGCTGCCGGCGAGATGCGCGAAGAAGAGCTTGGCGGAGGCGAAAGTGGGTGCGTTGGGCGGAGACGAGGAGAGCAGAGGAGAAAGGGTGGAGCACTGTTCAGAAACCCCCACTGGTTGCATTTATAACATCCCTTCCGAGTGGATGACAGGTGGACCCGGTCAATCTAATCATATCCCGAAACAGTTGCATTGACGTGATACGTGGCGGAAAAAGCGGCACGGAGATCGAGGCGTCAGTGTCCGCCCCGTCCGAAGGCCATGTTCGTTCGCCACAAGACTTCCCCAAATTTCAGATCCGTGGAATCCATGAACGGCGATCGGTTTGCGGATGCGAGATTTCCTGCGATCCGTCACTCGGGAACCGGCAAAGTCCAAAAGATCACTCGATGAAAGACAAGAATGGGTCGAGTCGACTGAAGAAAAGTTGCTCGTTGTTAACAAAGAAGGTCTTGATCCAGAACAACGCATAACCAGTATGCAAAAGTCAATCGGAAACAGCATCAACTCCTTCCTCATTCAAGCCTCAATCCATTCGGGGGCTAATGATGGATTCATGTACCTAGGGTAGGGTCATAGCCCTGACCTAAGTGTCCTACCCAAGGGTACCCTTAGAAGAGATCACCTTCCAGTCGACCAACGAGGAATCCACTCGACTGACTAGAAGGACTCGACCATGAAGACTCACCGACCACCAGAAGGTCAAGGCACTCTGACCGCAACGGCCTGTAATTGAATAAACTTTATGGTAGTTAAGACATTTATGAGGCGCACAAGAACGCCTGCACTTAATGTACTTTAACCCTGCATTACATGGGCTGGCAGGGGTCCTCAAGACTCTATATAAGCCACCCCCTCCACAGCAGAGGGGTTCGCACTCTTGTAACACCTATACACATAATCCACTCGACCGCCTCAGGCTCCGAGACGAGGGCTTTTACTTCCTCCGAGAAGGGCTGAACTCGTACATCGCTTGTGTTTACAACCTCTCCATAGCTAGGACCTTGCCTCTCCATACCTACCCCCCACTCTACTGTCAGACTTAGAACCACGACAGTGAACCCTTCCGTCATTGGAGCAGCTGAGCTGGGGTGGAACACAACACCACAGGAGCAGGACAAACCACACAAGGTTTTCTTTGACACATATCTATAACAGAAGTAATTGAGTAAGGGCTTGTTTGAATTTGAGGATTCTAACAATGCAGGGATAGGAAATAGACAGGAATAGGATAGGAATGCATGTGCAAAACAGAGAATTTAAAAACACGAGATTTACGCTAACTGGGTATTTGATTCACAACAATTAGAAGATCACAGGATGCAAAAAAGCATGGTGAGATTAAGTCAAACCACAAGAAAATGTACGGTTATAATGATATTATGCTACTATCTCTTAGTCTTGTGCTTGATGCATAGGAATATGAAAAGGAGGAGAAGTGGAAATTAGAATTCCTACGGTTTTTCTTTCAAGGAGACACTAAAGGAACAAATCCTACAGTTTTCCTTTGCTCCATTCCTTTGCACCAAATTCATGAAAAGTAGTACCATAGGAAACTTTCCAATTCCTATGTTTTTCGTTCACTTTTGCTTTCAAGCACTAGCGATTCTAGTAGGTAGGCTTGAGCAAGGAAAATCCTACACTAAAAAATGTTTTTGTGCTACTTCTATTACTTTGGACCCAGACCACTGCCATACTAGCTCAACTCCTAGGCCCATCGACAAATGCACAGCTCAAACGCGCAGAGATAAATAATGATGGCGTTCAAGACAGTCCATCACGGATAGCTAAGTTGCCTGGTACCTCACTGCTTGTCAAATAGTAGGATAAAATAATTGTATTTCCTGTTACTACGAGTGATCAGTGGACAATATATATAACATGTAGAGTAAAAAAGAGATGCAACAAGTCTACAACCTCTTTGGCGAAGCCATGTCGATCTCAGCGTGATTGGGTTGGCCGGTGAGGATGCTCCGGCTGACTTGGCTGTCGAAGGAGGGGAAGAAGATCTTAGGCGTCTGGAGATGGAGCCCGAGGTACTGCTCCGCTGTGATGGAGGGTTTCGTCGTTGGAGCAACTCCGGTGAGTTGTACGACGCCGAGACTGAAGCAGGACAAGAGAGACAACGAACAACGTTAACCTGAGTGGAATTCTAATAGCATCTCCAATACATGACATAAAATACATAACCACAAAGTGCTAGATGTAAAATACATCAACCGCTCATCTTCGAACTTAACTGTCGAAACTGAATTTAACTGTCGAAACTGAACTAACTGTCGAAACTGAACTTAACCGTCGAAACTGAATTTTGCGGTCGAAACTGAACGCACTAGCAAGGTGAGGCTACATGTTGGTCGACTGACTTTTTCATCTCTGGTCAGTCGATTTTGCAGCCGTTGGATATGAAATCAAGGGCCTGCGGTTCATCTTCAACCTCCACCCCCCTGAGCCGCCAGCCACCACCGGCTAAACAGCAGCCCCCCGCCGCCCGCGGCCGGCGGTGCACCGCCCCACCCGCCCCGAAAAGACTCCCCACCGTCGGTCCGCCGCCTGCCATCCTCTAGCCCCCTGCGTCGAACTTTTTATCTGGCGATCCCCACGCCACCGCCCCGCTAACGCCCCGTCACCTGGCGACCACCGCCCCCACCCTGAACCCTAAGATAGATAGTGGGGTACCTCTCCAGCGAGTCCCCCTCCCCGCTGCGACTGGTTCTTCCTCACCCCGGCGAGCCCCCCCAACCCCTAAAAATCGACTAGTCCAAAAGTCGATTCAGTCGACTAAAGTGTAGCTAAATTGGAGCAGCATCGCAAGCAAGAGCAAGAGCGAGAGCAGCAGCGCGAGCAAGAGCAATAGCAAGAGCAGACTAGGCAGGGGACCGAGAGCAAGAGCAGAGCAGCAGCGCGAGCGAGAGCTAAAGCAGCAGCAGCTCCTACTGATGTGGACATCGCCTCCGAGGGAGCGATGCCGTGGAGGAAGTGGCCGGCGATGCCGCCATGGATGGAGCCGCGCCATGTCGGCTCGGGACTGAGCACCAACAGCACCATGAGATCAAATCAAGAAGAAAATGCGGCGATTAGTGTACAACCTCTTTGGTGGCGCCGATTAGGCCGCAGCTTCATCCGAGGAAACGGCGATGATGATGCTCTTCCGGTGGTGCAGGTGAAGATGGCGATGTGGGAATGGAGGTGGCGCGAAAGACAAGGGGAATGTCGGGGCAGCTCCTTGAAGGTGGAGGACGGGGTGGCTGAACCGGCGGGAAGACGAGATCGATGACGGATCCTCATCCGGTACGGTGGATGAGAGACGTCGAGGTGTTGCTGTGGACGACATCGTCGGGGAAGAGGCTCTGGCTGGGTGGTGGACGGAGCAGGGTGTGGGGTTTCGTCGCGGGTTTTCGCGGCCTCGGTGTACGAATGGGTGGGCGGATGGGATGGTAGTGTGGAACCATGGCTTAGGGACGCGCTTGTCCGAAATGTGGGGTAAGTTACGAAAATACACCCACCGATTTGAGGCGGTTCTTTCGGTTCAGGGGTACCACGGGCATTTTGCGTGTCAGGATTTCACAGGAGGTGGGAGTTTTCGCGCGCGTTGTAATTTCGAAATAGCTAGGCGCGGGTTGAGATGGAGGGAGTTGTCGGAGCACAACGAGACAAAGATATATCTTAAATATTTGGGATAATTGTATTCATGCCACTAGTTGTGTCCCACTCGGCTGGTTTGCCCCTAGTTTTTGAAAACCCTCGGTTTTGACCAAGTCCGTTGGCTCCTTTTGTGTTTTTATCCTTCCGTCACGTTTCCGTCCAGTTAGTGCTGTTTGATCGTGTGTTGACCGTCTTTGGATTTTTCTCTGGACCATATTGCCCCTGCTTCCTCACTCTCTCACGAGACACTGCCATGTGGGGCCCACAACTGTGAAAACCATTCCAGATCTTATCTGCCTTCTCTCCCGCTCGTCAGAACCTAGCTCGAGATCCCCTCCCCCATCTCTCAGATCTTATCCTTTAGTCCTCCAGGCATGGTTCGGCGCAAGGCCACATCGCCGCCAACGACGTCGACGTTCCCATCGGTGGCCACGTAGGTGCCCGCATGTGTGGCAATCCAGCTGAACCCATCCGTGGTCAACCTCGCCGCTGGAGCCCCGGCCTCGACCCGATCTGGATCGGAAGACTTCGCTGCCGCGGCCGTTTGACTTTGCCGGAGTAGCACCGGACCACCCTCTCCTCTTCCCCATTGCTTTTCTCCTCCTTCCCTTTTACTTCTCCTCTCTAATCCCTTTCCCTCTCTTCGTTCACGTGTCTACAGATCGAGCCATGGCCGCCCAACGCCATGAAACCAACCTCGCGCCCGTGGATCTCATCTTGCCGTGAAACTCGTCGTCGGTGAGACCAGCAGGTCATCCCGCCGATGCCCTGTATTCCTTCTCACCCCTTTCTCTCTCTCTTCTTTTCCCCTCACCTCACATCTCTCTCTCTATCTCCCCGCAGGAGAACACCATGGCCATGGCGCCATGAGCCCCAGATCGAGCTCTGTTCCGCCGCGGGACCAGCATGCCTCGCTGTCCCATCTCCATTTTCCCGCGGATCCGGTGAGATCCGCCATGGAATCATCACCAATGGCGCCGGCGAGCTCATTCTCCGTCTCTCTTCCTACGAGGAGGATTTGGTCAGCTCCGGCTACAAATCCTTTGGCTCCGACGAGCTCATCCTCGTACTACAGAGGCAGCATCTAATCGTTGACCCATTATATTTTTTATCACTTGACCCAATGTAATTAGCTAGTATATTAAATTAGTTTGCGGTGTTTTAATTATTGCATTGAAAAGTTATGCAGAATTTACAGATATTTTGTATGTTGTGGGTCTCACATGATAGTGGGAAGAGAGAGGTGGTTTTCTCGGTGATGGCCCCACTTGGCAGTGTCTCACAATAGATTGAGGAAGCGGGGGTAAAATGGTCCAGCGAAAAGTCCATGGATGGTCAACACACGGTCAAATGACACTAACTGGACGAAAACGTGACGGAAGGGTAAAAACACAAGAGGAGCAAACGGACTTGGTTAAAACCGAGGATTTTCGAAAACTAGGGGCAAACCAGTCGAGTGGGACACAACTAAGGGCACAAAACCGATTATCCCTAAATATTTCGGGCTAACAAGGCGCGGGTTGAAGAGGCAGGAGTTTCGCCGCGCGATAGACAGAGACGCTAGCTTGAATTTTCGGCATAACAAGGCGCGGCTTGAACTTTCGGAAGAACAAGCTTAACGTGTACCCAAAAAAAGACAATTTGCACCTCAACACACACAACACACACACAAACACCATTTAGACTAGAGTAAGGTACACGTGCATTGCACGCATGAGATTTGGCAACCAAATTATGAATAAATACCACATTATAGCATGTAAGCTTTGAGTCATATATGCATGATGTAGATGTTCGTTTAATTCTTATAGTTCATTTCATTCAAAATCATCTAGTTTTTATAAGAAAGCTAATCTATTTTAAGATTAATGGAATTGTGCGTTGTAAGACATAAAGTAAAAACAAATAATGGCAAATCATGTAGAAAAACATTTGGGCAATTGTGATACGGAAGATTCTAGAATAAATAAGAAGTGCTTGTGTTTTGATGTTTGTGCATTATGCTTAAGTTCAACCATGGAGTCTTCTAGATTATACATGTGACGAAATCTGGTGGAATCTAGATGATATCCAACGGCCAGTAGTGCTCAAATTTTCCATCTTTGGACGATCGGATTCGCCTCATCCAACGACCATCTTTCAAAGTTAAAGTTACCCGCATACAATATAAAAAATATAAAATATAATATATATAGGGGTATAGATATAGATATATGATGCGAAAGCCGCCCATCATCTCCAATTAGAATAGTGTGTCCATGCACGGATGCGACGTGGCCAAATGATGTCTGCCATCGGTATCTCAAGTTCAAATCAGTCTGACCTTGTTCAATGTGTATACATTACAACATGCTCGTTTCCAAACCAGACCGCGCAGATCTCCGTTATATTCATGCATGCATGGGTTTCAAACATCAGGATCTCTTATTCAAATATTTGAATTCAACTTTATATTGATTATGACCTCACCTAGTCTTTTACACCCACACAGTCGTCTTCTCTTTATAATTGTACCACTAACTTTCTCTCGTGCATGCATGCACACACACTACCAGTCGGCATTATCCATCGCACACATGCAATATTTTTCTTCAGGTTGGTCTCCCATGAAGGCACACACCCACACACATCCCCCTCTCCATCATATCGGGCATTCTTTATCTCTCACGCGTGCATGTGTAACGAGCTATGTTCCTCTATGTATGTGTGTATATAGCTAGGTCTTTCATAGTTTTCTACACAAACCGATCAATCGATATATCCAGTGAGGTCTCACCCTCTTTCCCACGTCCACATCGATCAATCGATACCTCTCTATATAGGATTAACATATATAGCTAATACACCCACATTAAATATATATCCAACGTCCCCCTCTCATCATCCATGCCTTCCGCTTCATCTCTCAGACGCGTGCACAATGGCGAAGACAGGGGGTAGTAAGGGACTTGCCCCCACCCCCTAACATCACTATATATTGAGGCTAATATGAATGTGATCATTAGACAATTGCTGCTAAAAATGGTTTAAGTTCATGAATTGACCCTCCTCGTAAAGGATTAGCAATGCTTGGCCCCCTAGCTCATTTATTTTTCATGGTTCGCCAAGAAGCGTAACAGCGCAAGACGTTCTCGCCCCCTCTCTCTAAATATCGATCTCGCACTTGTGCATTTCTTCATAGTCTCCCTCCACTCGGCCCCCCCGCACCATCTTCTAGCCCCCATCGGATTTTGCCACATGTACAATCTAGCAGACTCCATGGTTGAACTTAAGCATAATGCACAAACTTCAAAACAACAGTGGTTCTATTTTGTTTTAGAATCTTCCGTATCATAACTTCCCAAACTTTTTTTCTAGTTGAATTGCCATTATTTGTTTTTTACTTTATGTTTACAACGCACAATTCCATGAATCATAAAATAGATTAAGGGCTTCTTTGATTCAAAGGATCCTCAAAGGAATTTTGGAGGATTCTAATCATTAGGAATTTTTCCTATCTTGGTTGTTTGATTCGTAGGATTGTAAACCATAGGAATTTTTCCATATGATTCATTTGCACTAGATTTCATAGGAAACATCCCATCCACCCAAACCTCTTTGAAAGAATTCTGCGTTTTTTATATGCACAATCAAACACTCGTACAATCTTGTAGGATTCAAGATGACATTCCACTATAATCCCATGTTTTTCCTATTCCCGCGTTCTTAGCTTTCTTATAAAAACTAATTAATTTTGAATGAGATGAACTATAAGAATTAAACAAAGGGCTACATCAGGCATATATGACTCAGAGATTACATGCTATAGTGTGGTATTTATTCATAATTTAGTTGCAAAATCCGATGTGTGCAATGCACGTGTACCTTACTAGTACTTCCAGTATGTGCAAAACACGTAAATTAGAATTCCAATGGCACGCTACACAGTGTCTCTCTTACAGTTCACGAAGCCACGTGGCACATGTGGAGGCGTTGTCGCGACCTCCTTGCGAGGATTGATCACAGTAACGTGCTGCTGGTTCCAGAAGAATGTACTCGTTCTCCCTGAGCCATACTGGCGGTACATGCACGAAGCGAAGATGTGCACGCACGCCACGCACGCACTCATTTCCTCGCACGCACATGCGGGTACACGGGTGGATGCAATTTTGTACCAAGATCCACCCCATGTGATAATTTGATGCATGTAAACTCGTTCACTTCATTGATGGTCAATTAATGCAGCGCATGCAAATTGAGTGGATGTGAGAGCGGAAGAAAGACATTATTACTCCACTGCGCGCATGCGAGTAGTTAAATCATGGGTTGCTAGTAGTACTTCCATTGGTCTCCTTCGTATTATGTGCCAATTTTCGACAATAACATAATATTTACGCATTTGAGCAGTGTAGTACTTGAAATTTATGTTCCGCTAAACTCATCGGGGGCCGTTTCGGGCCTCGAAACCAAAACCATCAATTAATCTTTACCTTGTTCCCATCACATTCGAAAGCCTGCTCACACCTACTAGTACGTACCAAACCTGAACGTGTTCCCACTATGCAGGTATTAGTACTAGTGCTAGTACTTTGGTTATAAAAAGGGGAACTACCTAACCGAAAATTACTCTACCTTTCCTCCTCATAAGTGCTTCTTCTTCGTCCGTCGTTGCCATGGCCGGTGAGCAGAGCTCTAGGTAGAGAACTACTCGTAACAAGGGAGCGGCGACCAAGGCTGTGGAAAAAAAGAGGGCTCGCCGCCACGTAGAGACCTCGAAAGATCTCTCACCGTCAGGCGATGGCTCCCAGGAGCGCCCTGGACGCGGAGGCGAACATGCCGAGCCGGCGGCGCTGGAGTCGTTATCCCTCGATGGCATGCCCGATCAGCTCAATAAGCACCTCAATAAGCAGAAGGAGTTCATCCAAGGCTTGATGGAGTTGCTGAAGGAGAGCCTCGACTACATGCCCGCTGAGCTCAATAAGCAGGGGGAGTTGACCGCCGGCTTGGTGGTGCTGCTGAAGAAGAGCATTGCCTCGGAGAAGAAGGCGACCGGCAAAATCCTGCGACTTCAGGAGGACAAGGCGAAGCTCTGCCACGAGATCGACCTGTTGAAGTATAAGAACGCTGGCTGGAAGAAGCTGCATGAGAATAGTAGTTCCTCGATGAAGATGCTGCAGTCCCTCGTCATGGAACAGAAGGAGGAGTTGGCGAAGCTCCGCATCGAGCACCCGGCTACTGTCAAGGTACGTAATGCGGCTGTGGAATAGATGATGAAGGCTTGCATCGAGAAATCCCGCATCATGGACAGAATGAAGAAGATGGCGGAGGAGACGCGCAAGGAGATGGAGGTCGTGGAGGCGACGAAGAAGCAGTTACGACTCCGCAGCGAATTAGATCATTTGGGGTGATAATCCTCCTTCTTTTGCTCCTATGTTTCATCTTTTGCTTCAGGTGTTTCACCGCACGTGTCACATTCTCTGCGAGGCATGAATAGAACAATGCTTTTTTTAGGGAATGAATAGAACAATGCTAACAATGAGATGACTAGAAAATTAGATCATTTTTATCTCCATATGGCACTGGGCTACCGTGTTTCGTGCTCCTCCATCGCAGTACTACTCCAGTGGAAAACTTGAGTATACCGCACGGTTCTTTGCTCCTCCTCAGGTCAATGGTGCATATATACGAGCAGTCAAATCACAAGCCCCGCCTTCCAGCAGTAATGAGCCGTCAAATCACAAAGGCCCTCGCCTCTTGTGAAACCGACCAAGCTATACTGCCCTGCCCTCTAGCCTTTTAAAAAATGTATACTTTTGTACAGTAGTAGTATCGATGGATTGCGCCATGGAGCAAAACTGGAAATTAAAAAAAGGTGGTACATATAGAGAGCGCTCGTCGCCAAATTATGCATATAGTACTATTAAAAAGGCTAGTCACAATAATGGTGTCCAGCACAACCCACCCCTCAAATAAAACTAAGCATCCTGGAATTCTTTGACAAAACTAAGCACCCTGAAATTCTTTGACAACTAAACTGCTGGCTATATGATGTTGGTCATATATATTGTACGTATATAATGTGAAGAAATGAGTGGTGGTACTATACCAACTAAAAGATGAAATGTAAGAAATACTAGTATGTACGTACTGAAGAGTTAAAGTAACGAGAAGAAACATAACATAGTTCTGCTGGGAGCTCAGACAACACACCCCTCAAATTAAATTAAGCACACCTGAAATTAAAATTTGCAACTATTCCGGTAGACACTACATTAGAACCACCATGAGCAATGACACTGCCACCTTACTCGGAGTCCTCGTCCACGTCCTCGACTTCGTCCTTGTCCCTCTTCCTCTTGGCCGATACTTCTTTGCTTGAACTACACACTTGGCTGTTGCTCTTCATCCAACCCTTGTAGATATTGAAACAAAGGTAGCCATCCATTGCAGCATAGTGGATGTGGTCTATATCTAGTGCATTCCGCTGCCATGAATAACGATGAAACGTGTATGGAGGTTTCTCTAGTTTACCATACGAAGGATGAACCATGGCTCCTGCCAGGGTCAGCATTGAAGGCTGATGAGAGGACACCAGCCGATTCTTCTGGAGGTCGAAGGTGTTGCCTACAACGAGGCCTATCCGACCCAGGACTTCTTTGTTGTTACCAAAGTCTATAGTAACGAATTTGACTAGGTTGCTCTCGAGGAAGTCCTTAAAATCTAGGCATTCAACGTCGGCATGGCATATGTGGTAGACCAAGCATAAGTCATGCACACAGACCTGGATCACGGCGGGCTTCTTCCTCTCTTTGTCCTTTAGATCCTTCTCTCGTCCCAGGACTGTGGTGTACTCAACATCTAGCCCAGTGACCCACTCATCATCCGAGTCTTGAACATGCGTGCAAGCGAGAAAGGCATCCTTTCACCATCGCGGAAGAGCGGCTGTAGATGACGTCGAACTCATCGCCAGTGATGGTTCTAACCTTGTACTCACCGCCGATCGTGGAGATTTGGGACGCCATGGATTTGGTAGGAGGGTTAGGATTAGTGGAACTGCTGTAATGTGAAAGGATGGGGCGACTAGGAGCGAACCGCCGTAGTATTAAAGGATGTGCAGGGATGAGTAGGAGCGAACTGCCAGTGTGCGAACGGCAGGGAGTGGCTTTCCATTCTCCCATCATACGGGCTTCTGAGAGCCCTTGGACCTCAGATCGAACGGTTGCATGGCGTGACTCTAGACCTATGGGTGAATATCCTATCCTGGAGGGTTATTCTGCAAATTTTCAGCAACTTAGCATGCGATCGTTTGATCTCAGATCCAAGGGCTGCCAGCAACCCGTATCATGGTCGCGCCTACCACGACCGTCGCGTCGCTCGCGTGGTCGCGCCCTTGGAGATTTAACATGGTGCGTTAGGCTATCTGATGTTGGCATGTCATACATAGTCATCACTTAGTCACTGATACTACAACAAGGTTGGCTTTAAGTGTTTTTTTACTTCTCTCTATCTCTTTGTACGGAGTATCTAACTGGTTGGATAGGCATGCAAATTCCCAAACCGCTTCCTATACCCTGAATCGAGTTTTTTGCTTAACAAGTTGTGTCGTGCAATTGGAATTCCAACTTGAGTACTACTACTAGTAGGAGTACCAGGGGCCAGTTCTTTTAGGCTTCTAGATTAGTAATCCCATAACTACTACCTCCGTCCTGGTTTATTGGTCCCCATTGTAATCTGTGTCAAATTTTGATCATAAATTTAACTAATGAAATGTTAGTGCATGTCACATGCACTAACATTTTATCAGTTAAATCTTTGGTCAAAATTTGGCAAAAACTACAATGGTGAGGAATAAACCAGGATGGAGGTACTGTACTACTAGTACTAGTTTAGAAGCCCAAATAAATGAGTGAGGCACCTTATTGTACAGGTGCTAAGGGTGCCACATAGGCAAGAAAATGATGTGGCAAAGCAATTAAAGAAGAGAGAGAGAGCATTAGGGTGACCCTAGGAGGAAACGGTGCTAAGCGCGTGGACCTATGCAAAATGACTATCAACCAATGAATGATGGAGTTTAATTGTTAAACAATTCAATGAGGGAGGCTTAGCTACAAAAGCTAAGCAATAATGCACTGGGAAGACTAGTTGCTAAGGTTTTAAATGCGCTTAGCACCTCACATAAGCACCAACGCATTGGAAGCATTACTCTCCACTGTGACTAGTCTTATGGGAAAAGCTGGGGAAGCCGCCAAAAGAACTGGCCCTAGGAGTAGTAGCTAGGGATCGAGTGTGCGAGATGAACCAGAAAAAGTAAATGCAGAGAGATGAAATGCAAAAAGATGGAGGGATGTGATGGTTGCTTGTCCGTTTATTTTACCAGGCTACTTATTACTGGTAGTGGTTGGGTTTTGTGATATGACGGCTTTACTACCGCGCCACGAGCGTGGTGAGAGGTGAGACTCCCGTGCAGCGCTGCCCTCTACACTAGTACTACTACATCGGTCGTGGTTTATCCCCCATTGAATTTGACTGAAGATCTAACTGACAAAATGCTAGTGCATGTCAACAAAAACAATATCGTATTTGAACATAGTTTTCAATGATATAATTTTAGGTGACACGCATCATCATTTATCATACTATATATAATTTTAGTTCAATTTTTGGTCGTACTAATATATAGTAGTAAGGTGCCCGTGCGTTGCACGGAAGAGTGAAATGCATTGTTCGGGGTGTTGTTTATTTTGACAAAGGATGTGGGGGTCATCTCATGTGTAACAGGTATCGATAGGTTTCTTCGGATATTATTTCATCTCTAGAGCTCGTAAACATTCAGTGAGATAGATAAAAAGTATCTTTTGCAAACAAAAGCGCTCAACCTGCTCAACCTGCATCCAAAACTTGTGAAGAAATAACTCTTATTGTGCTTTGCAGGAAATGGTTCAGCATAAGTCTTTCACCAGTACTGTAGTAAAAATTCATACATGGAAGATTGTAGACTAAATCATAAATGGATACACTTTTATTCATGCACGATACTCCAATAGAGCAAGATCATGCATGGAAGTCTCCACATGCTTAGACAGCGGATTACATTGAGCGAAGACTAATGATCAACATTTAACTTAGTAATGCAGATGTCCAGGTGAACCTCCTTGGAGTCCCCATGCACATTGTTGGGGGTCAAATAATACCATGCGTCTTCCATGTCCACATCGGCGGGAAGGTCCCAGCTCGGCAGAGTCCAAGTCAGCTTGACGTAGCCAGTGTCGCCGCCCACGTACCTCCGAGGGGTAGTAATAGTGAGCACGCACTCATACATCAGCCTCATGCCAGTGTCAGCGTCAGCGGCGTCGCCCCTGACGCACACTACAGAGATGTGGCGGCGGCCTACGCGGGCCTCGCCGGTGGCCACGATCAAGAGGAAGACGCTGCCATCCTCCTCCGAGACTAGCAGGTGGCGCTGATCCTCCAGCGACTCCGGCACGGTGAACGGGTAGCACGTCTCGTACTTGATGTTCTTCGCCAAGGGCCAGTAGTGATCACCGCACGCAAGGCTGGGCTTGATGCACGATGTCTGCCGGCGAGCCCCAAAATGGCACCGGGCACTCATAGCAGTAGACGAAGGGCTCCTTGGAGGCATCGACTAGGCCGTCCATGAAACGGGAGTGCCTGTAGGGGACGTTCCGCTAGTTGAATATATGAGCAAGTTACTACGAGATTTACTACAAAATAAATCATGACGGCTATAACAGAGATTAAACTAATCATGCGGACTAGCATAGTAGATGAACAGATCGAGTCAAGGACACAGAGTAGAAACATGAATTCTACCACGACTTCGAATAGGAAGGACAAAAACACATATGGTGCAATGGGAGCAGCACCATTGGCGTTGAGGTTGTCGCCCATGTTGTTGAGGAAGAGGTTGCCGAGGTCGGGGAAGAAGTCGTCATCGATGAAGTCATCGCTGCTAGCAGTCGCGAGAGTGCACTCCCCAAATGTCAACAAAGGCTCACTAATGGAGCGCAGGAGGGAGTGGCTGTAGGGACGCTATGTCACGAATGGAGTGCATGAGTAGCCCACGAAGCAGTAGATGGTGCTCCTCCCTAGTCTCTATTCTTATCTCTATCTCTACTACTCTTCTTTGTTTTTTATAATATACTAGTTGTAGTTGTCAAATCAAATAGTACTACGCTGTCCACTGCACGCCCGGCTGAACACGCCTCCTCGCCTCCATCAAACCCCTCCGTTAAACCCGCATGCAAACCGAGAAACCTACTCCGGCCCACGGGAGGAAATTTGTCGGTTGCCGCGGGAGGGTTATTCTGCAAATTTTCAGCAACTTAGCATGCGACCGTTTGATCTCAGATCCAAGGGCTGCCAGCAGCCCGTATCATGGTCGCGCCTACCACGACCATCGCGTCGCTCGCGTGGTCGCGCCCTTGGAGATTTAACACGGTGCGTTAGGCTATCTGATGTTGGCATGTCATACATAGTCATCACTTAGTCACTCATACTACAACAAGGTTGGCTAGAAGGTTGGCTATAAGTGTATTTATTTTTTTACTTCTCTCTATCTCTTTCTTCGTACTCCCTCCGTCAACCATAATATAAGAACGTTTTGACACTAGTGTAGTGTCAAAAACGTTCTTATATTATGGGACATAGGGAGTACTAGTATTTATTGCATTTGCCAAGGAGTGACCTCTTCCAATGAAATGGTGTGCTTATTAGTTTTTTGTTGCTAAGTTTGCTTCATTTAATTATCTATAGACTCAAAATTGTCTTTTCACCTAGGTACACGCACTTAGCACCGTTTCTTCCTTGGGTCACCAAACTAGTCTCTCTCTTCTTGATTAACTTGCCACATCAGACTTTATGCCTATGTGGCAAGCTTAGCACCTGTAGAAGCAAGTAAAAGTAAGTACAATAGTGCGCTTGACATGACATTTTTGCATATGTGGAGGAAAGAGAGGCAATGAAAAGTGGAGAAGTGGGCTCATGCAAGAGCCAGCCTCTACTACATGGTGGAGCATTGGGAGAGGCACCAGATGGAGGTGGTCAGAATCGAGGAGACTCCACGGTCGAGTGTCGCAGCTTAAAATGATAATGGCAAGTCAAATCACGGGCCCCACCTGTCCAAAGAAGAACTCATTGTCAAATCACACAGCCCTACGATTGCAGCAGCCTACTCCCTCGTCTTCTCGCGTCTCTGTCGAACCGACTAGGCGGAACTACCCCGCCGCCTACCGCGCAGGAAAAGCCCCGCCCTTGACTTTTAAATAGTACAGTATACTAATTTTGTATCCATGGATTGCACCATGGATCAAAGCCTCTAGAAAACGGCGGTACACATGTACGGAGTATACAACACGCACGTCGCATTTGCATCGCACCCTAGACGGTCGGTCGGTCTGGCACGCTGCTCTCCGAATGGAACGCACATCATATTGCGTTTGCACACACATGTGGGACCGCAATTGAGAACCGACCAGAGGCACACTCCTCGGCCCCGCAAGTCGGGTGACTTAATAGAAGAGGGACGAGCGATAGTACTAGAGAAGTGTTGTACTACGTTGGTGCCTGGACGATCCCTGCAAGACACGGAAGATCAGTTCGTCCATGCATGTGACCAGACTCCAGCAGACACGCCTGGATTGGCTATCGTCTACATATCGTGCAGGCTGTGTTGTACATGGCTGTAATTGTGGTGAGAAATCTAAAAAAAGGTTTCTTGTCATCTCACAAAATTAGGTGTCATGTGCTTCGGATCACTGCGAGGGTTAAACAGCGACAATTGAGTTGGGCTAGTCATTGGGGGCACATGCACGAAGACTACTCGGCTGCCATCTAGGTCAAGCCGGCTATGTTGATTAGGACATCTATCGACAGAACCCTTTTCTACGAGTTTATCTTTAATTTGAGCATTGTTCCTCATCTAGTTTGTCCGTCGGGATTCATGTTGTCTCCTTTGGGCAGTGAGGTCATGATTTCTTGTCATGTGGCATTTTTTCGTGTTATATGTTATAATCTGGCGCTTCAGATCAAAATGACGACAACTGCGCCTCCGGGCCACGTGCATGAAGACTTCTCGACAGTCATTGACGAGGTCAAGCCAGCTCCGGTAGACAAAAGAAAACTAGTACTACCCCACTATATAGGCAGGAGCCTCCGCGCTTGCTTGCTAGTGTTGCTCTCTTCACACTGTCTCGGCCTCTCCAGATCTAAACACGACAGCGGTGGCCACACACTCTCTCTCTCTCTGCTCACCGCTGGTCACAGATCCAGCCGGATCCTCTCCGCCAGGGAAGGTGAGAAGGTGCAACGTTCATGCGGTCGTCCTCGGCGACGGCTCTTACCCACTGCTGGCGCGTCCCGATCAGTCTGCGTTGTCGTTCTCTCCCAAGCACCGCTGGCGAGGGAGGGCCTCCGACCCCTTCTTCCTCGCTACCGTAGTGTGGGCAGATCCGGCCTCCTGCCGCCCACCTAGCGACATCCCGGCAACCATCAGGTATAACTTCCTTCAAAACCGGCCTTGCTCTACTTCCCGAGCTACTGACATCGCTGCATTTGTATCTTTTACTATTTCTCGTGCCCCTCAGAGATAGGATCGATCGGCTGTTAGAAAACCACCTAATTTTTTACGTTTAAGAGGTAAAACTAGTTCATGCACTCGAATCTAGTACTACTTGGTTCAAACAAGGAAGAAAGGGGTTGGGGTGGGGAGGATTTGTTACTGAATCTAGGACTTGGTCGAAAGAGGAAATAATGGGGTGAAAAGTAGCGAGTGGCTATCCAACCTGGTCTCTAGGTCTAATAGGGAAATAAAGGGAAACGAGTACAAACTCATATAAACCCGATCTATTGGTTGAAAAAGGAAAGAAAGTGGGGATCGGGGACAAGTCAATGAGTAAGTCCAACACTAGATTTGCTAGCCTCACACAAGATAAGGTGGCTATACCCAAAAAATGGGACCAACCCGGATATCCTGCTCGATGTTTGTTGCCCGAGCCACTCTTATGTAATGCCACTTGGTAAAATGTAGCAATCGACCGTTAAAAGTAAGGACACGTTAAACCAATGTTGTTTTCAATGTAATGCCTCCAAAGAATATGAATCAATGGCACTTTTTACATGTCCCGCTAAATTTCCCATTAAGATAAGTTGGTTCTTTTTGTTAGAAATGCAACTGTCCTGGTCCGCCTACTCTCCCGTGCCCAAAGTAATGTCGTATTTAACGGTTGTCATAGTTAATCCTAATGCCCACACTAATATCTAGCAATGCCACTGCTTTATAAATTGCTACTGTCCTTGTAGGATTGCCATTCAGATAAGGAACATGCTTCTTTTCATTTGATGCATGTTTCATCACTTGTTAGTCACCCTCCTTTCCACCTTTTGTGCAAACAGAGATATACATTTCACGCTCGATCTTAGTTGAACTGCACAAATGATATCCAAATTAGTTGAGCATTCCAGGAGCTTCACAATCAACCTTGATGTTGCTCAATTTTATTGCAACTAATGAAGAAGAAGCTCTGTGGGGTTTCGTTTTTTGATGAAAATGGAACCGGGGCTGGAGCCCTTTTCTTAAAAAAAATTGAAGAAGAAGCTGCTAGCTCAGGGGACATTGCTTCATTTTAGGTGAATTGCACCAAATGGTTCCATGAATTGAATCATCCATGTTGGTGACTGAAAGAGCCAACTTCAGCATCCCAGTCTAAGCACCCTCGGCCTCCATCCTTGCGACGCATGGTACACCTCGTTTGCCACCTGCTCGACCCTAGTGTCATTGATAAAATGAAGTAATAATACAGTTAAAATAGAGCGAGTGTCATCTCTATCATTTCATTTCCAGTGTAGATAAAGAAAGTGCTTCTCTTTGTTAATGTATGTTTCATTAACTAGTCCCATTGTTAATGTTTAAGCGTTTCTGCAAACTGGGGTGCTTAATTTTAGTTGATCTGTACAAAAATAGAGATTTGAATATCTCAAGGCGCCTCCTTGTACTACCTCTGTACACTGATGTTCATCATCGCGAAGGTGTATCTGGAGACTTGGGACGATGTCCAAGATGAGGCGTGCCGTATGAGGCGTCATGAGGCCCATCTCGCCCTCAAAGATGGCATACTATGATACTATCGCAATATTTTCTTCTATTTATTTTGTGTGTTTCATCAGTGCCACTATAATGTAATCACGCTTTTTCATTATCTGTGCAAATAGGGTTATTCAGCTGCATTTTGGTGGAACTGCACAAATGTACGTATGGAACCGACATATATGCACAGTGCGAGGTGTGCCAAGTAAAAATTACCGACACCAACCATGCTGCATGCACACATTGGCATCCACCACCACCAGTGGGATGTGTGGCGCTCTCTGTGGACGGATCTTTCTCGGCAGCAAACCCTCTAACCAAATACTAGTAGCTTATATTGGCAGTTTTCTAGGGAGTACTCTTTTCTGAAAGAAGCACCAATCTATTTTTCTTTATTTGTACACTGTATCACAACTTTGACCCAAAGGTCCAGAGCTATTTTAGGGTGATTGGCGTAGTACTCGGAGACTGAATGTAAGCATGATTTTCATTAGTTGTCACACTGATTGTAAGCATGAGCAGGTGGAAGATTAGGTTAGTGCAAAGCTTACCTTAAACCCTACCGCCGCCGTTGAAATGAGGCGAGCGTCGAGGGAACCATGGAGAATGGCGGGGAAGCCATGTCGCGCCATCCGGCCTCCTCTTGCCGTGGGAGAACGAATACTCCTGTGGCTCCGGCTGGCTCTGCACCCTCACGAATGGCACGCCATACTCGATCGATTCGTTATCCTCTGGGTGCTCGACCTTCTACCTGTACGCCCACCACCTCCGCCTGACTGTCGCCTCGGGCAAATGTGTCTGCTCCATCGCCCAGAGGAGATACTCAATGAACTCGGAGGACTGCGATGTGATTGCCGCCGAGGAGTACATGTACATCACCGCCCTCATCGCCGTCGTCTCGCTCTTTCGCATACATTGCCACATGGCCCTCACCGTCCTCGAAATCTCCCAGTCATTGTCAAACCAAGTAAGGATCTCCTTCAACCTGGCTAAACTTTGCCTGGTCGCCATCGGTGATCTGCCTGATTCATTGCTGCATCCTCTCCATAGATGTCCTTCTGAGTGGTCCGGTGCTAGCTTTGGAAGATGGGAGGAGAGACGGTGGTCTTGCAATAGAGAAGAGGGAGAGGCGAGACAGTGGTTTTGGAATGGAGATGATGGAGAGGAGAGGAGGTGGTTTTGCAATGGAGAAGATCAGAAGAGGGAGAGGCGAGACGGTGGTTTTGGAATGGCGATGATGGAGAGGAGAGGAGGTGGTTTTGCAATGGAGAAGATCAGAAGAGGGAGAGGCGAGACGGTGGTTTTGGAATGGAGATGATGGAGAGGAGAGGAGGTGGTTTTGCAATGAAGAAGATCAGAAGAGGGAGAGGCGAGACGGTGGTTTTGGAATGGAGATGATGGAGAGGAGAGGAGGTGGTTTTGCAATGGAGAAGAGGGAGAGAAGCGTGCGGCAGCGATTTAGGATTGGACGAGAGGGCCGACGTGCTGTGACTGGATCAAAATCAAAATCAATTTACCCTTCAATTAAGAAAGCGACCCCACATTAACTAGTCTCCATTTTATTACGGGTCATAATTGACCATGATTTTCCTTTATAAAATATATGTTATACATTGAAAAATAATATAATTTGAAAGTACATTCAGATATGAACCAAACGATACAATTTTTGGTGACATGCATTCACATTTTGCTTGTTAAATACAGTACGTGGTCAAACTTTGACCCAAAATCATAAAACAACAAAAAATACTTCCAAGACCAGCGCTGCTCTTCCACTCTTCTCCTCTTAAACCACCGCCGCTCCTCTCCTGTTCCAATCTAAATCCAGCGCCGCTCCTCTCCTCTTCCATTTCAAAACCACCACCCCTCCTCTCCTGTTCCAGTCCAAAACCAGCGGCGCTCCTCTCCCATTCTAATCCAAAACCAGCGCTGCTCCTCTCCTCTTCCATTCAAAAACCACCGCCGGCGAATGAAGGTGCTGTGGAGAAGTAGATTGATGGAGGAGTACAACCAATACGTGAGGATCGCAGACGGCGACCCTGTGAAGCTAGCTAGGATGTTGGGGATACAGTCTTGGTTTGACAACAAGGACCAACTAGCGGCGACGGCGACATCCATGGCCAAATATCTGGAACAGAGTGAAAAGGCGGCGATACTCCCGGAGGGAGTCGCGCCGGAGTACATAGAGCTACTCCTCTGGGCCATGGAGCAAACAGATTCACCGAATCCGATCGTGAGGGAGCAGTGGTGGGAGTATCGATCCCAGATGGAGCATCCACAAGAGATTGAAGGATCGCGCATCTACAGGGTGCCGTTTGTGAGGGTGTCCTGCCAGAGCGAGCCGGTGGAGTCTTCGTCGACCGAACCCAACTGCAAGAGGAGAAAAGCAGTTGGCCCGATGACGCTTCCCCGCCATCCTCTCCCTCGCCATTCACATCGTCTCACGGGGCGGTTGTCTACCGCCGAGGAATAGGAGGGGACTGCCCCCCCCCCCCAGCCCAATAGTCCGGCAGGTTGTGAATTGTCAGGAGGAGCTTAGGGTTGTCAGTATTTGCAAGTTGTGAATTGTGTTTTGTGTTGTGTATTTTTAGAGTACTTTCAGATATGAATGTCTTTTGAATTTCAGATTTGCAGTATTGAGCATATGAAGTATTTTATGAATTCTAGAGATCCATTTTAGCACTTAAAAAAATGTAGTTTCATAGGAGTATAAAAGTGCAGAAAATGTGATTCCCAGAGAAGAAACTGCAAGTTCGGGCCAGGATAAGCGCAACTCTCGTGAGGCGAGCATTTATATTAACACGGCCTTTTCAAACAGGGTTAACATCATGTTGGAAGTTTTATTCATGGTCGAAAATGGAACTACCAGCCAGTTAACATCATGCTGATCAACATTCATGCATAGCACATATTCATATGATGCACAATCAAAATGCCTACACAATGCCGAGTGTGCGAAACATAGAGAAAACGAGGGACGAAGTTTTGGCAAGTGTTGGACGTGGTGTGCGTAGATGACAATGGGGACCCACATGTCAATAAAGGCAGAGGCAAAAACCAGCACTGCTCCTCTCCTCCTAATGTTACATTTTTTTAGGTGCTTCAACGTAGTTACTATAGGAGATAAATTCACAACGAATCCGAGGAGCGGGCAGGTATCATTTATTATCACTGGGCCAACAAGTATCAGCTGGGTTTTGGGCTGCCCCGTCTAGGCTATCATTTTTAACATGCGTAGCCCACGACCTCGGATGGGAGGTCCATAGGCCTGTTTGTATTTTCTTGAGGGCCGTCATGTATCGATCGGCCTATGGACCTCCCATCCAGGGTTTTATTTTTCCTGAATATCGGCAGCCCAATTTATGTATTTTTTTGAAGAAAATGCAGAGGTCTGTTCTATTTTTCTATATAAGAATAGAAACGTCGGGTCCAACTTATGTTTCCCTTCTAACTATATTATATATTTAAATTATTTTATATGTTATTATATATCATTTTTATTGTCATCATATATTTAATAGATACTTACATATGTAAGAAAACAATATCCCACATCTTATTAACTTATAAAAATAATTTCTTAACAATAAAATCCTGGATTGTTTTGGCACGAAAATCCTAGTGATTGTGTACAAAAGCTTGGTAAGATTTAAGGACGAATGTAATAATATCACTTATTATTTCAATATATTTATAACAAAATGCTCAGCCCCTTTTTATTTTTTGATAACATTGCTGGCCCAACCCAAAATTATAATTAGAATCAGCCCAGCAAAATCTTGTATTTCGAGAAAGTGCAAATGGCCTGTAATTTTTTAGGAAATAAAATAAATGGGCCGCATGGACGCTACATTATTTGGTCACCCAGCCCAGCTAATGGCTGTAATTCAAAAAAAAGATCAAATTGGCTGTAAATTCTACCACGAAAAAAAAAGACTGTAAATTCTGAAAAAAATGGATTGAATACGTGCCACATTTTTGGAGGCTGAAATGTGGGCCAATAGGTCGAAGCCAACGCAAGTCGTTGTCAATTTAGTCAACAAATGATTCTGATATGTTAGCCGTTGGATTTACATCCAACGAATGGTATCCATCTTCAATCTCTCGTCTTCTTCCTCCAGCACTGGCGGGACCACTTCCCGCCTCCTGTTGCTAGCAGCTCTACTTAGCACGCTTCGCTATGAAGCGCTACTCCACCGTTGGCCAGGCCATCCCTCCACCCCTTCACACCTCCTGTTCTTCTCCACCGACTGCCGAACCACACCGCACTAGAACTAGTTAACCCTCGTACACCTCTCCGTCTGCGACTCTACTCCCGCGTCTTCCCATCTCCAGCTTGTTGCTGTCCGGGCCTCGCTGCCGCCCACCACCTTGGGCGCGCTCGGTAGGCGTGGTCAACGTGGTCGACAAAGCGACACCATCGGAAGTAGATCATGCGTGGAGAGGCCGACAAGTTGGGTCCACGGCCGCACACAAGGAAATGCCTCCTTATTACGCGCAAAATAATGATTCCTCCACCTGACATCTGGGACCCACCGGAAGGGCCTCTGTATTTCGTGAAAAAACGTGCCCCCCGCTGACAGGTCGGACCCACCAACTATCTTCGCACGCAAGGAAGTGCCTCCGTATTGCGCACAAAAAAATGAATACTCCCCCTGCCAGCTAGAACCCAGCATAGTGGGAGGCTGACTTGTGGGCCTACCAAGTTGACGGGGACGGAGAGCTTTGTCAACTTAGTCAATATGAATGATTCTAGCTCCTGTTACCGTACGATGTTCATCCAACTGCCGTAGTGCTTCTTCAACCTCTGGTCTTCTTGCTCCAGCCGCCCAAACCAGCGCCGGTCGTGCCGCTTGCTCCTGCCTCCCGTGCCCGGCTGTGATGCCGCGGAGGCCTCACCGCCCCCTACTAGTCCCACCGCTAGCCAGGCCATCCCTCTACTCACCCATACCCCCTATTATTCTACGACGACAGCAACCTCACACCGCAGCCAAACCAGTGAACCCTCGTACTCTTCTTCGTAGGCATCCATCGATCGTCTTCCTGCCCGCATCGTCCCTTCCTAGGCTCGCCATCATCCACCGCAGATGGTGCTCTCGGCAGCATGGTCAAGTGGTCAACGACCGAATTCCATCAAGAAATCTTTGACGTGGAGAGGCTGACAACTGGGTCTACGGCAGCCGCAAGGAAGTGCCTCCTTATTACGCGGAAAAAAATTATTCCTCCACCTGACAGCAGGGACCCATTGGATGGGCACCGTGTTTCATGAAAAAACGTTTCCCCCCTGACTGTTGGGACCTACCAGCTACATCTTCGCATGCAAGGAAGTGCGTTCTTATTACGGGCAAAAAATGATTCGCCCCCTGACTGCTGGGACCCACCTGAGGGAGTCCTGGATTAGGGGGTATCCGGACAGCCGGACTATATACTTTGGCCGGACTATTGGACCGTGAAGATACAAGACTCAAGACTTTGTCCCATGTCCGGATGGGACTCTCCTTTGCATGGAAGACAAGCTTGGCGATTCGGATATTAGATCTCCTTCTTTGTAACCGACTTTGTGTAACCCTAGCCTCCACTGGTGTCTATATAAACCGGAGGGTTTAGTCCATAGGACGAGAACAATCATAATCATCATAGGCTAGCTTCTAGGGTTTAGCCTCTACGATCTCGTGGTAGATCTACTCTTGTAATACTCATATCATCAAGATCAACCAAGCAGGAAGTAGGGTTTTACCTCCATCGAGAGGGCCCGAACCTGGGAAAAACATCGTATCCCCTGCCTCCTGTTACCATTAGCCTTAGACGCACAGTTCGGGACCCCCTACCCGAGATCCGCTGGTTTTGGCACCGACATTGGTGCTTTCATTGAGAGTTCGTCTGTGCCATCGCTGCAAGGCTTGATGGCTCCTTCAATCAACAACAACGCGGTCGTGGTGAGGCTTTTCTCCTGGACAGATCTTTGTGTTGGCGACTTCGCTTTCGGGCCAATTAAGCTTGGCCATATGGAAGCGGTCGATAGCTTCGCCCGGCCATCAGGTCGAGTTCGGAAACTTGAACTACGGGCCGATATCGCAGAGACTTGATCTTGACGGATTTGGGCCTATGCTAAGGCGCCCGAACGATCCACGATGAGCACGGCTTAGACCTGTTGTCGAGACAATACTCGGGATATCGCGACCTGCAAAAGCTCACGGACCTAAATCCGGGAAGATCGCGTCGTCCGAGGGGCAGGTGGATGGACCCCGCCCCGGAGGCCGCATACTCATCGGCGGTAGTGCGAACACAGACTCCACCCCCAAGGAAGCCTGTGTCATCGGACCCCCGGACATATGTCCGGCTGTAGGTTCCAGACCGCGCGCCCCCAAGCCCGCCGACTCTGGTTGGGCTCCGGTAATGGAGTTTGCCGCTGTGAATATCTTCCAGTCCTCGCCCTTCAGCGACATGCTGAATTCATTAAGGTCTCTCTCTTTGTCAAGAGACTCTTGGCTAAACTTTGTCCAGCTCGAGGGGGAAGAAGGCGACGAAGAAATTCATTTCCCACCCACCACCCACTTCATAGCCACTGTCGATGATGTAACAGACATGCTTGACATCGACTCCGATGACACCGACGGTAGGGACGTCGGCGCAGGGAACGATTTGGAACCACCGCCCACGGGGCACTGGACTGCCACCTCATCATACGGTATATACATGGTGGACACGCCTAAGGAGGACGATGGCGACAAAAAAGACACAACGGAGGATAAAACCCCCGGAGAAAAGCCAAAACGACGGCGCATATGCCGCTCTAAGTCCAGCCATAGTAAAAATAGCGATAACAGCGCTAGAAAGATCGACACCCCAGTCAACTCCAAAGGCAACAACGACCATATGGACCCAGCAATGGAGCAGGATGAGCCAGGTCAAGCCGAACACAGCCCGGAGCAGACGCCCGATCTGGCGATCGAAGGCGAACTCATCAACTTGCCTCGGGGAGAGGCACGGTCCGGGAGGGCGATGCATTCATCATCCCGGAAAAATGTTTGGAATGAGATAACCTCCACAGAAGGCTTATGGCCATTGCGAGAAGTCTAAAGAAGCATAAGCAAAGGCTTAAGGCCGCGCAGGAAACGCTCCACCGCAGATGGAATAACATGCTGAACCTTTGAAGAAAAATCTGGCGATGATCGCCACACAAAGAAACTATCAAAGCGCAAGCTGCTGCGAGAATTCGATGATGAGGCCATTCCGCCTAAGAACAATACGGCCGGTAGGCCGGACCAACCACTTCATGGCCGCAACATAGCAGCTACTGACGCCGCACATGATTTACGTGAGCTCCTGGACAAAAAGGTCGGCGCGACGAGGTCCATCTATGGATCTAGAGGACACGCTCCAGCGCAGGATTATGGTCACCAAAACGATCAGACTGGTCGAATACCAGCTCGGAATTAGCACCAGACACAACAACAGTCGACAGCATGCCACAACATGTCCAGATACAGAGGGGCTGCTCACCGTGCTTCACCGAAGAGGTACTGGACCACGAATTTCCACAGGGTTTTAAACCCATGAACATAGAGGCATATGATAGAGCAGCGGACCCGGAGTGCGGATTGAGATTTTATCCTGCATATTCACATGGCTCATGGGGACGACCTCCATGCCATCAAATACCTTCCCCTCAAGGTGAAGGGACCAGCTCGGCACTGGTTGAAAAGCCTCCCCGAAAATTCAATCGGAAGTTGGGAGGAACTTGAGGGCGCTTTTAGGGCCAATTTTCAAGGAACCTATGTCCGACCTCCGGACACCGACGATTTAAGTCACATAATTCAATAGCCCGGAGAGTCCGCCCACAAGCTTTGGAATAGATTCCTCACTAAGAAGAATCAAATTGTCGATTGTCCGGATGCCGAAGCCCTAGCGGCCTTCAAGCACAACATCTGGGATGAGTGGCTCGCTAGACACCTCGTCCAAGAAAAGCCAAGGACAATGGCAGCCTTAACAAGCCTTATGATCCGCTTTTGCGCGGGTGAAGACAGCTGGTTGGCCCGTAGAGGCACCAGCGACCCAGGCACATCCGAAATCAGGGATGGCAATGGGAAGCCACGACGCAATAAAAACAAGCGTCGAAACAAGCAGGAAATTCCGGACAACACAGTGATCACACGGATTCAGGGCTCTCGACCGGTCGACAAAAAGCCATTTAAAAGGTAGCAAGAGGACCGATCCTGCTGAACAAAGTCCTGGACAGACTGCGCCAAATTCATGGCACCCCCAGAAAACCTGCGAACCACACTCATAGAGAATGTTGGGTCTTTAAGCAGGCCGGCAAGTTAAATGCCAAACACAAGGGAAGGAAACACCAAGTGAAGGCGAGGATGAGCCTCGCCGACCGAACAGGGGGACGAAAAAATTCCCACGGTAAAATAGTAAACATATGATTTACCGACTCACATACCCAGAGTAGGCGCAAACCACGCTCGAGAGCATATCTGTTGTAGAGGCCCGTCGCCCTCGAACTCAACCTGGTCGACTTGCCCGATCACCTTTGATCACAGGACTACCCGAGCTAGTATGCGGCCTGAAGGATTGGCTGCCTTGGTGCACGACCCAATAATCGGCGGATACCATCTCACTCGTGTCCTCATGGACCGGCTGTAGTCTCAATCTAATATACGGGACCTTGTCATGGGATGGGTATAGACCCATCCAGAATCAGCCAAAGTAACACCACCTTTGAAGGGGTGATACCAGGCGTTGAGCCCGTTGAAGGGGCTCCCTCATATTAGAGGTGACATTCGGTTCTCCAGGCAACTTCAGAAGCGAAGAACTACTCTTCACCATCGCTCCCCTCCAAAATGGTTATCATGCATTGCTCGAGAGAGCGGCCTCCGCCCGCTTCAACGCAGTACCGCACTACACCTACCTTAAACTCAAGATGCCCAGCCCACGTGGCGTCATCACCGTTAACGGAAATACAGAGCGTTCCTCATGTGCGAAAGTGTATGCGGCGACTCTAGCAGCCGGACACTAAGCAGCCTCTAACATCAGAATGCATGATCGGTCGTTAAGACCACGGACACGGTTAGACGAGTCCGGCACACCACCGTCGGTAACAGCTCAGATAAACCAGAGCTAGGTGCTATATATGTAATCCCATAGAGGACACCAGGGGCTACAGATATTCAATAAAGCCCACCTTTTGGCTTGACCTTATTAACAGGCCAATGTCTTACACTTCTACTATCCACTGATAATAACCAACTCTTCGCGCGCTTATGTCATACTCTTTTACATGAGTTTTCCTTTTTGAGACAACATTAAATGCGATACCCTCGAGGACATGGCTGCGGAGACAAAAGCGCGGGCGTGCGGCGAGGGCCCGCTCAAGGTTTCTCTTTAGATTAAGCCCTGTGTAAACCTTCTTTATTGTCTCTTGTTGCTTAACATCCTATGGGTACTCAATACACCCACAGGGGATACTGGCGTTATTGGCATTTCACCAAGACAGAATAATGCGCGTACCTGGAAATACATGGTTCATAATAAAGGGCGTTACTCAGCCCTGTATATGTTATAAAGTCCAAGTACCGTCGGGAGTGTTCGGCGTCGCGAGTTTGGCCTTATATGCATCAGCTCCGAATCATGTCTTTGGTCAAATGTTGGGTTTACCGGCTCACAGGTTTGCTGCCTTACATTCCATTTTTATCGGCTAAAAGCGGCCAAGGAGAACTCTGCGATTGTGCCTGGTTATTCGGATGAGCACCTCGGTGAAAGCTGGCCGACTATCATGATATAGCGAGACTGGTCAACCACTCGAGGACTCGCCGGAAGCTTTAGGGTTCCTCCGCATTAATGAAGGGCCGTTCCCGGTCATGTACACAGCGCCCATATCCGGATGCAGCGAAGGTACCGGGGCTACATAGTAGCCCACCGTCAAACTCCTATGGCTAAGTGAAAGTGTTAAAGCTATTTAGTCCGGTTGCCTAGTTAGGCATGCGATCACCTCCTTAGCGGACCAAGGCGTTGGATCAAGTGTGATTCGCATCTTTTGCAAACACCCGCATTGTATGCGTGGGGGCTGAAACCAACATTGCTAACTTCGGGTTATGTATACATCAAGCGGCGCAAGGAGGCACAATAACACTTTCGGTGAAAGTATAAACATAGCCTCTATAATTAAAATACAATTGTTTTTACAGCGAGCGATTTGTCACTCGAACATGACATTCTTGAGCCAGGCCCTATTAAACAAGCACCTACATTACCGGCTCCAAGTAGTGCTCGGCTGGATCTGGCTTCCGCGGATTACAGGTTGCAATGATGGTGGCCTCCATTTGCCAGTTTCAGGTTGGCGGACCCTTGAGGTTCGAACACTGGGGTCGCGCGAAGATCTTTCCCCTACCAGCTCGCGTCTCGAAGTCTCACAAGGATCTAAGCAAGAAAGATGAACACACAAGGGACACGAGATTTATACTGGTGTAATACACTACTCCAGTGTGTGGTGTGGTGGATTGCCTCAGGGGCTGATGATGAATAATACAAAGGGAGAACAGCCTCGCGAGGGGTTGTTCTTGAGCTGGTGCGATGAACTGCTAGGGTGAGTTCAGTCGCTTCTCTCTAGACTATGCGTCTTCTTAAGATAGATGCTCGATGCCTCTACTCTGTGGTGGCTAGTCCTATTTATTGAGCGAGGCCCTGGGCCTCTTCCCAAATAATGAGCGGGAAGGGCGCCAACAATTGGCCATTTTGAAGGGGAACATCTGGTACACTTATCCTGACTAAAGTTGGTCTTCGGCTGCCAAAGGCTCTGACGATGACGCCGTCCTGGGCTCCACGATGACCTCCATCCTGCTGCTCTACTGGTCTTGGTCTTGTTGCACCGAAATGGTAACCTTTGCCTGATGCCTTGGTCTGTGCTTGCCCCCTTTGCACCAAAAGGGCAACAAGGACACTACGCAGGCCGGCGCCCGCGTGGTCTTGATGGCTTGCGTCACGGGCTCCTCGGGAGGTACCCCGCCTTGATCTCTCCGCCTCCTCGTGAGCCTGCAGGAGGCTGCTCTGAGAAGCTTCACATCATCCGCCCTTGCTCAGCCCCTCGCGAGTCTTGAGCTGGTGATGAAGCTGGGCTGCATTGGGCCCCCCCTTGGCCACGCCGCGAGGCATGAGCGAGCAAGTCAGGGACCCCGTTCCCGAAGCAGTGACAGTAGCCCAGGCCCAAAGCGCGCCGGACTTGGCTTAGCGAGAAGCGAAGGGGCAAGTCTGGCGCCTTGGCCGGCAGCCTTGACCTTAGGCGCCCGCATGGTGGTTGATTGGGCGTGGGCGTCTCAGCTTCCTCATGGCGCCTCGGCAACGCTGACAGCAAGTCCTGCATGCAAAAATGGGTCATGATTACTGCGATCGTGGGGCCGTCGGTTGGCCTCCTCCGGCTATAAATGCTGATGCTGGCGCAAGCTATTCAGTTCATCTCCTGCTACTCCTCTTCTTCTTCATCCTCGCCCTTGCTCCACCCCGCGCCGATGGTGCCAATTTGCTAGTTTTCTGCAGAAGAAGAAGAAGCCCCGGAGGGTCCCGACCGCTTCGCAGAAAAGCGGCTAGTCCTCTGCCCGCGAGGCAGTAGCGCAGCGGAGGCATTGAGCCTTCCTGACGGCCGCGCAGGTTCCCGCTGCCCTTATCGCCCGCGCCGAGGGCTACGGAGAAAAGCGCCCGGCGACACCAAAGTGCCGCCGTCGGCGCCCGGCCGGAGTCGCAGCGGTCTTGGCGTCGTTCCTCTGAGTCCATCTTTGAGGCTCCTCTCGTGAGCTTGTGCTCCGCGCAGCCATGCCTCCTCGATCTTGGTTTCACCTTCCCCCTCCTTTGCCTTTGAGATCCCGCCGAGGGGGCCTCTTGAGCTCTGGCTGCAGCACGCCGACTGCAGTACCCCTGTGACCGGAGCGGAGGTTGAGGTTGTCTCTCCGGGCAAGGTCTACATGACCCATGGCTGGGGCGAGATCGCCCGGGTCTGCCGGACAGGGGGCGCCCTCGTAATCCACCTCGACTACGATGGCGCATCCTTGATACTCTTCAAGGTCTTGAGCGGCGGAAGGGCGCCCGGCTGGAATGCTGCCCGAGAAAGCGGCGAGGCATCGTCGTGCGAGACCGAGCCCGCCATGTCGCTTCCCAGCAGCTCCTCAAGTTGCAGCGGAGGTGCTGGAGGGTCCAGCGACTCTGCATTGCTTCACACGACTCCGGAGACGAGCGACGATAGCTACGAGCCCCCGGTCTCGCGTCGCGCTCAGAGCAGGGCGGGCTCGTCAGGCCGCCGACGCCACTGATCTGGATGGGGTTGGCGCTAGTGCCTGACGGCCCACTGTTGATGATGGCATCTCCTGCGGAGGCGCGCGTAGTTAGCGCTCCTTAGGATTAGCACCTTTTGTTCCGTGTGAGAAATCGAAGTACCACCCCGCGGGGGGTATGTAAAACCTTGCCTGTGTTTTGTGATATTATATCCTCATGGCGAATCAATGTGAGATGCTTGTCTGTCGGCTTAGCTCCCCTTTCTTTCCTCACGAGGGCTTGGTGCTCTCTGTTGTGAGTCCGGTCCCCGGCGGGGTTCAGCCGTTGCTTTCGTATGCAGTCGCGATGTCATGGTCAAGGCGAGGTGGCGACCCAAGGTCGATAGAGCCCTGAGTCGCGATGCTCGGGATGTCCTTTAAGCTCAAGCAGCCTCCGTTGGCGAAAAGCGAGGTAGCATTGCCGTGGAGCGGCGATGAGTGAGGATTAAGCGCGAGTCGGATCAGTTTTAGTGTGACTTATCGTAGGTTTGGAGTATTTTTTAAAAGTTGGTGGAGCAGCAGCGACGTCGCGGTGGCGGAGATGGGGCGAGGGCGAATGGGCGGCTGCGGTGCTCCCGATTCCATCTGAGGGCACCAGACGACGAGGCGGAGGCCCGCGAAGACTAGGACGACGCGGCGACCTCGGGCGGCGTCGGGCAACTTCCCGATCCAGGGGGCGAGGAGGAGTGGCTCCGGGGGGTTAGGGTTCGAAGAAGAGGGGAGGCGTCGGGGGTCGACTAAATAGGGAGGGGGAAGCCGGCCGATGGTTGCCACCACGGCAAGGCGCCGTGGATGGTTGCCACAGCCCCCTCCCCGTGAACAGGAGGTGGGAGGAGGGGTATGTGGGCTGACCTGGGGTTGGCTTTGTTGGCAAAAGGGGCCACGTGGCCCAATAGTTTTAGGTCTTCTTTTATATATCCTTTCCTGTTCTATTTTTTTGTTTTACTTTTAACTTTTCTGCTTATTTGTCTACTGTTTTATTATCTATTTATTTTAGTTTTATTAAACACCTAATCGGCACTTAAATTAATGTTTTAGTATAACCCTCTGCCACAAAAAGGTTGGTACACAATTAATCTAGTTTGAATATTTTACTATTTTAAAAAGCACTTATATAATAGTTTAAGCCACTGTTTTAATTATCTTAATGGAATATAAACATTCCCAAAAATGTTGGTTGATGTTTGTTAATTATTTAGTTAATATTTGCAACCCAATGAACATTTTTAATTTACCTTTTTTTGAAACTATAGTTTGACTTGTTATTTGAATTTGTATTTGAACTTACTTTGAAGCAAGTGAGGTTTAGCAAAATTTTAATTACGATGACTGGCGTCATTAATGAGGGTTCTGATAGCTTGATTACCCAGGCGTCACAATTCTCCTCCACTACAAGAAATCTTGTCCCGAGATTTAAGAGGGGAGTAGGGGGAAGTTCTGGTTACGAATTTCTAACGTGTCTTCTCGGTCTCGGTTGCCCTTCTTGAAGAGGTTGATCCATAGCGTTGATGTCTTCATTTCTCTGCATCAATGCATCATGAGGAAGCTGTCGTCCTTCCTTTGGGAACTCCATCGTACTTACGAAAGAATAAGGGGGTTATTCCGGGAGAACGAACCTCTACAAGGTTGACCATCTGGTCGATAACATCGGGGAAGTTGGCGGAAAGTAACTCTCGAATTGAAACTTAAGTAAATATCGAGAGCAAGTAATGAGGTTTCATGGGAAGTTTCGAGCGAGCAGGCAACCGTTCGCTGCCTGAACAGGGCTTGAAAAGGGCTCAAAGCAGTCAAGACTAAGTATTGCGTCCGGTAACAGATTTGATGATCTCTCGGAAGGTGGCTCGTGAATTACATACGAGGCCACACGCGAGGAAGAACCTTGGGAACAGGGGGTGCAGGAGAGTCAAGTTTCGATCCAAGGAACTGGGTTATGGGCCCATCATGTGGGTTAAAGGTAGGAAGGGGCTGACATCTTGCATGGTCACAATAGCAAGGCATGCGGAGGGTAGCCTCGTTAGTTATGTCCGCAACAACATCGATACCAAGGGCGAGGGACGAAGAGAACCATTTTTCCTTTCGCTGAACGAGGCGGACCAATAGGAAAGTTCCGTCCATCGGTGGTTACCGAAATGTCATCAACAATAGTAAGCAGGTCTCGATCGATAAGGTGGTACACCGAGGTGTTTTCGTAAGCAGGAAAATATTACTGCTTAGATCTTATAGATCACCAGAAAGGTTAAACCAAACAATGGAAAGGATTATATCATTATCAGATTAGTCAAAAGAATGGAAAGGAAAACGTGTTAGAACACAAATCCCATGGGTATATTCTTCCCACGGACAAGTAAGGCATGATATGCAAGACAGGATACAGAGTAGAAAACCCTTTAGGTAAGGGGAGAAAAACTTCATGGCATTACCCATACAACAGTGTCTTGATAATTGAGTAAGAAACATTTAGCATTGGGCTCCGATGGAATCATCGGCAATTCATCGAGATTTAACAAAAGATGGATTTCCACAATTATGTGAACAAGGAGATAACATTTGTCAGATCAAATGGTATAATGATGTATGCTCGAGGAAAACATTCACAATTAAACATTGGTTGAAAGGTGCACCCGAATATGGGATGGGTTGCACGACCAATGTCAGAATGGTGATTCAATAATCAATAGGCTAAGGATGAACGGTCAACCATTAACTTCAAAGCAAGAGGGTTGCTAGAAAGGCAGAATCCAAACAACACCGTTCACTTGTGGGTACTCGGTTGGAATCAACACAAGGACCAAGAAAGAATGGTGAGGGTGAGAAGTTATCACAATACCAAGAACTCTCAAGACGTGGTGAAATTCTCACGACATTCTTGACATAAAAGAAGGTAATACTCCAAGGTAAAGAAGAACAAATGCTGGGGAGCAAGGATCTCATGGTATACACAAAACACGAAAAAGTTTGTGTTGAACGGAAGGCAATAAAGTGGTCAATGATAACACAAATCATCGAGGGAAGGATGGTATTTGCCATCATGAATTCGGTTGGTATCCTGGAAGGAGTTAAAATGTTGATGATGATCACGACACATTTGTCGAGAGATTTCATGAAGATGTAATCGATCGGCGATAACATCAAGTCAAAGGAATTATGAAGCAAAAGGTTATTAGAACCATGCGTACGACACAAACTCAAAATCAAGCTTGTTTTCCAAAGCGAAATGATATGATGAGGAAGATCGACGTAAGCTTAGCTCATCGTTAAAAAAATATGCTCTGGGAAGAGGACCAGGTAGCATAGTTAAAATTTAGCACAAAATGATATAGCCGATCAGGCTAGGAATGACGTGATGGAGTATTAAACTTCTCATCCACAATGTACTAGGAGTACTGAATCACAAGGGCGATTCGATTCACTAATCGGTGTTCTCGGTTGACGACAACCCAGAACTCGTGGAGTGACTATGACGGGGTAAGGCACTACTTCATCAGAAATGCATAAGATGTAGTGCAATCGGTTGATATCCTCGAGATACTAGGGGGTTAGTACTCGAAGGTAGATCAAAATAGAGGTTGGATGGGTGCATTGATCTGTAGAGGACAAGTGGTTTAACTTGTCCGAGAAATGGAATCAAGTAGAAAATATGGTTGGATCCATGATTGCAAAGGATCAATTCATAGATTCGAAATGATATTATAACAAGGAAATAGTTATTATTACAAGAAGCTTCCATGATAGGATC
Source organism: Aegilops speltoides (assembly GCA_021437245.1). NCBI lineage: Eukaryota > Viridiplantae > Streptophyta > Magnoliopsida > Poales > Poaceae > Aegilops > Aegilops speltoides. Next base: position 203,848,571 of record CM038145.1, read on the forward strand.
TACATCGTGTCCATGGGCATGAACACAAAGTTCAAGGTCGACTCCCACTTCTTCAATGTATAACCTTCCATTCACCTCTCACTTCCGAAGAAGTTGTAGTGTTGAAATTTTATCTATCAAAATACCAGAAGAGTATGACTCGTGAAAACTTTCGAGTTCACACATATTAAGGAATGCATAGGTTCAACCCGTTAGGGTATCGTGGAAACATATACCACAAGCTTCAATAGTAAATACCACCAGCTCGAGAACAGAGCATGGTTGAGAAAGAGAGGATACAAATTACCAAAGGCTTTATATATCCGTGGAAAGGCTCACAAGGTTATTTGAATATGAAGGACACTGTCGGATAATAATCCAACAAAGGACTTGACGGTCCACAAAGGATCTGATGTGAGTATCGCTACTCAACCAGAAAAGGAAAGAATGCAAAGGTATCAGGTTATAGAATCATCTGACTAATTCGAAGCATAAATGCAAAGGAATTATGATTTCCAAATCAGGGGATCAGAAGCAACGCTCTGATCAAGGATGGATAAGTTGAGTAGGCTTAGGGGTAAAATCGATGGCAATTTGATTGGTCGAGATCCAACTCATGTTTAAAATGACGTCTGAGCCGAAAGGATGAATTCTAGGATCTGATTAAGGATTGCAACATTCACAACATATTGAATCAAGGGACCCAAGATGATAAAGGCAAGGACATCCATGAATATTGCTAGTCATTTGGAATTAACCAAAATGCAGGCAGACAAACATTTCAAGAGCCATAGGCTAATGAGGCTCCTCGAAAGATCGGATAGTATTTTGAAGAATTTTATGAAACACATGAACAACTTTGTACAAACGGATACTCGGCAGGCGCGAGTAATTATCCGTAGGGGTATTCATGCAGCAAGGAACTGCAGGGCAGTAAGCATAAAGAATTCTCGGAATATCGAAGAGTACTTCAGGACATCTTGTAATAACAAGAGCAACTGGGGATGACAATATCAACGATAGGTGTAAGTAGTTATCCAGAGGGATTTATCGATGGAAGTGAATTGCAAAAGCGATGGCACATAGTCTCGAGAGCACATCGAGAGTATCTTCGAATCTTCAGTGCAAAGAAAGGTCATCGGTAACAAGGGGCTCTCCGGGAGAAAGTACTTGCGAGAACCTAAAGTTAGTCTTGTTTTTAGCAAAATCATCTAACCCGAATAGAAGAGAGCTCATAGTCCCAGAGTATAGGTCGAGGAATAAAAGATCCTAATACCACCCAATGGCGACGTGGGCCCATGGGCCGCACAGCCATGTTAATAAAACAGTTTTCATCGACTAGACTCGACTTCGGCCAAGGAGTTTGGAAGGGGGACTCCTACAGGCAGTCGGCTCTGATACCAACTTGTGACGCCCCCGATTCAATCGTACACTAATCATGCACGCAAACGTGTACGATCAAGATCAGGGACTCACGGGAAGATATCACAACACAACTCTAAAACATAAATAAGTCATACAAGCATCATATTACAAGCCAGGGGCTCAAGGGCTCGAATACAAGTGCTCGATCATAGACGAAGTCGTGGAAGCAACAATATCTGAGTACGGACATAAGTTAAACAAGTTTGCCTTAAGAAGGCTAGCACAAACCGGGATACAATCGAAAGAGGCGCGGGCCTCCTGCAGGGATCCTCCTAACTACTCACGGTAAATCGTCGGTGGGCTGCTGCGTAGTAGTAGGCCCCTCCAGGTAGTAGTCGCCGCCGACGGTGGCGTCGCTCACGGCTCAAGCATCTGGTTGCGACAACCGTAAAGAAAGGAAAGGGGAAAAGGGGAGAAAGCAACCGTGAGTACTCATCCAAAGTACTGCAAGCAAGGAACTACACTACATATGCATGGGTATATGTGTAAGGAGGCCATATCGTGGACTAAACTGCAGAATGCCGAATAAGAGGGGATAGCTAGTCCTATCGAAGACTACGCTCGCAGCCTCCATCTTGCAGCATGTAGAAGAGAGTAGATTGAAGTCCTCCAAGTAGCATCTCCAAGTAGCATCTCCAAGTAGCATCTCCAAGTTGCATCTCCAGTAGCATCGCATAGCATAATCCTACCCGGCGATCCTCTCCTCGTCGCCCTGTTAGAGAGCGATCACCGGGTTGTCTGTGGAACTTGGAAGGGTGTGTTTTATTAAGTATCCGGTTCTAGTTGTCATAAGGTCAAGGTACAACTCCGGGTCGTCCTTTTACCGAGGGACACGGCTATTCGAATAGATAAACTTCCCTGCAGGGTGCACCACATAACCCAACACGCCGATCCCATTTGGCGGACACACTTTCCCGGTCATGCCCGCCTCGGAAGATCAACACGCCGCAGCCCCACCTAGGCACAACAGAGAGGTCAACACGCCGGTCTAAATCCTATGCTTGCAGGGTCCGGGCCCATCGCCCATTGCACACTGCACGCTGCATACACGGCCGGTGAGCGCACCTAGCAACCTCCATTACAAAGGAAGTTGCGTTAATGCAGTCCAACCCGCGCGCGCGCTCCGTCGCTCACGCCAAGAAGGCTTGGCTGATACCACGACGCCGGATACCCATAACTACTCCAGCGTAGATGGTTAGTGCGTATAGACCAAATGGCGGACTCAGATCAAATACCCAGATCTCGTTAAGCGTGTTAAGTATCTGCGAACGCCCGAACAGGCCAGCCCACTGTCTCCTAGGTGGTCTCAACCTGCCCCTGCCGCTCCGCCATTAAAGTGTGATCGGGGCCGTCGGGAACCCAGGCCCACCTCTACCGGATGGAGCCACTGTCCTTTCAGCCCCTCATCGTAATCACTTGCGGGTACTCAATGAGTGACCCGACTTTAGTCACCATCTCAGTATAGTATGTATGTATGTATGTATAGTATATACCCGTGATCACCTCCCAAGTGATCACGACCCGATAGTATAGCAAGGCAGACTGACAAGAATGTAGGGCCAATGATGATAAACTAGCATCCTATACTAAGCATTTAGGATTGCAGGTAAGGTATCAACAGATGTAGCAACAATGTCAGGCTATGCATCAGAATAGGATCAAAGGAAAGTAGTAACATGCTACACTACTCTAATGCAAGCAGTATAGAGGAGAATAGGCGATATCTGGTGATCAAGGGGGGGCTTGCCTGGTTGCTCAGACAAGGAGGGGTCGTCGGTGACGTAGTCGTCCACAGGGGCATCAGCATCGTCACGGGGGCTACCGGAGAGAAGAGGGGGGAGAAACAGTAAATACATAGCAAGCAAGTGCATAACAGGTCAACAAGCAGAGCTAGACGTGTTCTAACGCGGTATGAGGTGATACCGGTGAAGGGGGGAAACATCCGGGAAAGTATCCCCGGTGTTTCGCGTTTTCGGACCGGTGAACCGGAGGGGGAAAGTTACGTGTTCAGTATGCTAGGGCTGTGTGGCGGACAAACAGGCTGCGTATCCGGATTTGTCTCGTCATTCTGAGCAACTTTCCTGTATAAAACTTTTTCATCCGGTTTACGGATTAATTTCTATGAATTATTAAAGATTTAACAATACCCAGAAAAAATCCCTGAAATTCTACTAAGTCTGAGAATTCGACATTTTTTTAAACATCACTTGGTTGTTTTCAAAAGACTACAACTATTGTTCTGTACCTCCTATGGGTTAGTGCCTTATATCAATTTTGAGTACTTTTCTCTAATCTACCATATTAGACTTCATTTGATTGATCATAAACAGCTCTAAAGTAGCTATGGAAATAAATCTGTTTTTCGGTTTTTCAATTAACAGAACATAGAACTTTGTAATTTTCGTAGGAATTAATCCACACATTGAAAGGATTTGGTCCAGTGGGATTAAATGGAGTTTGTCATGTATACTTTCTACTCATATTTTTTTACTCATGTTAACAACTATTTAACCACAGTTTAGAGACTGTCTAGAGGGTCGGTCATTGTAGATTTAGGAAAGCTAGCTAGTAGCATCTACAGTAGCAATCAATACGTAGCTTCAGCAGAGCAGTGGAAACAGAGTAGCAGTGACGCGTGCTTGCGGGCGCAGGCGGCTGCGGGCAGTCGTGGGCGGCAGCGGGCGCGGCAAGCGGCGTGGTCGACGGTGAAGCAGCAGCAGCAGGCGCGGGCGACGGTTTGGCAGGTGCGTCCAGGCGCCGGCGGCTGCGAGGCCGTGCGTCGGGTGGCTGGGAAGACCGTGTGCGAGGCGAGCTAGCGCCGCGGCGCAGCCAGCAGCGGGTGCAGGAGCCGTGGACGCGCATGGGCGGTATGAGATCGAGACACGGCCGCGGGAGCAAGGCGACGGCATCTGGAGCAGCAGGGGCGGGCGGCAAGCAAGCGGCACCACCAGAAGAACAGAGCAGCTAGCGGGATGTACGCGCGACGACTGCAGACGCTGTAAGCGGGAGCACCGACGAGCACGGGGACGGCGGCCTACGGCGCAAGAACGGGAGGGGAGAGGAGGTTCGTCGGAGCAGCTCACCGAGCGGCGCAAGGAGGCCGGCGAGCAGTTTAGTAGCAGCAGAGAGTTGGTGGAGCAACGGCGACGTCGCGGTGGCCGGAGATGGGGGCGAGGACGAATGGGCGACTGCGGTGCTCCCCGATTCCATCTGAGGGCACCAGACGACGAGGCGGAGGCCGGCGAAGACGAGGACGACGCGGCGACCTCGGGCGGCGTCGGGCAACTTCCCGATCCAGGGGGCGAGGAGGAGTGGCTCCGGGGGGTTAGGGTTCGAAGAAGAGGGGAGGCGTCGGGGGTCGACTAAATAGGGAGGGGGAAGCCGGCCGATGGTTGCCACCACGGCAAGGCGCCGTGGATGGTTGCCACGGCCCCCTCCCCGTGAACAGGAGGTGGGAGGAGGGGTATGTGGGCTGGCCTGGGGTTGGCCTTGTTGGCAAAAGGGGCCACGTGGCCCAATAGTTTTAGGTCTTCTTTTATATATCCTTTCCTGTTCTATTTTTTTGTTTTACTTTTAACTTTTCTGCTTATTTGTCTACTGTTTTATTATCTATTTATTTTAGTTTTATTAAACACCTAATCGGCACTTAAATTAATGTTTTAGTATAACCCTCTGCCACAAAAAGGTTGGTACACAATTAATCTAGTTTGAATATTTTACTATTTTAAAAAGCACTTATATAATAGTTTAAGCCACTGTTTTAATTATCTTAATGGAATATAAACATTCCCAAAAATGTTGGTTGATGTTTGTTAATTATTTAGTTAATATTTGCAACCCAATGAACATTTTTAATTTACCTTTTTTTTGAAACTATAGTTTGACTTGTTATTTGAATTTGTATTTGAACTTACTTTGAAGCAAGTGAGGTTTAGCAAAATTTTAATTACGATGACCTGACGTCATTAACAGGGGTTTACTGTAGCTTGATTAGCCGGGCGTCACAGCTTGGTCGGCTGAAGCTGATCGTATGGCACTTGGAGATTGTTAAACGTCTCGACGGACAGGACGTTGAGTCCAGCTCCGCCGTCGATGAGGTCCTGGTGACTTGCACATTGCTGATGACTGGGGAACAAAGCATCAGGAGGACTCTGGCCGTTGCTACGCACTTGAGCTGATCCGCTGAGCTGAACGTGATAGCGCACGCAGACCACCTGAGAGGGCGCGTGGCCTCAAGCTTGGGGAGGACTGCATTCACCTCGCGAGCAAACTGCTTGAAGATGCGCTGAGAGGCTGGGGCCTGAGCGCCGCCCAGGATGCAAGCGATTGCGCGCGGCTCCTCGAAGCCCCCAACCCCCTCGTCCTGGTGATGGTTGAGGGAGTCCTGGACTAGGGGGTGTCCGGACAGCCAGACTATCAATATCCGCCGGACTCCAAGACTACGAAGATAGAAGATTGAAGACTCCGGCTCGTGTCCGGAAGGTACTTTCCTTGGCGTGGAAGGCAAGCTTGGCGATACGGATATGTAGATCTCCTACCATTGTAACCGACTTTGTGTAACCCTAGCCTCTCCGGTGTCTATATAAACCGGAGGGCCTTAGTCCGTAGGACGAACATGCATTACAACAATCATACCATAGGCTAGCTTCTAGGGTTTAGCCTCCTTGATCTCGTGGTAGATCTACTCTTGTTCTACCCACATCATCAATATTCATCAAGCAGGACGTAGGGTTTTACCTCCATCGAGAGGGCCCGAACCTGGGTAAAAATATTGTGTCCCTTGTCTCCTGTTACCATCCGCCTAGACGCACAGATTCAGACCCCTACCGAGATCCGCGGTTTTGACATCGACATTGGTGCTTTCATTGAGAGTTCCTCCGTGCGTCACCAACAGAGCGGATGCCTCCACCCGTCTTCAAAGACGGCGTTTTCGCCGGAGGGCCTTGGCCGCCGCCAAACTATCCGCTTGGTGGTTTTTCATGACCGCTTATCCGCCATCGCTTCGCAATGACTTCTCAAGTCGTCGGAAGTTATCTTCGCCAGCCCTAAAGTCGCCGAACAGTTAGATCCAATTGAGCTCTCGTCTATTAATGAGCTCTTGGATCGCATCGCTGCCTTGGGAGTCGCTACGGACTATAACCAGATTGGGCTTAAAACCGATCTGAGAGAGATCAACTCTCCCCAGGCCACCCACCACGTTTCTGTGGTGGAGGAACAATACGGCAACTTTTTGCCAATGTTGAAGACAATTCATGTCCGGATTCCCGAACCTTCCATGCTGGATCCCCGTGGAGGGACGGACGTCAATCGAGCATTGAACTTAAAATCATGCATCGCCCCGGACTCGCTGGATTGCGTCCAGCAAGCTAAATCTTCGAATTTGGAAACTCCTTGGCCTTTGAGCCTCAAGATGGGCAGGGATCCGGATTTTGTTCCACCCACCCGCCCAGACATATGCGATCTATCTCTAATACGGCAAGAGCCCACGGAAACAGTACATCACTACCGGGCCAGATTTCTCTTGGTCATGGACAGGATAAAGGACTGCCGAGAGGAAAACGCAATATCAATCTTCCGCAATAACTGCACGGACAAGGGAATACTAAACGCCATTGATCGCCGCAAAATTACGCTACCACCGATCCGCATCCATTATACGAAAATCTTGGCGATGGAGACTTTCCGGAAGACCGAAAATCAATTTTGGGATAATCCGCCCCAAACCCAAATCCATGATAAAGGGCGCCTTACAATCAGGCCCCGGATGCAAAAACCAAAAAACAAAAACCCAATAAGGGAAACGGAACCGTACTGGAGGGATGGCTCAATAGACCCTGTAAACTTCATAATACAGAAGGAGCCGCCCCAACACATAGCCTTCGAGCATGTTGGATACTACGGCAGGTGGCCAAAAGTGGCGAAGATCTTCTAGCTCCGGAAAACCACTCCAACAATACCAGCACGGTATCATCAGTCTTCGAGACTTTCGCATCCAATAATATGCAAAAACGAACAGCCCGCGAGCTCGCCGAAGTCTACCAAGTAGCAACAGCAAATCCATGGAGTGACACAGCTATTACCTTCAATGCCAGCGACGAGCCCATGTCTCGAACAACCAGAGCCCCAGCCGCACTGGTACTCAGTCCCATAGTGGACGGCTTTCGACTGACAAAAGTCCTCATGGATGGCGGCAGCGGACTAAACCTCATTTACGAGGAAACTCTGCGAAAAATGGAAATCGATTGGAGCCGTATTGAGCGAAGCAACACAACCTTTAGAGGAATAATCCCTAGCCGGGAAGCGCGCTGCACCGGAAAAATCACACTCGATGTGGTGTTCGGCTCTCCGGACAATTACAGATCCGAAGAGGTCACGTTCCAGGTGGCCCCGCTCAGCAATGGCTATCACGCCATATTAGGACGAGAGGCATTCACAATCTTTCAAGCAATACCCCATTACGGGTACATGAAGCTCAAAATGCCTGGGCCCAGCGGAGTAATCACTCTCGCTAGTGATCCAGACATAGCATTCCGCACCGAAAATAAGACGGCCGACTAGCCCTCGAGGCACTATCCAAGCCTTAGCGGCAGAGGAACTCACCGCTGCGCTCACGGTGAACAGGACGATGTGATACTTGATAAAGATCCAAGTCCACCTCCTTCAAACCAGCAGATGAGATAACAAAATTCCAGGTCCATCCAACGGACCCAACAAAGACGGCCTCCATCGGGGCACAGTTGAACCCCGAAGTAGACGCCGCGCTGCGTGAATTCCTTCGGGAAAATTGGGATATCTTCGCCTGGCATCCTTCGGACATGCCCGGAATCCCTCGCAAGTTGGCAGAACACAGCCTAAACATCCTAAAAGGATTCAAGCCAGTCAAACAGGCTCTTCGACGATTTTCCGAGCCCAAAAGACAGGCAATGGGAGAAGAGCTAAACAAACTATTGGAAGCCGGATTCATTAGAGATATTAAACATGCGGACTGGCTAGCAAATTTGGTGATGGTACCAAAGAAGGATAAATCCTGACGCCTCTGCGTCGATTTTAAAGACCTCAATAAAGCTTGCCCAAAGGATCCCTTCCCTCTCCCCCGCATTGATCAAATTATCGATGCTACAGCAGGGCACGATTCGTTGTGCTTCCTGGACGCATACTCTGGCTATAATCAAATCAAGATGGCAGAAGCAGACCAAGCCGCAACGGCGTTTATAACTCCATATGGACCATTCTGCTTCAACACGATGCCCTTCGGACTCAAAAATGCCGGCGCAACATATCAGCGCATGATTCAAACATGTCTGGCCACCCAGATCGGCAAAACAGTCGAGGCATACGTAGACGACGTAGTCGTCAAAACAAAACACGTCGAAACTTTAGTAGACGATTTGAGGCTCACATTCGACAACCTCAGAGCATACAACATCAAGTTGAATCCGGAAAAATGCGTTTTTGGCGTGCCAGCCGGAAAGCTGCTGGGCTTCATCGTATCCGGTAGAGGGATTGAAGCAAATCCGGCCAAAATCCGGGCTCTGTCACAGTTGGATATTCCAAAAGACCTCAAGCAAATACAAAAATTAACAGGATGCGTGGCAGCGTTAAGCCGCTTCATCTCCCGTCTAGGAGAAAAGGCGTTGCCCCTCTATCGCCTCCTAAGGCGCACCGAACACTTCGAGTGGACGGATGCCGCCACTGCCGGACTCGAAGAAATAAAGGCCATACTGGCAACAAATCCGGTCCTGGCTGCGCCCACCCTGGGCGAACCAATGTTGTTATACATCGCAGCAACGCATCAAGTTGTTAGCGCGGTCCTCGTCGTCGAACGAGCGACAGAAGGGCATAAATTCCCTCTTCAAAAACTAGTGTATTATGTATCCACTGTGCTAACCCCCTGCAAATCCCGTTACCCGCACTATCAGAAGATAGCATATGCGGTGTTCATGGTGTCTCGGAAGCTTCGGCACTACTTTCAAGAGTGTTCGATAATAGTGGCCTCAGAAGTACCACTCAATGACATTATAAATAACGGCGACGCAACGGGCAGGATCGCAAAATGGGCAATTGAGCTCTTGCCATTCGACCTCACCTACAAACCTCGACAAGCCATAAAGTCACAAGTTTTGGCCGACTTCGTCGCCGAATGGACTGAAGCCGAACTCCCTAAAGAGTACGGCGCATACTCCAATTGGACTATGCACTTCGACTGGCTGGAATGGGGGCTGGCGTCGTACTGACGTCCCCCACCGGAGATACAGTCTAGTACGTACTTCAAATAATGTACACGGACTCCAACAATGCAGCCGAATATGAGGCCCTATTACATGGTCTCCGGATGGCGGTCTCCATGGGCATCCAACGCCTAGAGGTGCGCGGGGACTCAAACCTTGCAATATCCCAAATAAACGGAGATTTCGACGCCAAGGACCCGAAAATGGCAGCATATCGTAACGTTGTCCTAAAAATGTCAGCTCGGTTTGAAGGACTCGAATTCCATCACATAGCCCGAGATAATAACCAAGCGGCCGACATCCTGGCACGCATCGGTGCGAAACGTGATGCTGCCCCTCCAAATATCTTCCTGGAACGGCTTTTTTCAAGCCATCCGTACTATGCGAAGAGGAGCCCGGCAGCGACAAACCGGAGAAAATCGCACCAATCGGTGATTCGGCACATGACATAACACCCTCTGCCCACGACATAATGACAGTAATCGCCGCGTGGACAGAACCTTTCCTAGCCTACTTACTTAGGCAGGAACTTCCCGAAGACCAAAATGAGGCCCATTTGCATAGTGCGGCGATCGAAGGCTTACAAGGTCCATGAGGGAGAACTTTATAAGAAAAGTACTACCGGAGTCCTTCAAAGGTGTATCTCCGAAGAAGAGGGGCGAAACCTTCTGGCTGAAATCCATGCCGAACTAGGCGGACACCACGCAGCAGCCCGGGCCCTGGTAGGAAAGGCATTCCGTATAGGATTTTATTGGCCGACGGCTCGGGCAGATGCACAGGACTTGGTCCAGCGATGCGTTGGCTGTCAGCTCTTTGCTAATCAGAGCCATATGCCACCCACCGCCCTCAAAACCATACCCATTACCGGCCGTCATGATGCTGGGGCTTGACATGGTTGGACCCCTTAAAGGGGGAACCCACAAGAAAAAGTACCTATTGGTCATGGTGGACAAATTCACCAAATGGATAGAGGCCAAACCGGTCAAAACGGCAGAGTCCGGACCAGTGATAGACTTTAGATCTAATAATGAGCGGCATTAAACCCAGACTAGTGAGGTCAGTCACCGTCGACACCCAATGGGTTGAGGAGCTCGACCAGACTCTGGGGCTGCGACAACGCCTAACCGTACTACGGATTCACACCATTTTTATGGTATCTGGCGCAGAGGCAGTCTTGCCTGCGACATTATTCATGACTCACCTCGAAGTGCGCATGTATGAGGAGAGAGAGGCCGAGCTGGATCGGCAAGACAGCTTGGACACATTGGAGGAAGAACGCGACGCCACGAAGGCTCGCTCCGCATTCTATCGGCAGCAGTTCAAGATATCAAAGCGAGAGAAGTACGGGCCAAGACTTACAACGTTGGCGAACTAGTTCTACGCCGGACAAGAAAAAGGACAAGCTCAAGCCGGATGGGAAGGCCCTTCATTATTGATCAAGTATTGACCGCCGAGCATACCGTCTCACGTAAACGCGTCGGACAACCGACTCGAGCCGAACCCATGGAACGCAGCCCGACTCCGACGATTCTATGCCTAGCGCCGGACTAAGAGTTCGTCCCCTTCCCCCGTCCAACCTTTTATATTTCGGCTGTCTTTTGTTTCTCTTTTTATCCTTTTCACTCAAAAGCCCTTCGGGGCCTATTTTAGCATTCTTTGCATACGCATGATGTGCCATCCGCACTCGTTATTCCTGGGGGCTTCTTTTACAGAAGCTCAACTATACGGGTTTCATACCCAACACATGTGTCAAGCTTCCACATGTACCTTTTAATCGCCATTATATGCATCGATATGACTTAAGTTTTGGCCAAGCTGGGTTGCCTGGCTCCTGTGCTTACCCCTACGTTCCCGATTGTTTGGCTAGGAGTTAAAGGGAGCACCTCTGCGATTGTTACTGCCGGGTCAGCCGGATGTGTACCTCAGACTGGGTTAAGCTGAAAGCTAGCGTTCTTAAGGGAATATTCGGTCGGTGATTTAAAAGATGACTTTTTGCTTATTTATCTATCTGCCCCCAGATGTTTTACTGCTCTCTTTGCAGTCCGGACATGCACTTTAGGGCATGCCTCCCCAATAAAGGAACCCTTAACGGAACTATTCTCCTGGAAGATGTTTCTTACTAACCATGTAGTATAACATAACTAGTTGGGCACTTGTGCGATAAAGCACTAATGACCCCTACGCTGGTCTCCATGCATACCACGGTTGTTTCTTAACCAAAAGGTATTCGGACACACTCCGGACTCTAGGGTCCCGAGGTCGAGCTTAAAAGGTCGGCAAAGACAAACGATCTACAATCCGGCTAGAAGGCATTTCATATGTCATTTTAAAGGATAACATACATTGTCAAATTTATTGATTGTATTCCTCCTCAATCCCGCCTAACAGGCTGTCTAGTTTACATCCCGCTGGGAAAACTTAGCAGCCAACTCTACTTGGCTGTATACTAAACTCACAGGATCTCCTTCCCATCGGGCCCCACCGTCCAACTTCGCCATATGGTTGGGGTCCGCCTTCTTGTACCGCGTCTTCACCATGGCCCAAGCCTCCCTGGCACCTTGACGGCAAGCTGAAATCTTCCACAAACGGAAGCGCTGCCGCACTCCCTGCAGCCTCTCCGCAAGCTCCCCGAGGCCCTCGGGAAGGGTGAGGCCCGGCCATAAAGCCTGAACGGCGCCACTCATTGCCTGCCGAACTCGTTCGAGTAGTTGCAACAGTTCGGGAAGTTGATCACCCATCGATATGGGCATCTCCTCTGCAGGACAGCCCGTGAGTATACCTACAAGACATATCATGTCAAATTACTTCCTCGCCGAACTCTTCTTTTCAAAAAAGTTCGCTCAAGCACTTACTATATATGCCGCGACGAAGTCGTTGATTCTCCTTGACGGAGCCGGACAGCTCGGCCTGTGCGCCTTTCAGCTCTTCTCCGAGCTTGGCGTTGGCATCTTGGAGCCTGTTCCTTTCTTGTTGAACCCTATTCAGCACACTTTCGCCAGCCTTTAGCTGGCGCAGCAAGGCTTGCCTGTCCGGATCTTGTCCGGCGGTACCTGCAATGTCATTATTAGACTCATACGCACGCTGCACAGCGTTTATATTTATTAATAAAAATGTGTTACCAGGGGGGTGTTTTTGTCTCCTCCTGCGGCAGCAAGTGCGGCCTCAAGTTGGGCCTTGCAATCTTGCAGCTCCCGAGACAGCTGGGCGTTCTTCTCGCTAAGTGCCTGAAATTTACAATGATCCTTAAATCACTTACCACAACTAATTTAAGTCTCGGGGGCTACTGGTGTATACAACCATTAAACTTCCCTTACCCGTATGTCCTTAACATACTGTTCCGTGGCTCTGGTAAAACCATTTTGAGCAACACGGAGATGCGCATCCCCTGCGTTAAAGGCATCCAGCGCCTCAGGGGAAAAACACGCTTCTTGAAATACTGTCCGGCGGCGTCTATGATTCATAGCGCTCTCCACCTCAGACTTGGTGGCGGACAGTCTATCGGTATCCTCCGTTGGAGCAGGATCCGGTTCGCGTCTTTGCGCCTCCCCCCTCGGTCCCGCACCTTTGGAGCCGGCAGTGTGGATTGGATCAGCAATTCCTCGCGCCGATCCGCAAGCGCTTTTCTCTGTAGAGATCATGAGCACTCAGCGTTTCCTCGGAATGTTGCTCTAAAAATTGAATCGAGCTATACCTTTGCGGCGGAAGTTTCCGTCCGCGATCGCGCTCCTTTTCCGCCCTCTTGGACCGGCTGGCCTCTGTTGGTCAGCCACATGGCTCGGCTTCCCGCCAGAAAGGCGCTTCCCACGAAATACCATCGTTTGCGAGGGTCAGAAAGGGGCAGGGAAGAAATACGGGTGTCCGAACTTCGGTCGTGGTCACCTGTGAAGCCAAATTCAGTCCGGGGTAGTCCGCCGTAATGGCGACCAAAGCATTGTCTATGCTAAGCTGGTGATACACCCCATCGATCAGCTCTACCTCGATGTCCGGATCCTCCTCGGAGGCCGGACCCAGTGATCCTTCTGGATCCTCGGGTTGTGGAGCAGGACTCACCATGTCCTCCACAGTCCGGCGTAGACCCTGCGCCGAAGACGTAATGTAAGAAGCTTAAACTTCGAAGACACGGGTAAAAGCCCTTTGAGATGTTCGCTTACCCATCCTCTGGGGTTGATCATGGAAAACCCCTCCAGAGGGTTCGGGCGAAGGAAGTCCTCCTTCTCCCCCTTGTACAGACCGGACAGGATCTTCGCCAGATCCTCGGTCGATTCCGGCCCTTTACGGCCGTGTCGGGTAGCGTCGTCTTCCCCGTTGAAATCCCACATGGGGTGGCCTCTGTATTGCAGCGGCTGCACCCCTCGCTTGATACACGTCACCATGACTCCGATCATGGTCAAGCCAGAATGAGCCATTAACCTTATCCAGCCCATCAAGTAATGGACGCTCTTGTCCTCCTCCAAACGGGGGCTCCGTGGGCGCCAGCTGAGGCGTTTCTTCAAGGGAGCAGCATCAAACTCTGGGAGGCCAATCCGGACTGGATCCGGCAGCGGGGCATCCCCAATATAAAACCACTCCGAGGGCCAGTCTTCGGGAGCCTTCTTGGGAGTGCCGGATAGGTATCCGGTCCCGGCGATGCGCCATATCTCGGCTCCGCCCACTTGATATATGGACTCCTGGTGAGAACGGGGTACAAGGCAAAACAGCCTCTTCCACAATGCAAAATGGGGCTCGATGCCCAGGAATAGCTCACAAAGAGCTACGTAGCCCGCGATATGCAGCACAGAGGCGGGCGTAAGGTGGTGGAGCTGGAGTCCATAGAACTTCAGGAGCCCGCGGAGGAATGGATGTATTGGAAATCCGAGCCCCCTTATCAGATAGGGGACAAAGCACACTCGCTCCCCCTTATTGGGGCTTGGAGTGTCCTCCGCCTGCCTCCCACCTTGATAAGTAACCAGTCCGGCTCGGACCGGAACCATGAAGACCGGAGGTAGAAACCCCTCCTTTTGGAGCTTCACTAGCTCATTGTGCGAGATAGAGCACCTCCTCCAATTCCCCGGCGGTGGGCTGGGAGCGCGTGAAGAAGAGCCGCGTTGATGATCCATGGTGGAATGGATTTCTAGGTCAGAGGCACTTCGATGAAGTATACGCGGGAGGAAGATGGTGCGGTTTAGATCTTGATCCTAGCCTCTTTAATGGGCGGATGACTCGCACAAATTAGGGGGTGACATGCAAAAGGCACCCTGACTTCTCGCTTTCGTGCGACGCGTGGAAGAGGGCTATTATTTGGCGTGGAAGCCGAGTAACACAGTATTCAAGATGAAGCCGAGCACTATTCGGCCGGTACATGGAATTTGATGGGGGAACCCGCCTTGCAACGCCGAAGACTATAAACGCGCTGGACTTGTCGTCATTGAAGCCTGGTTCGGGGGCTACTGAGGGAGTCCTGGACTAGGGGGTGTCCGGACAGCCGGACTATCAATATCCGCCGGACTCCAAGACTACGAAGATAGAAGATTGAAGACTCCGGCTCGTGTTCGGAAGGTACTTTCCTTGGCGTGGAAGGCAAGCTTGGCGATACGGATATGTAGATCTCCTACCATTGTAACTGACTCTGTGTAACCCTAGCCTCTCCGGTGTCTATATAAACCGGAGGGCCTTAGTCCGTAGGACGAACATACATTACAACAATCATACCATAGGCTAGCTTCTAGGGTTTAGCCTCCTTGATCTCGTGGTAGATCTACTCTTGTACTACCCACATCATCAATATTAATCAAGCAGGACGTAGGGTTTTACCTCCATCGAGAGGGCCCGAACCTGGGTAAAAACATTGTGTCCCTTGTCTCCTGTTACCATCCGCCTAGACGCACAGTTCGGGGCCCCCTACCCGAGATCCGCCGGTTTTGACACCGACAATGGTCTTCATTCCTTCTTGGCAGTGGTGGCAGAGGAGGGAGGCCTGCGTTACCTTGAGGGCGGTCCTCACGAGGCTGATCCCTCCAACCTCCCTCGTGAGGCTGGTCCTGCCATCGGTCCTCGCGAGGTCGGTCACGCCACCCTTGGCGGGGGCCATGGTCTTCCCATCGTCCTCCACCTCTTCCTCCTCCTCGGCCATAGCCCTGGTCGTTGCGGTCGGGACGTCAGCCGATTCGCCCATCTCGCACGGCCCTGAGCTCTTGACATTCATTGGTGTTGTGGGTGTGGAGGTCGTGGTACACGCAGTACCGGCTGCCCTTGGATGACTCGGGCTGATCCCTGCCTCGCTTGGTGTCTGGCTCTGCTGCGAGCATATCAGCCCCCTTGCGCTTCACGTCCTTGACCTTGGGCTTCTTCTCTTCTGGGCCGGCAGCCGGAAGCTCGAGGAGGAAGAGGCGGCCTTCCTCAGCCCTGGCACACTTGGTCACCAAGTTGAACAGCTCCAGTGATGTGCACAGGTCTTCATGGATTGCTAGCTCCTCTTTCATATTGATGTCACACACTCCATCGGAGAAGGCTGAGATGATGGCCTCCTCAGTCACCCTAGGGATCTTGAGGCGGGCGTTGTTGAAGCGCTGGGTGTACTTCTGCAGGGTCTCTCCTGGCTGTTGCTTGATGCGGCGCAGGTCACTCATGGCCGGGGGCCGGTCGCGAGTACCTTGGAAGTTGGCGATGAAGCGGGTGCGCATCTCGTCCCAAGAAGAGATCGTGCAGAGGCGTGTTCAGAGCCAAAAGGGCACCGTCCTTGAGTGCCATGGGAAACCAATTCGCCATGACCTTTTCGTCCCCGTTGGTGGCTTTGATGCCCAGCTCGTAGAGCTGGAGGAACTCCGCGGGGTCTGCAGTGCCGTCGTAGCAAGGAGGCAGGTCCGGCTTGAACTTGTCGGGCCATGCGACGCTATGCAGCTCGGAGGTGAAGGCACGGCAGCCTGCAGTGGCCACCAGAGCTCTCTGCTGATGTGGGGCTTGCTCTTGGGGATTCCCGCGCACCGCTGCCTGGAGCAGCGCGGGGTCTTGACGCGGCGGTGCATGGGCACGGTCATGGCGTACCGCTGCCGGGAGCACGCGAGCACCTTCTTGGGGACGAGGGATTTCCTGGCAGCTCCTTTCTTGTCGCGCAGGCGCCGGACGCGGAGGGTCTTGTCCTGGGGCCGCGCGCCTTGGAGCCAGGGTGCCTTCTTGGGGAGGCGGCGGTGGAGGCACCTCCTGCTCCTCACCTCCTATGCAGGATGGAGGGCGAGGCAGCGAGAGGGACGGCATGGGAGAGCCCCCGGCGGCGCTGATGAGCTCAGTGATGCGGGCGAGCCAGTCCTCGAAGAGGACGTCGACGGGACGGTAGTGCAGGAGCTCACGCGCCAGGAGCAGCATGGCGTGCGCGTCTGTGGGGGCGCGACGGGCGTGGGACGATGAACCGACTGGAGTCAGTGACGGGGTGGCGGTGCGGCCATCGCGCCCCACCAAAGGATGCAGGGACGAGGCCTGCTGCTCGTTCCCCGCCGGGCCGGTGGCGGCGTTGGCGGCAGGCGACGGGGAGCAATGAGGGCGACCACCGACGGGCGTCGTCTGGGTGACGCGGGTGGCTAGAGCACCCCGACGCTCGACGCGAGCTCGGCGAGCGTCAGCCATGGACACGACGGAAGATCAGACGCGACCAGCGGAAGAAAGATTCTGGCGCACTTTACCCGAAGCGCCAAATGTCGGATTCGGGTTCAGCCAGACTTCGAGGTTCGAACACGGGGGTGCGCACGAAGATCTTTCCCCTACCAGCTCACGTCTCGAAGTCTCAGAAGGATCTAAGCAAGAAATATGAACACACAAGGGACACGAGATTTATACTGGTTTAGGCCACCATTGTGGTGTAATACCCTACTCCAGTGTGTAGTGTGGTGGATTGCCTCTGGGGCTGATGATGAATAGTACAAAGGGAGAATAGCCTCGCGAGGGGCTGTTCTTGAGCTGGTGCGATGAACTGCTAGGGTGAGTTCAGTCGCTTCTCTCTAGACTATGTGTCTTCTTGAGATAGATGCTCGATGCCTCTAGTCTGTGGTGGCTAGTCCTATTTATAGAGCGAGGCCCTGGGCCTCTTCCCAAATAATGAGCGGGAAGGGCGCCAACAATTGGCCATTTTGAAGGGGAACATCTGGTACACTTATCCTGACTAAAGTTGGTCTTCGGCTGCCAAAGACTCTGACGATGACGCCGTCCTGGGCTCCACGATGACCTCCATCCTGCCGCTCTGCTGGTCTTGGTCTTGTTGCACCGAAACGGTAACCTTTGCCTGATGCCTTGGTCTGTGCTTGCCCCCTTTGCACCGAAAGGGAAACAAGGA
This sequence comes from Aegilops speltoides, assembly GCA_021437245.1. Taxonomy (NCBI): domain Eukaryota; kingdom Viridiplantae; phylum Streptophyta; class Magnoliopsida; order Poales; family Poaceae; genus Aegilops; species Aegilops speltoides. The sequence continues at coordinate 203,866,502 of CM038145.1, forward strand.
CACTACGTAGGCCGGCGCCCGCTTGGCGCCCGCCTGGTCTCGATCGTCATGGCTTGGGTCACGGTCTCCTCGGGAGGTACCCCGCCTTGATCTCTCCGCCTCCTCGCGAGCCTGCCTGGGGAGGCTGCTCCTGAGGAAGCTTCCTGTCGTCCGCCCCGTGAGGCTTGGCCCCTCGCGAGGGTCTTGAGCTTAAGCTGATGAGACTGGGCTGCATTGGGCCCCCACTTGAGCCACGCCGCAGGCCGCAGGCAGGCAAGTCTGGGGACCCCCGTTCCCAAAACGCCGACATCCATATCTGTCCAATATGTTTTAACACGGGCAAGAGCCATCCGCGCACCCTCTATACACGCCGACCACTTCATGGCATCGATCTGTGATACGACACCAAGGAATTGTTGCACTAAACCAAAATAAATGTCCGGCTTTGGCCCCTTTGGCCATAGATGGTCTATTACAGACCTCATCGCAACACCGGACAACCTATGGAGCTCGGCCACAGTGGCCATCCTTTCACTCAATGGCAACGGGCGCGTTGGAGCACTGAATTGCGACCAGAATAGCCTTTCCACTTCATTATCTTTTTGATCCTCGAAAAACTTGGCCGCATCAGTCGTACTCTTTGCCAGATCTACATACGTGTCTGCAGGGCTCTAGCGCCGATCCAGAGGAGCGTACTTTGGATCTAAGAACTTCATCTGCAACAAATAGGGGCTTCCAGTCGCGATTTCTCCGGCCTGTCAAAGCTCCTCCTGTGCATCCCTAATTTTGGAACGCGTCTCCTTGGCGGCATCAAGGGCCTTCTTTAGGTCAGCCGACTTCGCCTGATTCTCTTTCTCAAGGAGCTCATACCTGCCGGCGGTGTTTTTCATCTCCACAGCCATCTCGACTATTTTATCTTCGCTTCGGCGATGAGCAGCCTGTTTGGCTCTCAACTCTTCAGCCGCCTTTAGGGAAGCCACATTGTTGGCCCGGGCTTGCTCCTTGGCTAGGGCAAGCTCCGCCCTCAGGGCCTCCATGGCAGCAGCTCCGCCTGCAGTCGAAGCATATCACATTAACATTATGCTCCTCTTAAATATTTCCTATAAAAATAAGGAAAGCAGAGCACATACTTTGTGACTCGTTAAGCCGCTCGTTCACAAGTGTGATGTCGGCATCCACAACTTCAATCTGTTGTCTCAGTTCAGTGACTTCAACGGACCAGTCGGCCGCCGTACCCTTAGCCACCTGCGCATGAATTCAGTGTGATCATTACTTAACAATGTGATCCTCCGTTTGCCGCCTAGGGCTGGCAACCAAAGTCTCAGGGGTTACTATCTATACGGAGCACACCCAACGTGTGTGCCACGACCGAAAATTATGAATTTTATTACATACCTCAAAGCCTTTGAGCAGGCTCATAAAAGCTTCGTTCAACCCCCTTGTGGTAGATGAAATCTTCTCAAGCACCGTGCTCATTAATGAATGGTGATCCTTCGAAAGAGCGGCTTGCTACGGAAGGCCGGTCAGCGTGTCCGGCCGGTCGCCGAACTATGTCGGACCCTTCTTATCGCCCCCCGTGGGAGCCGAACGCTCTGGGCTCAGGGCGGCCGAAGTATTAGCCTCTGGCCTCGGTGAATCTGGATTCCTCTGTGATGACACCTCGGGGTCGCCCGCCCCATGAGGCGGAGAGGCAGGTGGGGTTTCACTCTCCATCATCTCCAGAAGAAGATCCCCCCAAGACGAACTCTGTCGAGAAGAGGTGCTAGCCCGACTTCAAAGAATGGATCCCGGTTATTGTTCTCGGAGGAGGAAGCACTGGCTTTGTATTTACGATTAACTTACAGCTCGGTTGAGTCTTTGGCTCATTTATGGCATGGCGTGGGAGGACGCCCTTGAGGCAGGGCCCCTGGCAAGTTTTCTCCTTGTCTAGGCACCTCCGTCTCCAAGTCTTCGGAGGCGGCCCTCTTCTTCCCGCGGGGGGAGGAGACCGTAGATTCCCCTCCCCGACTATCCTCCTTCGTGGAGGTAGTAATTCCCACAGTTTGGATGTGCAATGTGTGAAGCTCTGCTTCTATATTCTTCCCTTCGTCTTTCCCCGAGGGCACTTGACTTACCACGCGACTAAGCATCCTGGCTATGGCAGGACTAGGCGAGCCTTCGAGAAGCGGGGCCGGACACCTGATTCTCTCTGCCTTGCTGAGCCATTCCTGGCCGCGGATGGTTTTCTGAACAATGTTATGATAAATATAAACAAAGGCCCGCATCCTCGGTGGTGTCCGGACACTTTACTTGTGGTCCGAAGAATAATTTGCACATCCCTTCGAGCGTCATGCCGAAGAAGTGCAGAATAGTCCGCGGACCCTCTGGGTTGAACTCCCACATCCGGAGAGGCCGACGTTTGCACGGCAAGATCCGTCGGACTAGCATTACCTGAATTACACTGACAAGACTAATGTCCCTCTCAAGAAACTCCTGAATGCGGTTCTGCAATGTTGGTACATCATTAGCCGGCCCCCAATCCAGTCCCACATTGGCCCATGACGCCAGTTGAGGCGGAGGGCCCGAACGGAAGTCGGGGGCAGCCACCCACTTTGTGCCTCTGGGAGCCGTGACGTAAAACCACCTCCGCCGCCATAGATCGGACACCTCCGGGAAGAAGCCCTCTGGCCATGGGGCGTCGGTGTTTCTGCTATTGCAGCACCTCCACACTCCGCGTGTCGCCCCTCAATCATCTTCAGCTTCACATTGAAGGTCTTGAGCCATAAGCCGAAGTGCGGGGTGATGTGGAGGAAGGCTTCGCACACGACGATGAACAACGAGATGTGAAGGATGGAGTCCGGAGCTAGATCATGGAAATATAGCCCGTAATAGAACATGAGCCCTCTCACAAAGGGATCAAGGGTGAAGCCTAAGCCGCGGAGGAAGTGAGAAACAAGTATGACGCTCTTGTTGGGCTCGGGAGTATGGATGACCTGCCCTGGAGCAGGAAGCCTGTGCTTGATGTCGGCGGTCAGATATCTGACCTCCCTAAGCTTCACAATGTCCTCCTCTGTGATAGAGGAGGCCATCCACCGGCCTTGAAGGTTGGATCCAGACATGATTGAAGATCCAAAGTGCCTAAGCTTGAGCTTCGGGTGTTGGAACTCGAGATGCGAAAAGGTGCAAGTGTGGTAGGAAAGAGGGATAGGCCTCGGCCCCACTATAAAGGGGGTGAATAGCAAGCATCCTCACCGTAACCGCTTGGGACTTGCCTAAAAACACGGAGTCATACCAACAGGTGTCGTGGGGTTGCCCACGCCCGTATTGATGGAGGATCCCGCAATAAGGGGAACACGGTCTCTGCTTCGATAAAGCGTGCCAATAAAACTGCCTCGCAACGCGTGTCAAGGCAGGCCGAGAAAAACCGGTTCGTATTGAGCCAGGCCACGGCGTAAGGGCATACCATGAAAAAAATTGTCAGCAGATCAGATTTGTAAAGTGTTATGCTCTCTACAGTGGTGTACGGAAATTATTTCACAGAGCCAGACACAATCCTTAATCTGCTTTGGAGTATTCAGAGATGGAACCCGCCTTGCAATGTTGAGGACAAACTGCGCACCGGACTCGTCGTCATTGAAGCCTGGTTCAGGGGCTACTGAGGGAGTCCTACATTAGGGGGTATCCGGACAGCCGGACTATATACTTTGGCCGGACTGTTGGACCGTCAAGATACAAGACTCAAGACTTCGTCCCGTGTCCAGATGGGACTCTCCTTTGCGTGGAAGACAAGCTTTGTCATTCGGATATTAGATCTCCTTCTTTGTAACCAACTCTGTGTAACCCTAGCCTCCTCCGGTGTCTATATAAACCGGAGGGTTTAGTCCGTAGGACGAGAACAATCATAATCATCATAGGCTAGCTTCTAGGGTTGTCACGCCCAATATGCGACCCTATCCAAAAGGAACTCGAAGATCCCACCAAGGATAGACCCGCATATTGGAACGCTTTTGCAAGGTGGATATCATTACATCAACATTACATAATAGATGGGGATACATACAAAAGGCATACAATGCCACACGAATACAACAATACATCATACAAGAGATCAACATCCGACTACGGATGATACATAAACAGAAACTCAAACAATATCCACCCTGCTAGCCCAGGCTGCCGACCTGGAACCTATCCCCTGATCGAAGAAGCAGAAGAAGAACTCAACGCAAGCAAGCATCGCTCTCGCGTCATGAACATAGCATAACCTGTACCTGCAACTGATGTTGTAGTAATATGTGAGCCACGAGGACTCAGCAATCCCATTACCATGGGTATCAAGACTAGCAAAGCTTAATGGGAAAGGAAGGGGTAAAGTGGTGAGGTTGCAGCAGCGACTAAGCATATATGGTGGCTAGCATACGCAAATAAGAGCGAGAAGAGAACAAGCGGAACGGTCGTCAACTAGCAATGATCAAGAGGTGATCCTGAACTCCTACTTACGTCAATCATAACACAGAAACTGTGTTCACTTCCCGGACTCCGCCGAGAAGAGACCATCACGGCTACACACACGATTGATGCATTTTAATTCGGATCAGGTGTCAAGTTATCTACAACCGGACATTAACAAATTCCCATCTGCCACATAACCGAGGGCACGGCTCTCGAAAGTTTAAACCCTGCAGGGGTGTCCCAACTTAGCCCATGACAAGCTCTCGCGATCAACGAAGGAATAGACCTTCTCCCAGGAACACCCGATCAGTCTCGGAATCCTTGTTTACAAAACATTTCGACAATGGTAAAACAAGACCAGCAAAGCCGCCCGATGCGCCGACAATCCCGATAGGAGCTGCACATATCTCGTTCTCAGGGAAACACCGGATAAGTCAAGCTACGAGTAAAACCGGACTTGAGTTTCCCGAGGTGGCCCCAGAGTGCTGCCGATTCGGACCAACACTTAGACAAGCACTGCCCGGGGTGGGCTAAAATAAAGATGACCCTTGGGTTAATTACTCCCAAGGAAAGGTAGGTGGTGGTGAGGCAAATGGTAAAACCAAGGTTGGGCCTTTTTGGACAAGTTTTATTCAAAGCGAACCGTCGGGGGTCCCATAAATCACCCGACCGCGTAAGGAACGCAAAATCCGGGAACATAACACTGGTATGACGGAAACTAGGGCGGCAAGAGTGGAACAAAACACCAGGCATAAGGCCGATGCATTAATAATATAAGAGATATTGTGATATCCCAACCAAAATCCTGTCCACCATGGAGAAATCTTCAACTTCACCTGCAACTAGCAACGCTATAAGAGGGGCTGAGCAAAAGCGGTAACATAGCCAATCAATGGTTTGCTAGGAATGGTGTCAAATGTTAGAGGTTCATGGCAATTTGGTAGGCTTGAAGAGCAAAAGATAGGTAACGCAGCATAGCGATAGAACGAAGCAACTAGCATAGCAATGATAGTAATGAGATCCAGGGTAGCGGTCATCTTGCCTGAAATCCCGCAAGGAAGAAGAACGAGTCCATGAAGAAGATGAAGCCACGAAGACGAACCACACGTAGACGAACGAATCCTCACGATCGCAACGAAACAGGAACTAACAAGAAGAAGCACACAACATAGGTAAACACACCACACATGAACAAGGCATGATGCACAACAAGCATGATGCATGACAAGGCTACATGAAGCTACTCATGGCAAGAGATGATGCAAACAAGAACAACACATCAAGGCAAGTTTAAATAAGGCCGGGAACAACATATAACAATTTCGGTAAGTCCTCATATGCATATTTTGAAATTGGTCCAGAACTGAACAAACATTAAGTTGAAGTTGTCAAAAAGCAAGTTAAAGAGCACCAAAAGGATCTACACAAAATTCTAGTCAAGTTACATAAAAAGTTCATTAGATTCGAAGCTACGGTCTAGAAGATATGAGCAAAACAAGTTCAACATGGCATTGATGCAAAATGCACCCAAACATCAAGCAAACACACCAAAACAAGGATGCAACATGATAATATGAAGCTACATGCAAAAACAAGCAAGTTTCATATATAGCACACTCAAAACGGAGCAACGGTGCAACACATACACTCCATACAAGTCATAACAACAATCTGTCCATAACAGCAACTAGGCATCTTACAAGCATCAAAACAACATGCTACAGCATCTCAACGCAATAACAAAAGGCATGGGCATGAAGTACAGGTAAAGCATAACAAAACATGAACACTGAGCTATCTCCAGAAATCAATGCATCATGCTCAAAAAGACATGGAGATATTGCAAATAATAACAGTTTCAGACTTATCAGGGAATAACATCAGGTTGCAATGTTTAGAGCAAGCAAACAACAAGTTACAAGAACTTAACATGGCAAACCAAGGCATGGCATGAATCTACTAATTGCATAGATCAAAAGTCCCTTAGTGACCAAGAGCCAAAAGGGCACGGAAAATATGATGGCACCCATGTAAACATGGCAAGTTATATTACAGATTCATACATGGCAGGAACAACAATAAGTAGGCATGTTGGTGAGCATGAACCACTCACCACAGAGCAATACATGGCATGGAAAGGCAACCAGCAGTAAGAAGGCATGTTTATGAAGCTAAGCATGGCAAGACCAAGGTCATAGGTTTCATGGATCACTAGGAAAACACATGGAAACAAGTGAACTTAATGTTAACAGGCTGACAACAACATTTTCAAGCAACTTTAGAACAAGATAACAACATGTTCCAGCAGGCTATAATTGCAACCAATGGCATGAATGAATAGATCAATACATGTAAATCAAAACATGTTTACAGAGCATCTCCAGATTATACATAGAATGATTAGTAGAAGCATGTTAACATAGCAACAAAATATAACAGAATCTGTCAGGAAAACAGCAACAACAACTACCCTACTTAGCAAGCTTGATACACTCAGCACACAACTCACAAAAATACATGGTTGGCACCCCTGGAAAGATGGCATGGCATAGATCAACATACATGTAGACATCAACCTCATAGGATGCACACATCAATCATGGCAAAATGATAAATGAGCAAGTTATAACAGCCAGAGATTAACATCAACATGCACTCTTCCAACAGCATTTCGGGCATCAAGATGAGCTCAAATGAAAATGATGCAATGGAACAAAATGAAGTACTCGTCGATACGAACAATTTGACATATTATAAGCACGAAACGGAGCTACGCATGCAGAGATGTGATGCGATGAACATGGCATGTTTATGTATGAAAACAAGGACTGGCGTTTCGAGGTGGGGAAAAGTCAACCTCGCGGGTCTCGCCGGAGTTCGAGGCGCCGGCGGCCGGAGTGGACGGGGAAGGACGTCGGGGACGGAGGAGGAGGCCGGGGAGGTCCGGGGCAGACGGATCCGGTGCCCCTTGCCCGGATCCGGCCGGGGAAGAAGACGCCGAGGCGGAGGAGGCCGAGCTCAGGCGAAGCTCAGCGAAGCGGCGCTGGCCGGGCGGCGGGGCCTAAGGCGCTGGACCGCGGGCGGCGAGGGCGCGGGTTCCCGCCGTCGCGGGTCCGACGGGAGGCTCGGCCTGGCGCTGGAGCCGGACCTTGGCGCGCCAGACGGAGCGGCGGCGGCAGCAGGCCGGGCGGCCAGGTCGGCGGGCGGGCGGCGGCACCCACGGGCGGGCGGCGGCGCTGGAACAGGCCCGCAGGCCCCGGATGGGCTCAGCGGGCGGGCGCGCATGGGACGGCGGCGGCGGGACAGGTGTCGGGCGCTGATTGGTCGAGCGGCGGTGGCGGACGCGTCCGGTCGGGTCCGGACATGTCCGGCGCGGCGCGGAGGAGAAAATTAGGGTTTGGACTGCGGGATTTCGGGGAGGAAGACATATTTATAGGTAGAGGGAGCTAGGAGAGTCCAAATGAGGAGCGGTTTTCGGCCACGCGATCGTGATCGAATGACCGAGAGCATGGAGGGGAGTTAGGTGGGTTTTGGGCCACTTTGGAAGGGGTGTTGGGCTGCACACAAAAGAGGCCTTAACGGTTACCCGGTTAACCGTTGGAGTATCAAACGACCTCCAAATGGCACGAAACTTGACGGGCGGTCTACCGGTGCTATACCAAGGCCGCTTGGCAAACCTTGGGCCATTCCGAGAACGTTTAACACCCGCACACGAAAGAGAGGCAAAAGGGGACGCCGGAGGACATAGGAGTGCCGGATTGCAAAACTGACAACGGGGAAAATGCTCGGATGCATGAGACGAACACGTATGCAAAAATAAATGCACATGATGACATGATATAAATTGCATATGATGACATGGCAAAGTGCAACACGCAAGCAAATGACATGGCAACGACGGCGAATAACTGGCAGACACCTGGCGCATCGAATCCGGGGCGTTACAACACTCCACTAACAAGAGATCTCGTCCCGAGATCTTAGGACCGAGACGGAAGGGAAAATGGGAAGAGGTAAAAGAAGAAACTCAAGAGAAGAAGCAAAGAATCAAGGGCAATCGAGAAGAAGAGAGGAACGACGAGAATGACGAGAATCGAAAGCTCACAGAATCAGATAGACTATGAAATCACTCGTTCTAACCGGAGTGGTTAGAATGAGAAAAGAAATGGATAAGACTGCAAGGATTTAGGTAGCACTCCGGCTGAACATGGAAAGGATAGAACATGTACTAGAGAGGATGGAATGAAACTTGATGAACTCTTGAAGAATGAATTAAATCATGAAGAACCACCATGAAGAACTCCCGTAACAAAAGGATGATGAGATAGAATAATGGATGAAAGAATAAGATGAGCATTGCGATGGTTTAGATGGAGGTTCCGACGAAATGGCCGAGGAAATTTGAACTCTGGAAAAGAAAAGATGAAAAGACTTGGAATTAGAATTTATTCATGAAGAACAAACTCCGAAGAAAGGGATTACTCACTCGGAAGAAATAAGAATAAGATTTATTTTATGCTTATCCTTCATCAAATTAAATTGATGACAAGCAATGGATTTTACATGCTACTTATTCTTCTTTGAAAAGGATTGAGGAGTGACATATCGCAAACTTGAGAAGGTCTTCATGAACCACCGGTAGGATTGACAGAACGAATGGATTAATATGATAAACAAGGAAAAAGAATCTTAAACGAACCACCGTAAGAATTCAAAAATGACTGATGAAAGAGGATGAATCACCGGGAAGAATTAGAAGAACAAAAGGATACTTGAGGGAATTTAGAGACAAGATAACGAAGGGATCACGAACTAATTGAAGAATACTTGAACGAAGCACCGGAAGAATACTGAGATGAACGAAGGGCACGGATATAGAATAATTGGAGAACAAATCTGAAAACTTAGAACGAAGAAGTCTTTCGAAAAGATGGCCTCCGGATGACCGAGACAGAAAGCAACTCCTGAAATGCTCCGGATGGATGAAAAAAATTTGCATGACTGGAAAACAATTTGATAGGATAACATCGAGCTAGCACCGCTAATCTCCGGGAGAACGGACAAGATTTAGAGGAAAAACTCTTCTTCTTTGGTCTTCAAAAGACGACGAGAAACACCACCAAAATAACTGAGGTACTCCGGTAGAATTAAAAGCAAAGAGGTTGAGCCAACAATGAAATGATTTGAAATCGATCTTGGAAAAGGCATCTGACTGATGAAATTCATACTTACGTCACTCTTGAAAAGAATTGAGAATAACTCCGGGGGAATTAGAAGAGTCAGGTAAGATCCTGGGAAAGACCTGTGGGTTATGGGCCCACTAAAAAGAAAACACCGTTGGAAAAGGATTGTTGCAAAGATAGATGATGCGCCGGAACAATTGAAATATTAGAATGAGGTGACAACCTCGAATTAGTTCGAACACAGACGAATCTCCTGAGATGTCTTGAACTCCGGAAGGATTGAATGGCGAGAGGCGAACGAGCAGGGAAAGCACTTGAGCCGACGGAAAAGAATATAATCACTACCGAAAACTTGAATTGAATCCACCGGAAAAGAAAAATAGATGAAGAATGTCGAACGAGACGAGAATTCACCGGTTGAAATAATTAAGGGAAGACTGAAGAGTCTCCGCACGAATGAAATTGATGCTCGGAACAGACTCAAACTCCGGGAAGAAGAGGGTGGGAGGGCGGAAAACAAAGGCAACTTGGAAGGTAGAACCGATGAATATCTTGAAGAGAAAACACCGGTTGAAATCCTTGAGGAAAGAAATCAAAGACTTCGCATGAGTAGGATGGATACTCAATTATGGACTCCGGTTCCAAGGAGAAAAAAGGGAGGGCGGGTGGGAAAAGAAAACAACTGAGGATTGAACTCAAAGATGAAGAGGCTCGAGTCAACTTGACGAGAAATGCACCGGATAAAAGAGCTGAGAACCAACGATCAGAAAACCAACTGCGTGAACCTAAAGAACAATTTGAAGGGGAAGAGGATTAATTCAAAACACCTACGTCAAGATTCCTCACCAGAGCGACGAAGGGACTGAGGAGTAAAAAGAATTCCTACTCTCCGATATAACTAGATTCTGAAAACAGTTTTCTTCTAGACTCGACAACGGCCAAACTACACGATCAATCAAGGGGGCTCCTAAGGTCGGTCGAGGCTCTGATACCAACTTGTCACGCCCAATATGCGACCCTATCCAAAAGGAACTCGAAGGTCCCACCAAGGATAGACCCGCATATTGGAACGCTTTTGCAAGGTGGATATCATTACATCAACATTACATAATAGATGGGGATACATACAAAAGGCATACAATGCCACACGAATACAACAATACATCATACAAGAGATCAACATCCGACTACGGATGATACATAAACAGAAACTCAAACAATATCCACCTCGCTAGCCCAGGCTGCCGACCGAACCTATCCCCGATCGAAGAAGCGAAGAAGAACTCAACGCAAGCAAGCATCGCTCTCGCGCCATGAACATCGCATAACCTGTACTCAGAATCGATGTTGTAGTAATCTGTGAGCCACGAGGACTCAAAGAATCCCATTACCATGGGTATCAAGACTAGCAAAGCTTAATGGGAAAGGAAGGGGTAAAGTGGTGAGGTTGCAGCAGCGACTAAGCATATATGGTGGCTAGCATACGCAAATAAGAGCGAGAAGAGAACAAGCGGAACGCTCGTCAACTAGCAATGATCAAGAGGTGATCCTGAACTCCTACTTACGTCAATCATAACACAGAAACCGTGTTCACTTCCCGGACTCCGCCGAGAAGAGACCATCACGGCTACACACACGGTTGATGCATTTTAATTCGGATCAGGTGTCAAGTTATCTACAACCGGACATTAACAAATTCCCATCTACCACATAACCGAGGGCACGGCTCTCAAAAGTTTAAACCCTGCAGGGGTGTCCCAACTTAGCCCATGACAAACTCTCGCGATCAACGAAGGAATAGACCTTCTCCCAGGAAGACCCGATCAGTCTCGGAATCCCGGTTTACAAGACATTTCGACAATGGTAAAACAAGACCAGCAAAGCCGCCCGATGCACCGACAATCCCGATAGGAGCTGCACATATCTCGTTCTCAGGGCAACACCGGATAAGTCAAGCTATGAGTAAAACCAGACTTGAGTTTCCCGAGGTGGCCCCAGAGTTGCCTCGATTCGGACCAACACTTAGACAAGCAACGGCCCGGGGCTAAAATAAAGATGACCCTTGGGTTAATTACTCCCAAGGAAAGGTAGGTGGTGGTGAGGCAAATGGTAAAACCAAGGTTGGGCTTTGCTCGACAAGTTTTATTCAAAGCGAACTGTCAGGGGGGTCCCATAAATCACCAGCGAAGGAACGCAAAATCCGGGAACATAACACCGGTATGGCGAAACTAGGCGGCAAGAGTGGAACAAAACACTGTGCATAAGGCCGAGCCTTCCACCCTTTACCAAGTATATAGATGCATTAATAATATAAGAGATATTGTGATATCCCAACCAAAATCCTGTCCACCATGGAGAAATCTTCAACTTCACCTGCAACTAGCAACGCTATAAGAGGGGCTGAGCAAAAGCGGTAACATAGCCAATCAATGGTTTGCTAGGAATGGTGTCAAAGGTTAGAGGTTCATGGCAATTTGGGAGGCTTGAAGAGCAAAAGATAGGTAACGCAGCATAGCGATAGAACGAAGCAACTAGCATAGCAATGATAGTAGTGAGATCTAGGGTAGCGGTCATCTTGCCTGAAATCCCGCAAGGAAGAAGAACGAGTCCATGAAGAAGAAGAAGCCACGAAGACGAACCACACGTAGACGAACGAATCTTCACGATCGCAACGAAACAGGAACTAACAAGAAGAAGCACACAACATAGGTAAACACACCACACATGAACAAGGCATGATGCACAACAAGCATGATGCATGACAAGGCTACATGAAGCTACTCATGGCAAGAGATGATGCAAACAAGAACAACACATCAAGGCAAGTTTAAATGAGGCCGGGAACAACATATAACAATTCCGGTAAGTCCTCATATGCATATTTCGAAATTGGTCCAGAACTGAAAAAACATTAAGTTGAAGTTGTTAAACAGTAAGTTAAAGAGCACCAAGAGGATCTACACGAAATTCTAGTCAAGTTACATAAAAAGTTCATTAGATTCGGAGCTACGGTCTAGAAGATATGAGCAAAACAAGTTCAACATGACATTGATGCAAAATGCACCCAAACATCAAGTAAACACACCAAAACAAGGATGCAACATGATAATATGAAGCTACATGCAAAAACAAGCAAGTTTCATATATAGCACACTCAAAACGGAGCAACGGTGCAACACATACACTCCATACAAGTCATAACAACAATCATCCATAACAAAGAACTAGGCATCTTACAAGCATCAAAACAACATGCTACAGCATCTCAACATAATAACAAAAGGCATGGGCATGAAGTACAGGTAAAGCATAACAAAACATGAACACCGAGCTATCTCCGTAAATCAATGCATCATGCTCAAAAGACATGGAGATATTGCAAATAATAATGATTTCAGACTTATCAGGGAATAACATCAGGTTGCAATGTTTAGAGCAAGCAAACAACAAGTTACAGGAACTTAACATGGCAAACCAAGGCATGGCATGAATCTACTAATTGCATAGATCAAAAGTCCCTTAGTGACCAAGAGCCAAAAGGGCACGGAAAATATGATGGCACCCATGTAAACACGGCAAGTTATATTACAGATTCATACATGGCAGGAACAACAATAAGTAGGCATGTTGGTGAGCTTGAACCACTCACCACAGAGCAATACATGGCATGGCAAGGCAACCAACAGTAAGAAGGCATGTTTATGAAGCTAAGTATGGCAAGAGCAAGGTCATAGAGTTCATGGATCACTAGGAAAACACATGGAAACAAGTGAACTTAATGTTAACAGGCTGACAACAACATTTTCAAGCAACTTTAGAGCAAGATAACAACATGTTCCAGCAGACTATAATTGCAACCAATGGCATGAATGAATAGATCAATACATGTAGATCAAAACATGTTTACAGAGCATCTCCAGATTATACATAGAATGATTAGTAGAAGCATGTTAACATAGCAACAAAATATATGAGAATCTGTCAGAAAACAAACAACAAGAACTACCCTACTTAGCAAGCTTGATACACTCAGCACACAACTCACAAAAATACATGGTTGGCACCCGGAAAGATGGCATGGCATAGATCAACATACATGTAGACATCAACCTCATAGGATGCACACATCAATCATGGCAAAAATGATAAATGAGCAAGTTATAACAGCCAAAGAGATTAACATCAACATGCACTCTTCCAACAAAGATTTGGGCATCAAGATGAGCTCAAATGAAAATGAGGCAATGGAACAAAATGAAGTACTCGTCGAGACAAACAATTTGACATATTATACGCACGAAACGGAGCTACGAATGCAGAGATGTGATGCGATGAACATGACATGTTTATGTATGAAAAAAGGGACTTGGGCGTTTCGAGGTGGGGAAAAGTCAACCTCGCGGGTCTCGCCGGAGTTCGAGGCGCCGGCGGCCGGAGTGGACGGGAAGGACGCCGGGGACGGAGGAGGAGGCCGGGGAGGTCCGGGGCGGACGGATCCGGCGCCCCTTGCCCGGATCCGGCCGGGGAAGAAGACGCCGAGGCGGAGGATGCCGAGCTCGGGCGAAGCCAGCGAAGCGGCGCCGGCGGGCGGGAGGCGCAAGGCGCTGGCCTGCGTGCGGCGAGGGCGCTGGTTCCTCCGCCGCTGGGTCCGACACGGGATGCTCAGGCGGCGCGGAGCCTGGACGCGCGGGCGGCCGGGAGGGAGAGGCGGGCGCGCTGGCCGCGGCCAGGTAGGTCGGCGGGCGGGCGGCGCGATCGGCCCGCGCGGGCCCAGATGGGCTCCGGGCCGGGCGCGCGTGGGACGGGCGGCGGCGGGACAGGTGTCAGGCGCTGATTGGTCGAGCGGCGGTGGCGGACGCGTCCGGTCGGGTCCGGACATGTCCGGCGCGGCGCGGAGGAGAAAATTAGGGTTTGGACTGAGGGATTTCGGGGAGGAAGACATATTTATAGGTAGAGGGAGCTAGGAGAGTCCAAATGAGGAGCGGTTTTCGGCCACGCGATCGTGATTGAACGAACGAGAGCATGGAGGGGAGTTAGGTGGGTTTTAGGCCACTTTGGAAGGGGTGTTGGGCTGCACACAAAAGAGGCCTTAACGGTTACCCGGTTAACCGTTGGAGTATCAAACGACCTCCAAATGGCACGAAACTTGACAGGCGGTCTGCCGGTGCTATACCAAGGCCGCTTGGCAAACCTCGGGCCATTCCGAGAACGTTTAACACCCGCACACGAAAGAGAGGCAAAAGGGGACGCCGGAGGACATAGGAGTGCCGGATTGCAAAACGGACAACGGGGAAAATGCTCGGATGCATGAGACGAACACGTATGCAAAAAGAAATGCACATGATGACATGATATAAAATGCATATGATGACATGGCAAAGTACAACACGCAAGCAAATGACATGGCAACGACAGCGAATAACTGGCAGACACCTGGCGCATCGAATCCGGGGCGTTACAAGGGTTTAGCCTCTATGATCTCGTGGTAGATCTACTCTTGTAATACTCATATCATCAAGATCAATAAAGCAGGAAGTAGGGTTTGACCTCCATCGAGAAGGCCCGAACCTGGGTAAAACATTGTGTCCCCTGCCTCCTGTTACCATTAGCCTTAGACACACAGTTCGGGACCCCCTACCCGAGATCCGCCGGTTTTGACACTGACACCACCAGCTACATCTTCACACGCAAGGAAGTGTGTCCGTGCAAAAAAAGAACGATTTGCCCCCGTGACTGCTGGGACCCACCAGCTACATCTTCGCACGCAAGGAATTGCCTGATAGTCGGGACCCACCTTGTCGAAGCGTACGTATCGTTGTCATTCTGGTCACGAACGTGTACGTACATACTGGTGGATGTAGAGGTGCGCACGTGTTGTAGTAGAGGTGCACACGTGTCGTAGTAGAGGCGTGCATGTAGCATGTACACGTACGTACAACGGCCAGGGTGCAAGAAAGAAAATACGGCCACGTGCGTACATATGGGCGGGGTCTCGAACGCCTACTCACGCATACGCACGGTCAGGGCTCATGTACATGGCTGGGTCGGAACGGAGAAACAGCGTCGTCGTCGTGTTCATGGGGAGCCAACCGACTGGGTCAGAACGGAATGCGTCGTTGTGTTCATCGGGAGGGCTTGGACGGAACAGGCGATGCAAACAAGGCCTGGCGTACCGCAGAACAGAGGAAACGGCCTTGTGTTCGACCGGCCACGTTCGAAATGGGATCTTGTTCATCGGGAGGGGTCTGGCGTACCGCAAAATGGAGGATACGGACCTCCTACGGTCGAAATGGGGGGTCTTGTTGATCGGGAGGGGTGTGGCGTACCGCAAAACGGACGAAACGGACCTCCTACCGTCGAAACGGGCGTCTTGTTGATCGGGAGGAGTGTGGCGTACCGTAAAACGGACGAAACGGACTTGTGTTGGAGCGCTACGGTCGAAACGGGGGTCCTGTTGATCGGGAGGGGTGTGGCGTACCGCAAAATGGACTAAATGGACTTTTGTTGGAGCGCTACGGTCGAAACGGGGGTCCTGTTCATCGGGAGGGGTGTGGCGTACCGCAAAACGGGACTCCACGGGATACTGTTCATCTCCACCGTCGACCTCCTCCAGCCTCCACGGTCTACCGTCGACCTCCTCCAGCCTCCATGGGCTCCTGTTCATCCAGCCTACACCGCGCGCTACTCCACCGGCTACTGTTCAACCACCCTCCATGGGCACCCCTCCACCGTCTACGTTCATCCAGCCCTCCACGGGGTCGTCCTGTTCATCCAGAGGCAACACCATGGGGTCCTGCATCCACCCCCACCGCCACTCGCTCATCCCCCGCAACACTCACCGCTCATCCAATCGATCGGCTTCGATTAGCGGCGAGAGCGGCGAATCGCCGTCGGGTTCGATTAACAACCATCGATCGATCGCTCGGGTTCAAGAACGATAAGCGTAAAAGGTCTGTCCGCCGGGTTGATTAGAGCCCAACGCCTCGCCGAGTTTAGTTAGAGCCAATGCCTCGCGCACACACGTCACAGACGTCAGTACGAGAGAAACGCGCATCTCGCCCCGACCGCCCACCGTAACCGGAACTCCACGAAATTTTCCTCGCCTCGCTTCTACCACGGTTTTTCCGTCATGGACAGCCCAAAGAATGTCATGCAGCTGCGTCTCCGCCCGCCCAGACGAAAAGCCCATTTTGTCATGATTTTTTGTCATAGAAGTAGGAGCCCACCACATCTATGATGATACCGGGTTTTGTCACAATTATCGTCATAGAAGTGTCATATGTATGACGGAAAAAAGTTTCGTTCGGCCCAAAATGTCATGGATGTGTCTTTTTTTGTAATGATATATAGCTAGCTAGGTCGTTATAACTCGTTTTCCCCATGTGCCGATCGATCTACCTCATTAGTTATGTCTCTCCCTTCCTCCGACACACAACAATTGATCTACCGATCTAGTTAGGTCTGCTTACCAAACACATGGTCCCCCTTCATCATCCATGCATGCCTCCCGACACATCTATCATGCACGCGCACACTAAGAAACACATCCCCACTCTTATTGATAATATTGTGGTTCTACCCTCAGTTTGTCTAGTAGGCATCTCCCACCATCTTCGAGAAACAACTCCACCACCCATCTAGCACTCTACCCCTCTCCCTCCCTCCCTCCGTCCCTCTCTCTCTCTCTCTCTCTCTTTCTATCTATCTATCTATCTCTCTCTCTCTCTCTCTCTCTCTCTCTCTCTCTCTCTCCCAACCTATTTCCCATCCTTCACTTATGTATGGATGTCGACCGATCTCCCTCAAGACATAGCTGGGTCTCTCCTTCTCAACCATATATGAGTCGATCTACCTCTCTAGTTAGGTCTTTGCCTCCCCGAGGGAGTCCTGGACTAAGGGGTCCTTTGGCGTCCGAGCTATGAGATGTGGGTCGGACTGATGGGCCATGAAGATACAAGATAGAAGAACCTGTCCGTGTCCAGATGGGACTCTCCTTTGCGTGGATGGCAAGCTTGGCATTCGGATCATGTATTTTCCTTCTTCTGTAACCGACTCTGTACAACCCTAGATCCCTCCGGTGTCTATATAAACCGGAGGGTTTAGTCCGTAGGGCAAGAACACAATCATACATGCTACACATCTAAGGTTTAGCCATTACGATCTAGGTAGATCAACTCTTGTAACCCCTATATTCACCATAGTCAATCAAGTAGGAAGTAGGACACCGACCTTGGTGCTTTCATTGAGAGTTCCACTGTGTCGTCACCAAAAGGTTCGATGGCTCCATCAACCATCCACAACAACTCCGTCTTGAGGGAGACTTTTCTCCCCGGCCAAATCTTTGTATTCGGCGGCTTCGCACTACGTGCCAATTCGATTAGTCATCTGGAGCAGGTCAACAACTACGCCCCTGGTCATTAGATCAAGTTTGGAAACCTAAACTACGTCGCTGATATCCGAGGAGACTTGATCTTCCAAGGGTTCGTGGCCTCAACCGCAGTTCCGGCCTTAGAACCCGCCGGACTCTGTGCGGCCATAGAGCTCAACACCGGAGACGCGGAGGGGATCGTTCCGCCGGCCGGCCTGGGATCACTCCCGGTCCCCTCTATCCTCACCGAGCCGGATTCACCCCCGTGCACTAGCTTCGAACTCTCAAGGTCTGTGTTATGTGAGCCTGACCAGGAAACTATTGTTCCGCCCCGCTCCATGGATTTTTGCTTTCCTGTCCATACCTCACCCCTAAGCGAGGCTCTGGACTTAATGCAGTCTCTCACCATGACAGAAGGATCGCTGCCGAACTATGCCCATCCCGCACTAGGGGTTGAGTGTAGGGAATTCTACATCCCACCCACCACCCACTTCACAGCCACCATCGAGGACTTAACCGACTTGCTTGATTACGCCTCTGAAGACATCGACGGCATGGACGACGATGCCGGAGAAGAGCAAGGCCAGAACCTGCCATTCACCGGATGCGGGACGGCCACTTCTTCGTATGACGTATACATGGTGGACACACCCAAAGAGAACGACGCCAACAACGAGAAGATTCTAGAAGATGAACCAGCTGAAGCACCCACGAAGCATCGACGTCAGCGACACCGATCAAAATCACGTCACAAAAAAGACAATAATATAGGCACCAGAGACAACAATACTCCGGATAACGCCGAAGACCAAGAAGGCCCTGTCGAGCCAACATCCGAACAGGATGATTGGGAAGAGGGGCAAGTCAACCCCGATGATCCTATTGGGGACGAGGGCTCGGAGGATACTAACTACCTGCCGACCTCCGAAGAGGACGAGGGCCTGGGCGATGAGGACTCCATCGTACCATAGGACCCCCTCGAACAAGAGCGCTTCAAGCGCCGGCTAATCGCTACAGCAAGAAGCCTGAAAAAGAAGCGGCAGCAACTACAAGCCGATCAGGACTTACTCAATGACAGTTGGACTAATGTCCTCGCAGCCGAGGAATACGGCCTCGAGCGCCCAACTAAAAGTTACCCAAAGCGTAGTTTGCTCTCCCAATTCGACGAGGAGGTCCCGGATCCTATACCAACAGCACGTAATGCAGCTGACGGACCTGAACGACCACCTCATGGTCGGGACAGAGCGGCAACTCAAGCCAAACACCAACTTGCGCCACCCCGCCCTAGAGGTAGAGAATCAGCGGCTGCAGGACGCACGCATGACTTGCGACAGGACCTGGACAATAGAGCCGGTCATACCAGATCAATTTATGGATCGCAAGGGCGTCCACCAGTGTGAGACGACGACCATCAAGCCTGGCGCGACACACACAGCCTCACACGGGCCGAAAACCGAATACGGACTCCATCCGAACTGCGCCGTGATGTTGCCCGACACAGAGGAGCCGCACACGCTCTATGCTTCACCGATGAAGTAATGGAACACGAGTTCCCGGAAGGGTTTAAACCCGTAAACATTGAATCATACGATGGCACCACAGATCCTGCAGTATGTATTGAAGACTTTCTTCTCCATATCCACATGGCCCGCGGTGATGACCTCCATGCCAAAAAGTACCTCCCCCTAAAACTTAAGGGACCAGCACGGCATTGGCTGAACAGCCTCCTAGAAAACTCTATTGGAAGTTGGGAAGACTTGGAGGACGCCTTTAGAGACAACTTCCAAGGTACCTATGTTCGGCCCCCGGATGCCGATGACCTTAGTCACATAATCCAGCAACCCGGTGAGTCAGCCCGGAAGCTTTGGACCAGGTTCTTAATTAAAAAGAATCAAATTGTGGATTGTCCGGACGCCGAAGCCCTCGCGGCCTTCAAAACAGTGTCCGAGACGAGTGGCTTGCCCGACACCTCGGCCAAGAGAAACCGAAGTCCATGGCAACCCTTACCGCACTTATGACCCGCTTTTGCATGGGAGAAGATAGTTGGCTTGCTCGTAGTTGCAATAGCACCAGCGACCCAGGCACCTCTGAAGTCAGAGACGGCAATGGCAAACCACGACGCGACAAGAACAAGCGTTGAAACAATACAGAAGACACGGCGGTAAACGCCGGATTCAGTGGCTCAAAATCCGGATAGCAAAAGAAGCCATTCAAAGGAAACAAAGACGGTCTATCTAGTTTGGACAGAATACTTGATCGTCCTTGCCAGATTCATGGCACCCCCGATAAACCTGCCAATCACACCAACAGAAATTGTTGGGTATTTAAACAAGCCGGCAAGATCAACGTCAAACACAAGGGGAAAAGGCCGCCCAGCGAGGACGATGATGAAGAGCCTCACCCATCGAACACAGGGGGGCAGAAGCAATTTCCCCCCAAGGTCAAAACAGTGAATATGATCTATGTCACACACATCCCCAAACGGGAGCACAAGCGCGCATTAAGGGACGTCTACGCCATAGAGTCGGTTGCCCCATATTCAACCCCTGGTCAGCTTGCCCGATCACATTCGATCGAAAGGACCACCCGACTAGTATCCGTCATGGAGGATCAGCAGCTTTGGTCCTTGATCCAATCATTAACGGATTCCATCTCACGCAAGTCCTTATGGATGGTGGCAGCAGCCTTAACCTGCTCTACTAGGACACCGTCCGCAAAATGGGTATCGATCCATCAAGAATCAAGCCTACGGAAACTACCTTTAAAGGAGTAATACCTGGCGTAGAGGCCCGCTGCTCGGGCTCCATAACGTTGGAAGTTGTCTTCAGCTCGCCCGATAACTTCCACAGTGAAGACTTGATCTTTGATATTGTACCCTTCCGAAGTGGCTATCACGCACTGCTCGGATGGACCGCTTTTGCTCGATTCAATGTGGTGCCGCACTATGCTTGCTTAAAGCTCAAAATGCCCGGTCCACGCGGCGTCATAACAGTCAATGGAAACACAGAACGCTCCCTTCGCACAGAGGAGTACACCGCAGCTCTTACAACCGAGGTATAGAGCGGCCACTTCAATCCGCACACCTCGTCGGTCATAAAACCGTTGGACCCTTTTAAAAGAGTCCGGACAGTTCCGGACGCTAGTGGTTCGGTACATCCAGAGCAAGACTAGCAGTTCCACCTCCGTCGATGAGACTTTCTCACTCGTAGCGATGCTTAAGTCTACCCGAATCATCTTAGCAATTTCCGCATTTTATGATTATGAAATTTGGGAAATGGATGTCAAAACTGTATTACTGAATGGATTTCTGGAAGAAGAGTTGTATATGATGCAACTAGAAGGTTTTGTCGATCCAAAGGGTGCTAACAAAGTGTGCAAGCTCCAGCGATCCATTTATGGACTGGTGCAAGCCTCTCGGAGTTGGAATAAACACTTTCATAGTCTGATCAAAGCATATGGTTTTATACAGACTTTTGGAGAAGCCTGTATTTATAAGAAAGTGAGTGGGAGCTCTGTAGCATTTCTAATATTATATGTGGACGACATATTATTGATTGGAAATGATATAGAATTTCTGGATAGCATAAAAGGATACTTGAATAAAAGTTTTTCAATGAAAGACCTCGGTGAAGCTGCTTATATATTGGGCATCAAGATCTATAGAGATAGATCAAGATGCTTAATTGGACTGTCGGTGTCAAAACCGGCGGATCTCGGGTAGGGGGTCCCGAACTGTGCGTCTAGGCGGATGGTAACAGGAGACAAGGGACACGATGTTTTTACCCAGGTTCGGGCCCTCTTGATGGAGGTAAAACCCTACTCCTGCTTGATTGACATTGATGATATGGGTAGTACAAGAGTAGATCTACCACGAGATCAAGGAGGCTAAACCCTAGAAGCTAGCCTATGGTATGATTGTTGTTAATCCTACAGACTAAAACCCTCCGGTTTATATAGACACCGGAGAGGGCTAGGGTTACACAGAGTCGGTTACAATGGTAGGAGATCTACATATCCGTATCGCCAAGCTTGCCTTCCACGCCAAGGAAAGTCCCATCCGGACACGGGACGAAGTCTTCAATCTCGTATCTTCATAGTCTTGGAGTCCGTCCAATGATGATAGTTCGGCTATCCGGACACCCCCTAGTCCAGGACTCCCTCAGTAGCCCCGAACCAGGCTTCAATGACGACAAGTCCGGTAAGCATATTGTCTTCGGCATTGCAAGGTGGGTTCCTCCTCCGAATAATTCATAGAAGATTGTGAACACCATGATAGTGTCCGGCTCTGCAAAATAAATTCCACATACCACCGTAGAGAGAATAATATTTACACAAGTTCAATATGCTGACGTATTTCGTGGCATGACGTCACACCACGGCCAAGCCTTTACTCGAATCATTTTCATTGTTCCACCTCAGCGCATTTAGCGAAGCGGTTTCCTTGGCACGTCTTGTCAAAGTAGAGATCGTGCCCCCTTATTCCGGGATTCTCATCAATACGGACGTGGGTAACCCA